>CM040117.1:219229038-219576196 GCA_022559845.1 Amorphophallus konjac | reverse complement strand
CTCTCCCGAGCACGCTCCTCGCGCTCTCGCGCACGCTCTCTCCGCTCCAGCTCAAGAGCAACCCGCAGCTCCGCTATGTCCTGAGGCAGCTCCTCCCGCCGCCTCAAAGCCCTCTCCAGCTCTGCGACCCGCTGCTCACGGATCGCCAACTCCGCCCCAGCTAGGGAAGCCCGGGTATGATCTGCCTGTAACTGTGTAGTCTACAAACAGGTAAACAAGTCATCAGTTCCACATTTAATGCAATAATTCAACAATTTATGAAATGAATGCATGGTTAAAAGTAAAACTCACCCGTGTAGCCATCGCCTGCTGGCCCTCCTCGATGCAAGTAAGAGCGGCCCGGAGCTCCTCCGTCTGCAAAACACTTTTTTTATCAGCACATAATAATAGATAATTAAATGAGGTCTGAGTTTTGAATTTACCCGTGTGGCGAGGTCGCACTCTGCCGCCTCGGCCTGTGTCACTGCCCCTGCTAGCTGCTCCGCTAGTGCAATCGCCTCTGCACTAGGCCCTCTCGAGCTAGAGGCCTCTCCCGTATCTCTCCCTGCTGCTCCCTGCTGGGCACGCTGCATTTATTGAGATTGTCAGTGGCTAATCATCAATAATTCAAGGACAAAAATTCATTTGCATATAGAAATAAATTGAACACTCACCAAGGTCTCAAGGTCTGCCCACGTAGTGGCCAGCTGTGCCTCCAGGCTGTGCAGGTGGGCCTGTGCATCCATCGCTGCTATATCTCGCGCATCCTGAATCCATTACACATTAGTCGCATGATATATATGTAGGCATTTGCATTTAATAAGTACATTCATACATACCCCTAGGACCCTCATATGGGGTCGGCCGGCGTAAACCTCCTAGTAGCGCCGGAGGTACTCGGAGCTGTCGGTTGCCCGTGAGGTAACTCGGGTCCCGCCTCGCTGCCAGTTGGCGTACTGGTCCGCGAACCGCACTCTCTAGTCGATCTCCTTAGTACGACCGCGTGTCTTCTTCCCAATCCCTCGCGGCTCTTCAACCTCTATCCACTCCTGATGAAGGCCGAGAGTCCTCATCACCAGCCTAAGCCGTAACGGCTCAATCTCTCTAAGGCAATGAACCCAAAGCTCATGCTCAAAGCGAGGTCGGCCCGCTACGACCCATGGCTGGCCCTCATCGGTCATCCCCTCGTAGGGTCTCCACCGCACCTGCATTCACAAGCATGCATACATCCATCATATCCATCATATAACATAAACGTAAAAAGAAATGCATAACATTGATCATGCGTACCAGTGAGGGAGGGAAGTCTCGGAACTCTCTCCGTAATACCCACAACTCATAGGCGAGTGGGGCTCCAAAAACCACCGGCAGCCAGCGCCGTGCTAGAGGGAAAGATCCCTCACCTCCAGGCCATGGGTCGACGCGCCCCATGGGCATGTACAAGTGGCTCCAAATCTGCATCCATGCATCATATTAGCAAAGCATTCCTACGCACATGTATTCTAAAATAACCAAAAAAACACACACATAAAAAAAAGAAAAATGCATACCTGAAGAAAAGGTGAGAAGCCACTGGCAGTCGTCTCTCGACCTGTCCCCGTGGAGAGGTCGGCTATCAAGTGTGCTAGCAGCGCTGCTCCCCAGGCATATCTGCTGACTCCCTCCAGGTCCTCGAGTATCCCTAGGAATCGGCAGTTGATGATGTCGCCCTTTGTGCCGAGCAGCAGTCTCCCGTGCATCAAAAATAAGAACCTCCTCAGATCTCTGTCTGCCCTCTCTCTGTCAGCCGGGTCCTAGCAATAGGCTGCCCTAGCCCCGTCCATCAACCTCTGTGAAAACTGCTCTAAAGACTCCTTGGGTCTTTGTCTAGCGTCCCCCAATCCTATAGCTGTGGTGAGGTCGGTGCGGAAGACGGTCCTGCACTCGCTAGGTGTCTCATAAACCATCTCTAACCCTAACAGTCTCTGGGTAAGCTCGGTATAGTCAGGGTAGGTGATCCCGCTCACAGCCTCCCCGTCTACCCTCAGCCTTGTAATCCTAGCTACATCCTCTAGGGTGGGGATCATATGACCCCATGGCATCAATAATGCCCGGCTTGTCCTATCCCATCTCTCTCTCAAAACCTGGATCAGTGCTAGGTCTGGCCTAACTGGCTCTATGCTAAGGAAAGCCCCAAACCCCATAGCATCTACTCTAGCCCTCTGAAATTCGGGGAGACCGTGATATGCTGCCCGGACCTGGACCCAAGAAATGCGTGTCCTCATCAACCCCTGCATGCATAAAATTTTTTTTTGCTTAATTGTTTAAATTTCATGTGGAAATTCATTTAAACTTTGATTTAATTAACGACCAACCTTGGGTCGTGGCTTGCTTGATTAACGCCCCTGAGGGTGGCGTTATTTTTAAATGGTTCTTTATGTTTATTGAATTAACGACCCAGCCTGGGTCGTTGGTTATCTAGAAGACGCCCATATGGGAGGCGTTGGTTTGGAACATGTTCTAGGAATGTTTAAATTAACGACCATCCCTGTGTCGTTGCTTAATGAATTGAAGCCCCGATAGGGGGCGTTGTTTTCCAGGGTTTTTAAAAAAAATAAAACAGCACGCGAAATAAATCAGGGCAGACATATTGAAAAATAAATTATTGAAAATGAAAAAAGCATGGAAATTACCAGCATGATTTTAGACATGATAATTCAAATTCACGACATGCTACAGGACGTGTTCTCACATGATTAATTATTTTTCAAATAAAAAAAAGATGAATTGACGACCCCAGGTCTGGGCATCTTTTCTTTAATTCACGACACCCCTGGGGGCGTCTCTTTTCTGAGTCACTGGTTTTTCCCCACCGAGAGCTATGGAAAATGGAAATAAAATTAAAAAAAATGGAAATGAAGGTTTGGGGGCCTACCTTTTGTTGTCTAGGTCCGACCATCCCTCCACGGTGGGGCGGCCGGGGTTGCCATGGCCGTCGGAGCTGGCCGGGGTGAGGAACGACGGCCGCTGGTTCCTCTTCTTCATCTCCTCCTTCATCTCCTTCTTCGTTTCCTTCTTCTTCTTCACCTTCCTCATCTTCGTTTTCACCTTCTTCCCCCTCATCATCGTCACCATCTTCTTCGTCCCCATCGTCTTCTTCTCGTTCTTCTCCACCGCGTTCCTCGTCGTGCTCCGCCGTCGGGGTCTCCTCGGCCGCCGCCGGAGGAACCTCCTCCACGGCGTGATCTTCCTCGCCCAAGTCCACCACCTCCGGGGCAGACACCTGCTGCCTTTTGTGAGCGCCGCCGGCCATGGCTAGGGGAGGAGAGAATGAGAGGGATAGAGAGTAGGAGATGGGGTTCGGTTAGGGTTGCAGAAGAGAGGAAAAAGAAAGGACGAAGGAAGAAGAAGAAAGGAGGGAAAGCAAAGTTGAACGGTCAAAAAGAATTAACGACCCCATAAAAGTCGTGTCTTGTTAAAAGGACGACTGGAACAAAGGGCGTTACTTAACCATTTCACGACGTGCTTTGAGGCGTGATTTCTTTTAGCATGGGGAATAACAAGCGTCGTCAGGAGCATTTAATAGGAATTGATTGACGTGATTGGAATAATCATTACTATTTTTTAATTGATGGCTTGGATACAGGCGTTATTTACATGAGACGTGGCTTATCTGAAGGCGTTACTTTTAGATTTTTAACAAATACTTTTTGGAATTTGAATCATATTAACGCCTTGACTTGAGGCGTGATTCTATTAACGCCATTCCTGATGTCGTCAATTATGGGAATTAATGTTTTGATTTTCAGAAAAAGATCAATGAGAGACGACAAGTTCTGAGACGTTATTTGTGTTATTAACGTCATTCTCTGAGTCGTTATTCAGAACAGAAACACAGATTTTTGAAAGAATTCATCAGAAACAACATAATGTGGCTCAATCAGAATATTATTATTGTTTATTATTGATGAAAAGATTAATGCACCTAATGAGCCACTTTGGGCCTTAAGCTTCTTAAAGCTATTACATATGTTTTCCATTGATCTTTGTCTTCTTCTAAGTTCTCCACAGGTTGAAGAGTTTGGCAGATTTTCCATAGTGCTTGGATTGTTGTGCTTTCATCTCCATCTTTATTGCAGCCGGTGTCCCTTGTCTTGATAGGAGGAAGATGAGATGGGTCCTCGAATAGTCGCCGTGGGAGCCCGAGCTGAGGAAGGCACCGATGAGAGTTGTATAACACGAATTCCATGGCGCCTATTAACCGAAGATCCGTCCAGGGAGAGAATCGTGCATGGAGTTCTTGAGCTTTAAGTAATCCCGGGGCGCATGTGAATAAGTTCTTTGGCATCACCTTGAGATGCTCCCTCCATTCCATTCTTTTCTTGATTTTAGGAATCCGGTTCACCACTCTATTGCTCAACCCTAATGAGCCGGTCATGTAGGAAAGTGGGCTTTTTGAGAATATTCTTGATGGTTGTTGGGCCTCCTCACATGGATCTAACTTGAAGTGGAGATCTACCCAACTAGAGAGTGCAAGCATGCATCCATAAATCGGTCTCCCCATTGCTGCCGAGGTAAGCCCGCTATATAGAAAGGCTAATATCGCCGGTCCCACTCTCTCTCCTTCCCAAAGGCTAGCTATAGCACTCAATTGGGTCTCTTCCAAGAAATCCTCAGTGGAGGGGAACAAGATTGCCCCCGCCAAGCACACAACAAAGGCTTTTGCTACCTGTTCTATTTCATCTTCCTCTTTGGCTTGATCGGACTTTTTGTAGACCCATGAGGCAAGCTTTAAGAAGTTAATCCCCTTGGTGGCTTTGATTTGGCTCACTAGGTTGGGACTAGGAATCAAGCTTGTAAGCAATTCATGGGAGGAGATTTGTCTTGGCATGATGGCCATCTTCTCCTCATCCCCTTGCTTCATCACTTTTAAGCCCAAGATCATCTCTAGCTCTTCTAATAGAATTGTGGCTCCAAAAGTAGAGAAGAGGAAGGTGTGGGTAGAAGGGTGCCATATCTCCATAAGAGCTCCTATAGCTGCCCAATCTAAGTGGATTTGGTCATAATGTTTGGCATGGGTAATTAAACCTAGGAGATGCCATCGAGAAAGAAAAACCCTCATGTTTGAATTGAATTTGGAGAGCAAGAGGGGAAGCCATTTGTTTTTTTTGAATCTCCTAGCTCCTAGAATGCTTGGGTATTTCTGTGTAGAGAAGAAAAGAAAAGAAGGCACAGAGGGAGAGAAAGAGATGAGAGTTTGAAAGGGAAATAGGAAGACACACAATTCAAGCTTTGAACATACCTGGTTCATAGCAATCCTATTGCTAAGGTGCCCATTAATCTCGGAGAGCCTGAGAGTGGAGAGCTTGGTCCTTTTGATAGCTCTTTCCATCTTCGCCAAAGACAATGACCGTCTGCAGAAAGAAGCCGAAGCAGTATCTGTGAACAACAAAAGAGGCAGCAGAACAGAAGAACTTGCTTGTTCGATTAATCTGAGGGAGATCCCCTCCTTTTATAGAAATATGAAGGATCTGATGCCCGTTCGAAATTGCAGAGTCGATTACAAGTAGCACTGGGTTTAGCTTTCTGATTCAGAGTCGGAAGCATGTGTTTCGAATCTGGTGTTAATTAACGACATCAGTCAGGGCGTCCTTTGTTGAAATGACGACGTGTCTAAAGTCGTGTTTTATTTAATGCCTCCGTTAGGGTCGTCACTTTCTTGAGATCTCAAGGTAATTAACGACTTGATGATAGTCATCTTTTATCCTTTTGACGCCCCTACCATCAGTCGTCTTTTTATAAGCTGGCATATTCAGTTCCCATGTGCTGATGTTAATTAATGAACTTAAGTGCTGTCTTTTAATTAGAATTTATTTGTGATTATGCACTTATGGTCATGTCTTGTTTTGAATTAAGGATTATTTCTATCATGAGGACTAATGAATTTTCAAGTGCAGAAAAGTGCAGGTTTCGAGACGCATGGGTAACTCGTTGAAGTAACACCATTCCATCCTTGTATTCTTTCCTGTAAGCATTGTTACTATATGGTATTCTACGCTATTATAGTATATCAAGGACCTTGTGGTTCTGACAAACCTGGAATTTGAGTTCCCCTTCATCAAAAACAGTGATAATTCCAGGAGAATCTTGATCACATGGATAGGCCGTTGAGTCATTAAAGGTCTGGGACGACGGTTCCACTTTCTGGATTGATGCGCCGACAAACGGGCTTCGACTTAGTGTCAGCTCAGAGATCTGGATTCTAGACCAAATCTAGATGGCTTGGCAATATTATCCTTGATTATTTTCTATTTTTAACTTATTTTATTTTTCTTTTTAGCCCAGCATGCATCATGTAGGACTTTGAGCTTAATGATGAAAATCTACATGTTATGGCAATAATGAAGGTCACTCGCTCTTAATTGAGTTGGCATGAGATATTCCATTCTAAATCAAATACTTTATACTCTCTGAAGCCGCTCAGGCTAGTTCCTTGAAAGCGTCCCTTTGTTGGGTCTTCATCTCAATTCACTTTAATTTTCTACAAATCTACCTTGGTTGTAGCACGTCCACATTGGCTGGTAACCGCTCTCCAATGGTGCCTCCCTGTCGTGCCCTCGCGCACATTTTGTTTAGTTTAGTCTCCTTTATCCAGCCAATCGATGCTTTCTTGGAATCACCCGGAGTTGTTTCACTCAGAATCTTGGAAAGATTTCTAATGCTTAGTGTCAGAGGCGTGTCACATCACACCTTGGCGTATACTTATCAGTTCATTCCACTTCATTTCGCTTGTTACACTTTCACTTTATTTTGTCTCACTCTCTTGCAAAGCAAACACTAAGGCGGGGCAGCTGTAGACACGCCAAAATTGATACTATGTTGATCAAATCTCATGTCACCATGTTAACGCCCCAAAGTGAACTTCAATATTTCCATAATACGAAGTTTTTCTATTTTTGTGTGATTTTATGTGTTTTTCTAATTATTTTTAATTCACGACTTGAAGTAAGGCATGTTTTAAATAACGGCTTGCTCTTGGGCACGTTTTAAAGAAAGGACGACTGATCCAAGAGGCGTCAGTTTCTGGAATTTAACGAATTTCATTCAAATTGGAAAAATAAGAATTAACGTCCCTCTTTGGGTCGTGTTTTTAATTAACGCCTCTCCCTCAGGCGTCGCTTCATCATTTTCAAATAAGGAAGGTGTTTCTTACTAAAATTAAATCCATTAATTGACGCCTTTATGCCAGTCGTTATTTTAATTAACGCCCTGACCCAGGTCGTCAATTTCAGATAACGCCTTTATGTGGGTCGTCTCTTTCCCTTCAGTGTCCTGATTGAACGAAGCTTTCCTGGAGAGTTGCCTGCTCTGTTTGATCATCTTGTTGGATTAGGTAACTAGAGACCTTACCGTGGATGGCTATTGCCAATTCTTATCCCATTAGATCTGTGTTTTCCGCCCTATAAATGCATCCCTGGGTCGAGTTCGCAAAAGGTTGGCTAAAAGGGAGAAGAAAAGAGGGATTAGTAATAGCAGAAACAGGTTTTCTCCACGCATAGAAGCTTTCAACTCTCCTCTTCCTTGCGCATCCTTTGCTCCTGCGGTGGTTTCTTCTTCCTATTGCATCAGCCGAATTAATTGGTTTCTCCCTTTACTGTTGTCAGGAACAGCAGGGAACTCTTTGCATCAGTTTACTGTTTCATCATCGTTCATCATAATTCTTTTGCATTAGCTTTGCATCACATCTCCTTCCTTCCCTAATTCTCTTAGGGGTTTTAAAAGAACCGAAAGGTGCACACTTTATGCTCATATTCCATCATATCATTTTATCTTTGGGTTGATACTACACACACTTGGCTAATCCCTTTTATCTTGTTTGTTTGTGATTTGTTTAAGGGTAATCAAGAAGAAAAACCCCCTTCATCGGCCGGCCGGTAGAAGGAGGAGGAGGAAATCTACAATCATCCCGCATCATTGTTTTCATCAGGTATTCGCGATCAATCTCCCTTCTTTTTGAGGTAACCCCTCTGGCGATCACCCTCCATATAGCAATCTCTTGCTCCCCCTTTTTATTTAGTTTTTTTCTATCTTCTATCCTTTTATGTCAGAGAGATGATCATCTTTTTAGGTGTTCACACCGTGTGGCGAGGTCGCGCTCTGCTGCCTCGGCCCGTGCTACTGCTCTAGCCAGCTGCTCCGCTAGTGCAGTCGTCTCTGCACTAGGTCCCCTTGAGCTGGAGGCCTCTCCCGTCTCTCTCACCACCGCTCCCTCCTGGGCACGCTGCGTTCATTGAGATTGTCAGTGGCTAATCAACAATAATTCAAGAATTCATTTGCATGTAGATAATTTAAACACTCACCAGGGTCTCAAGGTCTGCCCGTGTGGTAGCCAACTGGGCCTCCAAGCTATGGAGGTGGGTCTGCATGTCCATCGTCACTATGTCCCGCGCATCCTGCAGTCATCACATGTTAGTCACATGATAGATATACAAAGCATTTGCATTTAATTAAAATTAAATAGAAAGTGCATGCATACATATCCCTAAGACCCTCATCTGGGGTCGGCTGGCGTAAACCTCCCAATAGCGTAGGAGGTACTCGGAGCTGTCTGTCGCCCGTGAAGTGACTCGGGTCCCGCCACGCTGCCAGTCGGTGTGCTGGTCTGAGAACCGAACTCTCCAGTCGATCGCCTACCTCGACCCACTCCTGGTGTAGGCCGAGGGTCCTCATCACCAACCTAAGCCGTAACGGCTCAATCTCGTTCAGGCAATGAACCCAAAGCTCATGCCCGAAGCGAGGTCGGCCCGCTACGACCCACGGCTGGCCCTCGTCGGTCATCCCCTCATAGGGTCTCCACCTCACCTGCATTCATAATCATCCATCATATCATATCACATCATATTTCATAAAAATAAAATAAAACTTGCATCAGATCAAGCATGCGTACCAGTGAGGCGGGGAAGTCGCGGAACTCCCGTCGTAACACTCGCAACTCGTATGCGAGTGGGGCCCCAGTCACCACTGGTAACCAGCGACGTGCTAGAGGGAAGCGTCCCTCATCTCCAGGCCGTGGGTTAGCACGCCCCATCAGCATGTATAAATGGCTCCATTGCTGCATCCATGCATTGCATTAGTAAAACATTCACATGCATATAAAAGAGAAAAAAAATGAAAATAAAAATGCATACCTGAAGAAAAGGTGAGAAGCCACTGACAGTCGTCTCTCGACCTGTCCCTGTGGACAAGTCGGCCATCAAGTGCGCTAGCAGCGCTGCTCCCCAGGCATATCTGCCGACACCCTCCAGGTCCTCGAGTATCCCCAGGAATCGGTAGTTGATGATGTCGCCCTTCGTGCCGAGCTGTAACCTCCCGAGCATCAGGAATAGGAATCTCCTCAAGTCTCGATCTGCTCTCTCCCTCTCAGCCGGGTCCTGGCAATAAGCAGCCCTAGCCCCGTCTATCAGCCTCTGTGAAAATTGCTCCAGAGACTCCCTCGACCTCTGCCTAGAGTCACCTAAGCCCATAGCTGTGGTAAGGTCGGTGCGGTAGATGGTCCTACACTCGCTGGGCGTCTCGTAGACTATCTCTAGCCCTAGCAATCTCTGTGTCAGCTCTCTATAATCGGGTAGGGTGATCCCGCTCACCGCCTCTCCGTCTACCCTCAAACCGGTGATCCTAGTGACGTCCTCTAGGGTAGGAACCATATGACCCCATGGCATCAGAAATGCCTTGCTAGTCCTGTCCCATCTCTCTCTAAGCACCTGGATCAAGGGTAGGTCTGGTCTCACCGGCTCTATGCTAAGGAAGGGTCCGAACCCCATAGCATCTACCCTAGCCCTCTGGAACTCGGGGAGTCCGTAATAAGCTGCTCGGACTTGGACCCAGGAGATCCGCGTCCTCATCAACCCCTGTATGCAACAAAAATAAAAATTTTCACTTATGATTTCATGTGGATAATCGTTTAAGGTCATTAACATTTGCTCTCTGTGTCAATTGATGACCTACCCTAGGTCGTGGTTTAATCAATTGACGCCCCTAGAGGGAGGCGTTGTTTTGAAAGTAATTTCCTAAATTCTAAGAAATTCTGAATTGACGCCCAGACCTGGGTCGTCATTTGATTAAGTGACGCCCCTGTGGGGGGGCGCTGTTTAAAAGGCGATTTTCTATCCTTAATTACAATTCTGGAAAATGATGAATTGACGACCACACCCGTGGTCGCTGCTTAATGAATTGAGGGCCCGGTGGGGGGCGTTGTTTTTCTGGGGTTTTCAAACTAATTAACATGTGAAATGAAATTAACAGAGGCACATATGTTTTAAATAAATGAAATGGCATGGAAATTAACCGCATGATGATAAACATGATAAATTTTAAAAAATGACGACATGCTGCAGGGCGTGATTTCATGCATTTATCATTTTTCAAAAATTAAATTAATTGAATTGACGGCTCAGGTTGGGGCGTTGTTTTAATTAACGACACCCCTGGGGGCATCATTTTTCTGAGTCACTGTTTTTTTAGCTGAGGGCTATGGAAATGAAAAATGGAAATAAAATGAAAATAAAATTAAAAATGGAAGGTTTGGGGCCTACCTAGCGTCGTTCGGGCACGATCAACCGTCCCCGGATAATTTGCCTTGGTTGTTGTGGCCGACGGGGTTGTCCAGGTCGTGGGACAGCCACCTCCGTCTCCGGTGGTTGCTCTCCTTCTCCTTCCTCTCCTCCTTGTTCTTCTTCCCCTACTTCTTCATCTTCTTCTTCTTCCTCATCATCGTCCTCTCCGTCTTCATCGTCTTCACCATCATCTTCTTCTTCTCCGTCTTCTCTTTCTTCTTCATTGGCTCCTTCCTCTTCTTCTACACCGAGCTCCGCCACCGGTGCTTCTTCGGCGGCCGCGGGAGGAAGCTCCTCCACGGCATGTTCGCCTTCCAAGTCCACGACCTCGGGGGCTGTGACCCTTTGGCGTTTCTGTGCACCGCCCGCCATGGGAACGAGAGATAGGGAGAGTGAGAATGAGGGAGATAGAGTATGTGGGTTTTTCGATTAGGGTTTGCAGAAGAGAGAGGGAAAGAAATGAATGAAAGAGGAAGAAGAAGGAAGGGAAAAGGGCTTTAACAGTTGAAAAGAAATGACGCCCTAATGAAAGTCATCATTATATCAATTGACGGTCTGAGGAGAGGCGTGGTTTCAGGATATGACGACATGATCTGAGGCGTCATTTGAATCTTGCGTGGGAACTTGTAACCGGCATCAGGTGAATTAATGGGAAAGTGATTGATGTGATTGATCGTCATCATTACCTTTAAAATTGACGACGGTGTTGACATGCGTCTGTTTGTTAATACACGGCATTCGTAAAGGTGTCGTTTAAGTGAAATTAAGGAGTTATCTTGAAAATAATGTGAAGAATTTGAACCGATTAACGCCTTATTTGGAGACGCGAATTGAGAGACGCCTGTCGCTGAGGGCGTCAATTGTGATTTTTGAATTGTTTTAAGGAATTGATTTAATGACAATTGACGACATTATCTGAGGCATTATTCAATCAATTGACGCCATGAAAGAAGGCGCTTCTCAGGACAGAGAGCCCGGAGCTCGTTTTATCAGACAGAACCACATGTATTAGAAGACATGATCTTATAAACTCTTTGTTTTGGCTCAAAAGAGGAAAGAATTTTTATTTCATTAAGGAAAAATCATGATTATATTTATTGAGCCATTATATGCCTTATCTTCCTAAGAGCTAGTACATAAGACTTGCATTTGTCTTCTTCTTCTTGTACATGTGTCTTGGACTTTTGGAGTAGTCCAACCTTCCATTGAGCCATTATTGTCTTCACTTCTTCTTGATCTCCACTTGAGCATAGTTCCCTTCTTTTGAGTGGAGGTAGATGAGAAGGTTCTTCAAAGAGGTGCCGAGGTAGCCCGATCTGTGGGAGGCACCGGTGTGCATTGTAAAGGACGAAGTCGCTCCCGCCTATCAACCGAAGCTCTATGCTGGAGGAGAGTCTTGAGCGGAGTTCTTGGGTCTTGAGGAACCCCGGTGTGCAAGTAAAACCACTCTTAGGCATGGTCTTGAAGTAGTCTCTCCAATCTCCTCTTTTCTTTAGCTTAGGAACCCGATTGATTACTCTCTCACATAAGCCCAAAGAATCCGTCATGTATCAGAGGGGGCTCTTGGAAAAGATTTTGGAGGTCGCTTGGGTTGCTTGGCAAGGATCAAATTTGAAGTGAAGATCTACCCAACAAGATAGAAGAAGCATAGACCCGTAGAGGGGCCATCCCAATGAAGCTGAGGTAAGCCCATTGTATAGGTTGGCTAGTACCGCCGGACCTATTCTCTTTCCCTCCCACATACTAGAAATGGTGCTTAGATGGCATTCCTCTAGATGGTCTTCCGTTGAAGGGAAGAGTAGAGCTCCCGCTATGCATATAACGAACCCCTTCATTACTCTCTCCAACAAGTCTTCATCTTCTTGAGTCTTGTCCATACTTTTGTATACCCATGAGGCTAGTTTCACAAGGTTGATCCCCTTATGAGCTTTAATTTGGTTCACTAGATTTGGGCTTTGAATAAGGCTAGTAAGTATGTCATGAGCTTGTATTGGTTTAGCCATGTGAGCCACCCTTGATTCCTCTCCTTGTTTCATCCTTCTTAAGCCTAGGAGTGTCTCTATTTCCTCTAGGAGTATGGTAGCTTCAAAGGTTGGGAAGAGGAATGTGTGAGTATGAGGGTGCCATAGTTCTATAAGAGCTCCAATGGAAGCCCAATCTAGGTGAATGTCATTGTAATGGGTAGCATGGGTTATGAGGCCAAGAAGGTGCCACCTTGAGAGGAAGGATTTCATGTCTAATGAGAGTTTAGAGAGTAATAAAGGAAGCCACTTAATCTTGAGAAATCTCCTTGGACCTGGAACAATTGGGTAATCCTGAAAAACATAAAAGGAAGAAAGAAAGAAGAAGAAGAGAATGCAATCAGAAATTTTGAAAAGAAAGAAAGGAAGAACAAAATTAAAAGCTTTAATATCAAGACACTTACTTGGCCGTTGGCAATTCTCCCACTAATATGACCTGGAACTTCAGAAATCCGTGGAAAACTCATCCTTGGCTTCTTGGAAGACCTTTGCTTCTGCATTATCATGTTCATCTTCCTAGAATTAGTTCTGTTAGTTATTCTGCAAGTGCTATGCAAGAGGGCTTCAGTTCTTCTGCTGTTCTTCTTCGGTTCTCTGTCTGATGTGCTTAGAAGACAAACAATTGCCCCTTTTTATAATGTTTTGAACGCTAACAAGTATCACGGTTTGTGTCTGAATCGAACGAGTTGCTGGAAGCTTAATTCCGAGTAGGAAACGAAAACAGTTAATTGACGACACGCCCTTTGGCATCATTTCTTTAATTGACGACACATTCAGGGTCGTCATTTATTTAGCGCCTCCATTGAGGGCGTCATTTGCGTTCCAATTCTTAATCAAACGCTTATTGTCAATAGCGCCCCAATAGCCGTCGTCATTTCTCATTTTGACGCCACTCGCAAGAGTCGTTATTTCTTCAGTTATTCATGAACTTAAGTGCTATTGTATCATGATAGAATTAATTATATTAAGCACTTATGATCATATTGTGAACTGTCTTGAGCTGATAATTCTCTTGATGAGCTAATGAGCTTTGAAGTGCAGAAGTGCAGGTTATGCAGGTCTGAAAATGCTCGGATTATTCTATTGGTAACCACACTTCACTCTTGTATCTCTCCTGTATGCATTGTTACTATATGATACCTATGCTATTATAACATGTCAAGGACCGTGTGGTTCTAATGAACCTGGAATTTGAGTTCCCCTCCATAAAAAATAGTGATAATTATAGGGGAATCTTGATCACACGGATAGGCCGTTGAGTCATCTAAGGTTTGGGACGATGGTTCCACTTTCTGAGTTGATGCGTGGACAAACGGGCTTTGGCTTAGCGTCAGCTTAGAGATCTGGATTCTTGACCAAGTCTAGATGGTTTAGCAATATTATCCTTGATTATTTTTTTATATTTTTAGTTTGTTTTAAATTTTCTTTTAGCCCAGCATGCATCATGTAGGACTTTGAGTTTAATGATGAAAATCTTCATATTACGCCAATAATGAAAGTCACTCGCTCTTAATTGAGTTGACATGAGATATTCCATTCCAAATCAAGTACTTTATTCTCCTTGAAGCCGCTCAGGCTGGTTCCTTGAAAAGCATTCATTTGCTGGGTCTTCATCTTGATTCATTTTATTTTTCTACAAATCCACCTTGGTTGAAGCACGTCCACATTGGCTGGTAACCGCTCTCCAATGGTGTCTCCCTTCCGTACCCTTGTGCACATTTTAATCCATTTAGTTTTGTCCCTTCGGTCCAGCTGATCAGTGCTTTCTTATAATCATCCGGAGTTGTTTCATTCAGAGTTTTGGAAAGATTTCCTACGCTTAGTATCGAAGGCGTGTCACATCACACCTTGGCATCTACTTATCAGTTCGTTCCACTTCATTTCACACTTTCACTTCATTCCGTCTCACTCCCTTGCAAAGCAGACGCCAAGGCGGGGCAGCTGTAGACACGCTAAAATCGATGCTATGTTGAGTAAATCTCATGTCACCATGTGACGCCCCAAAGTGGACTTCAATATTGGTTTAATATGAAGTTTTTCTATTTTCTATATGTTAATTGTGATTTCTTGGGTTTTTTCTTTGATAATTGGAATTAACGCCTTGACAAGGGGCGTCATTTAATTGACGGCCAAGCCAGGGGCGTGTGTTAATAAATGGACGACTGTACATAGAGGCGTCGTTTTCTGGATTTTTTCGAATCCTAACCAAAATGCAAAATCAAAGAATTGACGTCCCGATGAAGGGCGTCTATTATTTAACGCCCATAACCGAAGGCGTCATTTCAAAATTTTTAATAAGGAAAGTCATTTGTTGCCATAATTAAATCCAGGAATTGACGGCTGAGTTCACGTCGTCATTTTAATTAACGCCTTTGGTGATGTCGTCATTTTTAATTGACGCCCTTTGAGAGGTCGTCATTTCCATGTCCGTCTCCCTTTCGCCTGCTTATTTCCAGCAATGATCCTTCCCCCATTTTACTCCTTGTGTTTGATTGGGAAGAGGGTTTCTTATTGGAGGTCCATTACCTTGTTTTAATCCTATTATCACAAGGATTTTTGGGTTATAAATACCCCTGCTGTTCTTCTCTCGCGCGCGGAGAGAACGAGAGAGAGCGTGCATGAGAAGACGGTGCATGAGAGGGCAATACAAAAATAGAGAAGAACCACTGTGAGTTTTAACAGAGGGGAGAGTTTTATGTTTTGCAGGTTCTATCTTCAAGTGATTGCTCTTCCTCCTGGTGGTTGATTCTTCTTCCACAGACGACCTTTCGCTGTTCAAATTTTTGGTTTCTTTCTCTCAGTACTGTTGCACGCACAGCAGAGAAGAGATCTTGCCCTCAATTTCTTTTATTAACATCAGCATCTTCATCTTATTCTTTCTAGCTATCCTGCTAGAAGACATTGCCACTTTCACATCATATCTTGCTGCACATATCATTGCATTCATATCTCCATACCTTTGTTACTCCTCCTAAGGGGTTTAAAAAACCAAAACACACAAGGTGTGTTCATGTTTCATTTGATCAATTTCATACTTTTAGAGCATTGATACTACACCTTTTGGCTAATCCATTCTTTTCACTTGTTTTGTGTGTTTTTACAAGGGTAATCAAGCTAAGAACCCCCTTCATCGGCCGGCCGGTAGAAGGAGGAAGGAAAAGTCCATAATCTCACCCGCTCAATACAAGGTACATGCGATCACTTTCATTTTCTTGAGGTAACCCCTCTGGCGATCACACTCCTCATTAGCACCACGTGCTTTTATTTTTCTTCTTTTTTAAGTGGATTTTCCATGATCTACAATGACCTTGAATTCTTTAAAGGTGATTTGTAAACTAGTGGGGAATGATACTGAAGCACACACACACAAATCCACCACTTCACGGATTTGACGAATCAGGCAATCAATGAATCGAACAGGCAGCGCACACCCAACCAGACAAGGGCCCCAGTGAGAGAAGTAGAAGGCAGGAGCAAACTCACAAGGCACACCATAGAACACCAAAATTTTAGGTGGTTCGGCCAGACCCACAGTCTGCCTACGTCCACCCCTCACTCAAACCGAGTGAGGATTCCACTAACCCAAGCTGGAGTTCAATGCAGACTCAGTCTGCAACAAACGCTGCCTTACAGCTTGACCCAGAGGAACACTCTCCTCTCTTCCTCCAAACCGGAGGGAACCACTAGTGACAGCCTGTCACTAGCAACCGGAGACACAGTCTCCCTTCGCCAGAGTCCACAGGAGGAACCCCGACCTCAAACCTGAGGATCGGAAGAACACTAATGAAAATGGAAAGAACAAACAAAAAACAAAAGGAGAAACAGAAACAAATGTAGCTCCGTAGGAGCAACTTGGCTTGGATCTGATCCAGAGGTCAATGCAACTCAGATCTTCAGGGAAGACTCTCTCTTCTTCTCTTTATTCTCTATTCTACACTCTCTACCTCTTTCTTTCTTCTTCTTCTCTCAGTATGCTCTCTCGCTCTCCCGGCGACTCCTTCCTTTTATATTTTTTTTCTTTTTGTTTCACGAACGGCAACCTCCCTATTTTCTTCTTTTCTCTTAGCTCACGATACTCTGCCTTTTCTCTTCAGATCACTCTTCAAATTCTCTGATCTTCTTGCTCAACTCTCCTCTTCTCTTTTCTCTGATACTCTCTTCTTCTGCTGCTCTCCCCCTCTTTCTCTTCTCTATTCTTCGCATCTCATTCAATCTCTTCAGAGAAAGGGTTTATATATCACTTCAGTCTCGGACTCACGTGCTCACACATTGGCCGAGTGGAGGGGAGACTCCCGCCCAAATGCTTCCAGAAGACTCTCAGCCATGTGTTAGGATCTGGTCCTCATCTGTCCACGTGTCAGGATCACTAGCTCACTCATTGTCTTAGATCACGTGCCAGCCTCCAGCATTCTAGGAACACGTGCCTTCTTAGTTCGAGCTCACGAGATCACTTTACCTTGTCAGTTAAGATAATATTTCATTAGACATCTTATATGGTATAGAACAATGTTTGCACTGACCTGCTACAGTGTGTGCATCGACTATGAAGCGAGAATGAGCAAGAGATGCACTGACCCTTACATACCTCGCTACAGTGAAGAGCACAGACTATCTATGCATGCAGACCAAACATTGCACCGAGCATATGAATAGTGAATGCATAGACTTCAGGTGCAAGGAAGACAAACGACATTGCTCCGAGTATATGAATACTGAATGCACGAATTGGGAAATGTGCACCGAGTGCAAAGCTTTAAAAAAATATGCACCGACCCTGCTAGCCAAATGCCAATCAATGCATTAACTATACATGCATGTGACTTTGACTATGCACCAATGATAGGGTGCTAAGCCCGGATACAGAGGGGGGTGAATGTATCCCCTTCAGAAATAATGCCCAAATTAAAACACAGATGCTAGACGCAATCACAGAATAAAACTAATTCAATTAAACTCATGAGCAAACACATGGAGCGCGCCTAAGCAATCATCTAGCGGAAGCAAACACACAGACAAACCACTGCTCAAGAGATTTTTAGGTGGTTCGGTCACCAAGACCTACGTCCACCCCTCACCCCCAACCGGAGTGAGGCTTCCACTAGCACAAGCTAGAAAGCAGACTCAGTCTGCAAACAAGTTGCTGCCGCACAGCTTGACCAGGGGAACAACCTCCCCTCTTCCTCCCAACCAGAGGGACACCCCAAGTGACTCCCAGCCACTTGGAAACCAGAGACACACAGTCTCTCTTCCTCCAGACCAGGAGGAACACACCAGTGACTCCTCGTCACCAGCAAACCAGAGGTCGCAGACCTCTCTTCCTCCAGACCAGGAGGGACCCCTGGACTTGCAACCCACAAGTCTAGAACCGGAGATCAGATCTCCCTTCTCCTGAGTCCACAGGAGGAACCCGACCTCACTACTGAGAATCGGAAGAACAATAGTAACCTGAGTAACAAAAGGAAAAATAAGAAAACATAAAAAGCACAGCGACAAAAGCTGGAAATGAAACACAAGAAATATAGCTCTCAATGAGCATAGTCGTTCTGGATTTGATCCACGAACAGACTGAACAGATCTTCAATAGAACTCTCTCCTCTCTTCCTTTCTTCCTCTTCTTTCTTATTCTCAGCTCACATAATCTTTCTCTTCTCTGCTCTCCTTTTCACTCTCACTGTCTTTCTCTTTTCTTTCAATCCTCACGAGCTCTCTCTTTCTCTTTGATGGGGACATCGCTTACCACTTCCCATTTCTCCACGGTTCCCGTTGCTTGCCAGCTATGCGTCATCATGTTCGCGGCATTTTTCTTAATCATGGCTTCTAATTTTTTATATTTTCTTGAGTCATAAATTATGTAATTTCCCTTTTATTGAGTCAAGTACCCAGGTTAAAGAGTCATCTACCTAGGTTAATTGTCATTAGAGTGGTTAATGAGTCAGTTGGGCCCAATTAAGTGGGCTAGGCCCATAGGCACCCCCCCTTCCCCCTTGGTTTATTGTCATTAGTCAAAAACTCAGGGTCTTTTGTTAAATTGTGGGTTTCCTATAAATAGGACCCTAATCCCCCCCATTTGGAGCTAATGAATATTTGAGTAAAAACTTGCCACAAGAATTGTGCCCCCCCTCTCTCTAGCTCTCTCTCTCTCTCTAGCTCTTTGTTCTCTCTCTCACTAACTGGGGGCGAACCCCTCTCTCTCTCCTCCCCTCTCTCTCCCTTGGGCGCACCAGCCCCTTCACCTTCTCCCTTGCCACCTCATCTGCCACATCAGCCTCCCACCCCTTCACCTTCCCAAGGCCCTTAACTCCACTTCAATTTCCCCCACTTCCCAAGCAACCCTTTCCATTCCCCATACGCCCTTTCACATTCCCAAGGGAGACTCCATTCTCCTAGACACTCCTTCCTATCCCCAAAACAACCCATTCCTATTCCCTAGACCATCATTAAACCATCTCATTAACCCACCACCCAAATCAAGAGAAGCCCTCCCTATTCCGCAAGCTACTTGCGCCCCACCTCCCCACCACCTCCCCCCCCTTGGCCATTTCCCCACCAACCCCTCCCCTGCTAGCTCCGCCCCTGGCCTCCACCTCACCACCCCTTCCCACCTCCCAAACCCCTCCACTCCACCAAGGCATCCATATCCCTTACCCCTCCACCAAAGAAACCACCCCTCCACCATTTCTCTCTTCCAATCTGTGTGCAGCGGGAAAACTGTAGATTAACAGTCTGTTGCAATGCCATCCACGACCACATCCCGGAGTTCCTGGGGGCGTGGCCTACATCGACGGAAAGCTCTGCCGGTCTTCTGCGCAGGAGAGGTGGAATCGCCTCAATCCGAGGTCGGAGCTGCCCGAGAGAGCCATCCTTCGCCAACTACGCAGAATCAGTCGGGCCTGCAACCAGAAGCTACTTGCAGAGGCTACCACGGTCACACCCTTCAACTTCTGAAGGCGCCACTTGGTTGAGAGCTGCTACTACAAGGCTTCCACCATCACAAACAAGTGGTATCCCGTTCGGCATCCGGAAATCCAGTTTCCAATTTTTCTCTCCCAGGTACGCAGAACATGCCGTCAGGGTCTTGTTCTGACATCCCCTCACTCAACGGGCCTCTCCTCGCCACCCCGACATCGTCTGGTGCCCATCTTGGTTTCTGCTCGGAGAAGACTCATCCACGATCGTCCTCGACTTGGTCCTGCCACGTTTGGACTTCGGGAGCTCCCGTGGTGACTTCGTCCATCCGCTGCTGCCCCTGGGAAGAGTCTGTATCTGCGCGCCAGGGACCTGTTCCAGAGCCCGTCCCCACCGGCGATGACTTTGAGACCACCCACAAAAAAATCACCGTCGTACCTGGGTACGTCAGCGACATTTTGGCGTAAGTCTCATCAATTCTGAGTCCGGGAGAGCTCACAGCGGCGACTACATCGACCCCCTGTCTTGCTGTCCCAGACCCGGGCAGATTCGGCCGGGTGCTCCGTCGGCGCGATCGAGCTTATCTCCCCTCCCCGCCTGGCCGGCTTAGCGCCCCTCCCTGTGCGGAGGTAGTGTTTGACTTGTAATACAAATATCCCCACCCCAAGTCCACCCTCCTGTGTGAGGTGTAGTGATTGTAATTGTTAAACAAGGATCAAGCTTCATCGGCGCAGTGTGCGGGGAACCCACACTTCCCCGCTCGCCCTCGTCTTCGAACGGGGTTGGTTTCCTCAAACCAACCAGGGTAAGCTCTGAACTTTGCTCCATTAGTTGTATTTGTTCATCTAATATCCGTGGAATTGCTCTATTGAGCAAGAGAGAGAGCGCCCGACCCCGTGTGTCCACTTACGAGCGGTCACCGTGGGCTGTGAGAGAGAGGGACCTAGTGCCCCAATTGGCACCGGCCAGCCCCTTAAGTGTGGGCCTCATACCTTCGGGAGGGAAAACCTTAGTTGTACTGGCCCTCTACCAGCAAGGGTCCTTCTCCCCCACCTCGACTCGGCATCATCGAGTCACCACGGGTAACGGGTGCGCACGGTGAGACGACGTCTTCCAAGCTTTCTCGACTTTTGTGAATGCGTTTGCGAATTAAGTCCAAGGGATCATTGTCACTTGCTGCATTCCCGTCAATGTGTCACATCAGTTGGTATCAGAGCAAGTTCTAGACTTGTCTCTACTAAGTCTTGTCCTAGGGCGCATAAGCATTTAGAGTCATTCGGTTCATCAACATGGCTACCTCTCTTTGGTCCCACTCGGCCCTCCACAAAGATCCGATCGATCACCCATTTTCGGACATCCTTATAGATGAGAGTATCACCTTTGATGGGTCACATCCTAGTGATTATGTTAGGTGGGAGACTTTCATGACAAAACACTTTGATAGGACTAGGGTCTATGGACACGCTAGAGTCCGCAGGGCCACAAGGCGACTTCGGGGACAAGCCAAGAAGGAGTGGGAACGCATAGTGAGCTTAAGGAGGATTTGGAGGCAAGAACCCATAGGAACATGGGAAGAGATGAAAAGTGAGCTTAGGAAGATCTACACCCCCCAACCCTCCCTCTCCTACCGTGAGGTCCATAACCCGAGGAGCACTCCCACTCTCCCTTTCCCTCCCCGTCAACCCAAGACCTCCATTAGGACCCAAACCCCACCACCCAAAGGACCCCTAGATTCATTGGAGGAGATAAGGATTGAGATCAGGAAGATCTTCACTCCCCAACCTTCCCACTCCTACCTCGAGAACCATAACCCGAGGAGCACTCCCACTCCTCCTTTCTCCCCCAGCCAACCCGAGACCACCGTTAGGGTCCAAACTTCACCACCCCGGGTACACCATGCCCCAACTTTCATCACCCCATCCCCAAAAGACCTTCCCATTCCCTTGGAGAGTAAGACCCCCACACCCCAAAGGGATAAGATTGTAATCGAGGAACATGAGGCCTCCCCAGATTGGGAAGAAGAATATGAGGCCCAAATAGGTCAAGAGAACTCATTCCTACCCAAAGAAGACCCATTGAGCCAAATGGGGTGCACCCTCCCCCATGAGTTACAAGGTGCCCAACCTAGGCCTCCACTTCTACCCCTCCCCATCCTATCCCAAGTCCCCCATTACCCACCACCCCAAAAGAGCCATATGACAGTCATCATCACCCCACAAACAATGGACTTACTCACCTCCTTGGTAGAGGAAACCATGATCCCCATACCCGACCCCATAGTGGTGAATACTCCAGACCCAACCCCCGCCATGGAGATCACCCATGCCCAGGAAGAAGAAGAAACTTCACATGGTGGTCTTCACCTTACACCACCCTCCCTAGTAGGGGCCGAGCTCATCTTAGGAGAACCCCTTTCACGTTGGCTAAAGGAGAACCCATTTAGAGATCTCATGGCCCATGTTTGCCCTCCTATGGAACAAAACCTTACTATAGTACCCTTACCCACCTATCACACCACAATCCAATCATCCTATCAAGTGGAAACATTAGGGGATTTTCTTAAGGGTCTATCTTGGCAAATGGAGTTAACTGGCATGTTGACCTCTGTAGCCGACCAACCTAGGAGCCTTGACCTCCTACACCTATGTGTCGGGTCCATCTCCTCGATATACACTATGGGTTGCTACACTAGCGACCTTCTTTTATTCCTCCCAACACCCGAAGAGCCCGATGCTATCCGCGAATTAGAGTTGCTTATTTCGGGTAGGATGCCAAGCCCTCCATTCATGGCCAACCAACCCGCCAAGGACTTCGGTTCAATTACTTCATTTGAGGAGGAGAACTCACCATCATTTGAAGACCTTGAGGAGATAGAATACCCCTTCCTTGGTAACACATTCCATGACCCCTTTGATCCCTCCCTATGGAGGACATTGAACCCATGGGACCTAGCCGCCTTACCCACCACCCACTCCCTCCTACCCTCACCCACCATGTTGAACCCAACCCACCCATTCCACTACTTAGTTCACACTATGAGAGCCATGACCGAGGGTGACATCCACCTAGGAAATGAGGAAGTGACCTATCCCAAAATGTCCACCTTCTTGGACCCCTTCGACCCCTATGAGTGGAAACCCCCAAATCCACCCCCACCTAAAGATGGGACCATCTTGATTGTAATACATGTGTCACAACATTTTGCATCATGTAGTAAGGCTAGTCACGTCATTTATATCATTCACACACTAGGTCCAATGCACGACAGGTTGACATTTGGACATGCTGGTCTTCCCCCACTCTTCATCCGTCTCATGCATGATAGGGCCACTTGTGGCTTCCCCGGTCCACCTAAGTGCATCAAGGTCCACATGGTTTCTAAGCATGATAGGTCAATTCATGGATGCCCTGGTCCTCCTAAGTCTGTCAAAACCAATCTAACATTTGATAGGGCTGAATTTGGTTGTCCAGGCCCTCCCTTCATCCCTATAGGATCATCATTCATGACATTGCATGGTAACATTCGTAAACACAACAACAAGAGCAGCAAGGTTCTTAAGGAATTAGCCGATTCCCACTATCGCCACCAAGAAAGCCATGTCGGTGATTTTGTGATGGTGAGGACTGAGATTGTTTCAAAACTGAGGTCTCGTGGAGCAGGCTCCTTTCAGGTGTGGAGGCGCCTTGGCACGAATGCTTATGTGTTGGACCTCCCCGAAGAGTACGGAGTAAGCCCCACTTTCAATGTGGCTGACCTGGTGCCCTACAAGGGTCCCACGGTGACACCCAGTGAGGAGATCCAGCCTATCCCACCCCTTGAGAGAGCCCCCACACCAACGAGAGCTCCATCTGGCCAGAGAAACCAGCGTGATCAAGTGAAGCGGATATTAGATGAACAGATCACTACCACACGGAGCAAGGCGTATGAGCGATATCTGGTTAGGTGGAAGGGACGGCCACCTTCGGGAGTATGATGGGGACATCGCTTACCACTTCCCATTTCTCCACGGTTCCCGTTGCTTGCCAGCTATGCGTCATCATGTTCGCGGCATTTTTCTTAATCATGGCTTCTAATTTTTTATATTTTCTTGAGTCATAAATTATGTAATTTCCCTTTTATTGAGTCAAGTACCCAGGTTAAAGAGTCATCTACCTAGGTTAATTGTCATTAGAGTGGTTAATGAGTCAGTTGGGCCCAATTAAGTGGGCTAGGCCCATAGGCACCCCCCCTTTCCCCTTGGTTTATTGTCATTAGTCAAAAACTCAGGGTCTTTTGTTAAATTGTGGGTTTCCTATAAATAGGACCCCAATCCCCCCCATTTGGAGCTAATGAATATTTGAGTAAAAACTTGCCACAAGAATTGTGCCCCCCCTCTCTCTAGCTCTCTCTCTCTCTCTAGCTCTTTGTTCTCTCTCTCACTAACTGGGGGCGAACCCCTCTCTCTCTCCTCCCCTCTCTCTCCCTTGGGCACACCTGCCCCTTCACCTTCTCCCTTGCCACCTCATCTGCCACATCAGCCTCCCACCCCTTCACCTTCCCAAGGCCCTTAACTCCACTTCAATTTCCCCCACTTCCCAAGCAACCCTTTCCATTCCCCATACGCCCTTTCACATTCCCAAGGGAGACTCCATTCTCCTAGACACTCCTTCCTATCCCCAAAACAACCCATTCCTATTCCCTAGACCATCATTAAACCATCTCATTAACCCACCACCCAAATCAAGAGAAGCCCTCCCTATTCCCCAAGCTACTTGCGCCCCACCTCCCCACCACCTCCCCCCCCCTTGGCCATTTCCCCACCAACCCCTCCCCTGCTAGCTCCGCCCCTGGCCTCCACCTCACCACCCCTTCCCACCTCCCAAACCCCTCCACTCCACCAAGGCATCCATATCCCTTACCCCTCCACCAAAGAAACCACCCCTCCACCATTTCTCTCTTCCAATCTGTGTGCAGCGGGAAAACTGTAGATTAACAGTCTGTTGCAACGCCATCCACGACCACATCCCGTAGTTCCTGGGGGTGTGGCCTACATCGACGGAAAGCTCTGCCGGTCTTCTGCGCAGGCGAGGTGGAATCGCCTCAATCCGAGGTCGGAGCTGCCCGGGAGAGCCATCCTTCGCCAACTACGCAGAATCAGTCGGGCCTGCAACCAGAAGCTACTTACAGAGGCTACCACGGTCACACCCCTCAACTTATGAAGGCGCCACTTGGTTGAGAGCTGCTACTACAAGGCATCCACCATCACAAACAAGTGGCTTCCCGTTCGGCATCCGGAAACCCAGTTTCCAATTTTTCTCTCCCATGTGCGCAGAACAGGCCGTCAGGGTCTTGTCCTGACACCCCCTCACTCAACGGGCCTCTCCTCGCCACCCCGACATTGTCTGGTGCCCATCTTGGTTTCTGCTCGGAGAAGACTCGTCCACGATCGTCCTTGACTTGGTCCTGCCACGTTTGGACTTCGGGAGCTCCCGTGGTGACTTCGTCCATCCGCTGCTGCCCCTGGGAACAGTCTGTATCTGCGCGCCAGGGACCTGTTCCAGAGCCTGTCCCCACCGGCGATGACTTCAGGACCGCCCACAAAAAACTCACCGTCGTACCTGGGTACGTCAGCGACATTTTGGCGCAAGTCTCATCAAGTTCTGAGTCCGGGAGAGCTCATAGCAGCGACTACATCGACCCCCTGTCTTGCTGTCCCAAACCCGGGCAGATTCGGCCGGGTGCTCCGTCGGCGCGATCGAGCTTATCTCCCCTCCCCGCCTGGCTGGCTTAGCACCCCTCCCTGTGCGGAGCTAGTGTTTGACTTGTAATACAAATATCCCCACCCCAAGTCCACCCTCCTGTGTGAGGTGTAGTGATTGTAATTGTTAAACAGGGATCAAGCTTCATCGGCGCAGTGTGCGGGGAACCCACACTTCCCCGCTCGCCCTCGTCTTCGAACGGGGTTGGTTTCCTCAAACCAACTAGGGTAAGCTCTGAACTTTGCTCCATTAGTTGTATTTGTTCATCTAATATCCGTGGAATTGCTCCGTTGAGCAAGAGAGAGAGAGCGCCCGACCCCGTGTGTCCACTTACGAGCGGTCACCGTGGGCTGTGAGAGAGAGGGACCTAGTGCCCCAATTGGCACTGGCCAGCCCCTTAAGTGTGGGCCTCGTACCTTCGGGAGGGCAACCCTAGCCCTGCTGGCACTCTACCAGCAAGGGACTTGATCCATCACCTCCCCTTAGCATCACTTAGTCACCCCGGGCTCGTGTGTGTGCGACGGCGAATCGGCCCCAATCTAGGACTTTGTTGCTATGTGATTGTGTTTGCGGAATAGGTCCAAGGACCCGTGTCCATTTTGCTGCCTACCCCTTGGTCGTGTCACATCACTCTTTTTCTTTTGCTTCTCTGCTTCTTTTTTCACAGTCTCGATCAGCCCTCTTCTATTCTCATCATCTCTCTTCAATGGACGAAGGCTTCTATTTATATCAGCTTCAGCAGGTGCTAGGGCGTGTGTCCTTCTGGTTCCTACCCAGAGAGCACCTCGGATCACGTGCCAAGCATCATCCTCGGTTCACGTGCCCAGTCATTAACCTGAGTCATCTGCAGACAGAGACAAAACGAAATGAAACGAATTAGTTAGTTCAGTCATATAACAACGAATGTATATACTTTAGAAGCAGTAACTGAGTAAGTGTGTACACCGAGAGAGTGTATAGACTTGTAAGTCTTCATACGACCTCAGTGTATATACTTGCTGAAGAATGTATTATCATAACAAGGGGAATGTGTGGACTTCTGTGAAATGTATGAAGCCATCGAGTGTATAGACTTAGCGAACTGATGCATGAACAGTGCGGTGTGTAGACATGTGAAGCATAACTGTATGCAGTGTATAGACTTCAATGAATGCAATGCATGCACGATGATGCAATGTATAGACTATGAAGATATGTGTGTGAAGCTCAACAATGTATAGACTATGCAACGGCATCAAAGCAACATATCGATGTACAGGCTTTGGCTTGATCAATGCGCACTGTACAAATGGATGTACAGACTTGAAGTGGCATGTAGCAGACGATGAACAGCCAAGCATGTATAGACTTACCAATGCGAGCACAGGCTGTACACACTTTGATTGCGTGCAAGAGAACGCAGTGTATAGACTTTGCTGTGAAGAACAATGCATGAATGCAGTGTATAGACTTGCTGTTAACATGCATGAGAATCCAATGTACAGACATGCTGTCCCTGCAGCTGACGACTCCAGTGTATAGACTTGCTGAGGGAAGGGCTGTGCAGACTTTAAGCAAAGCAAGGCAGTCGAGTGTATAGTCTTACAAACAATGGATTGTACAGACTTGATTAATGAGTGCATGTGAAAGGCAGTGTACAGACTTGAGATGAACGAAGCATGAATGAGCCTATCCAATGTATAGACTTGAAACATTTGAACACATGACAATGTATACACTTGGCCTTTGAGGAATGATGTAGAGACTCTGAACGATAAGGCAGGCTGTACAGACTTTGAGAATATTGAAGCAATGTATAGACATGGTAAACCTGAACCAATGTACAGACTTGGGACGCCTGTGGAACAGTGTACAGACTTGGAATCAATGAAAGCATTGGCTATATAGACTTGCATGAACGATGTATACACTTTACCAATGTGTAAACTTAGGGTGTAGCTAAAGCAACGAACGTAGGAAAAGGTTGGAATGTATAGACTTACGTTCGATCAACAATGTATAGACTTCAACTAGGGAAGCTACAATGCTATGTCTAGACTTAATGAAGCAGGCCTTGTATAGACATTGGAACGCTTGAAGCGATGTACAGACTTGGTGAGCGCCAAGCAATGTATAGACTTTGATGAACGCCGCTCGCTATACAGACTTCGAATCAAGGCATGAATAGAGAATCAATGTCTAGACTTGGATGCCCAAGCCAATGTATAGACTTGTGTAGTGCAGCCAGTGTATGGACTTGTACAGTGCTGCGCAGTGTACAGACTTTGAAGTGTGACCTAGCAGGATGTGTAGACTTAGAATGCAACCAGGATGTCTAGACTTGTTATAAAGCAATGCACAGGCTGTACATACTTGAAGAATGCTTGCAGAAGGCGATGTATAGACTTGGAAGATGACTGATGCCAGAACAGTACGCCAATGTATAGACTAGGCCAATGAAGGATGTATAGACTTCAGATGCAACAGAAGACTCTGTATGGACTTTGAAGATGCAAGCGATGTACAGACTTGGGGTTCCACTGTGGATGAATAGATTCTGAAGAAATGAGGCGATGTGCAGACTTGGCGCCTTGAAGGATGTATAGACTTCAGTTGAGCAAGCTATAGTGCCATTGTATGGCCTTGATCTTCAAGGAATGGTTGTACAGACTTTGAAGGCTTAGCGGAGGATGTATAGACTTTGAATATGAAAACCAATGTATGGACTTCAGGTGAAGACCAATGTACATACTTTGAATATGAAGACCAATGTTCAGACTTTGAATATGAAGATCAATGTATGGACTTGGAAAACAAAGGGGGCGTCGACTCATCAGAAGGGGGCGTCGACCCACAACTGTCCAGACTATGCATGAGACGGTGAGCCATGTGCAGACTTTGAAGCTTAACAGAGACACAGGATGTACAGACTTCATGAAATGCATGCTATTCAATGTACACACTTTGAATTCATGCAAGCTGATGTATGGACTTCAGTTGAAAAACGATGCATGCTATGCAATGTGTGGACTTGACATGCCTACTGAAGGCGATGTACATACTTGCTGCGTGATGCTGATGTGCAGACTTATGTAAGTGTATGTGAATGCTTCATGCAGCAGATAACATGGCTGAACATCAAATATGCAATGCTTTTAGACCTGATAAACTAACAGAACAACAGACTGACTGAACATATGAAGATGACTCATACAGCAAGATGACTCACAGTGATTAACTCACAACAAAAACCAATCATCAAATGATTAACTCACATCAAAGCCAATCATCAAAACCATAGGGGCACAATAATCTCCCCCTTTTTTATGATGGCAACACTACACTGTGAGTAATTCTGATGACACAAACTATTCTCTCCCTTTGACTTCATCAAAAAGAAAATAGTTTGTGAGGTTAAAGCATGTTTAAAATACAGTCAATTTCTCTTCCTTGCAATAAACAAGATGAACCATGGAGAGGTATGAATGCAGAAATGCAGATGCAAGAAGAAGAGCAATACCTCCCCCTAAATATATGAATGCAAAGACACAATTGTTACCAATTGAGATGAACATGATTCGATATTACAAGGAAGCTCCCCCTGAGTAGATGCCAATTGATATGCATCTGATGCATTTCTCCCAATTGATATGGGTGAGAGGGAGATCACAGTGGAATTCAAGGACAGTGAGCAGAAGAGTTTCAAATAACAGATTTTCAAAGAGGCTCCAAGCAGAAGAAGTTCAACAAGATTTTCAAGGAGATATCAATCTCATAAATCTAAAACATAATTTTTCAAAGTCTTCCATTATAAGGGCTTATGAATGAAGTTTATTGATCAGCATGGTTTAAACATGATGTATGCAGAGTTTATCAATAAAATTCTGTATTGATATCTAAAACCATGGTTTAATAAAAATGAACCAAGCCCTCATTTTTATCTTGATTAACCTCCCTTTCTCTTACACAATCAAATTTTTTGACTTCAATCGGAATTACATGCACTAGAATTGAGATCAAGCATTTATGAAGTCATGTGAATTTGTCTAGGGTTGTAGCAATTTGATTTTAGCATCAATATTCAGACATTTCAATTTATTCAATAATTTTCATGCTACAAATTTTACGAGCACTCTAGTTCAGTGCACACCTTGTAACTAGAGGATATACCTTGATCAGAGGCCAATATCCCTAAGCACTTAGTGTGACTCACAGTCATGCTTTATATAAACAGAGGTAACATTTACACATCATGACACACTTCAAATCATTTCTTGATGAGTGAGTTATATTTCTCAGTGTGCATGCCATTGCTCTGCCTGATTAACACTCATCTTAAGCATAGTTAACTATGGCACCTCATGACACAGTCCTTTGGACATGTGTTTCTCAGTGACTAAAGTCATTGCTCTAATAGATATTACCCTTTAGACAATTCAGAGAAATTCATTTGCTTCAAAACAATACTAACTTCATGTACTTAATCAATTAAAGCCATGTATTCAATAGTGCAGATTTTAGAAGTTTTTACAAGACACATCATGAAATAGTTGGTTAAAGTTTATTAAACATGATTCAGATATTTTTTAAGAAATTTTAAAGTCAACCTCAATGAATACATTAAACTTAAACCAGCTGAGTCATTTCAGTCATTCATAAAATCGTATAATAGAAGATTCCTAGTTCAAAAGTTTTCAGATTTATGATTGAGATAGTCCCATTGAAATCTTCATGAGAGATTGATAGAATTCAGAAATCAAATGATAGAGGAGATTTTGAAACCCATTGTTTTCAAATTATGATCAAGGTTTGTCAACAAAGTCAATAAGAAAGGATATGCAATGAATTCTCACAAGAGTATGCATTTGACAACCTACATGCAATGCATTGACTCCCCCTGACAATATGCATTCAGTCACTCTTTTTGGTATTTTACAATGAAATGCAATGCAATTAACTCCATGTATGCAAAGACATGCAAAGACTCAACATTGAATGCTATGCAAAGGCATGCAATTAATTCCCCCTGAAAGCATGCAATGTTTTGCACTGAAGACTGAACATATGACAATGTGACTTATGCTCAATCAGACTGCCCTATTAAGCAAAGTGACCCATGGTACCAGGTGGAGCACTTGGTCTAAAAGACCACCTCACATATAGCAAGAACCTCCAGATAGATTTCCCTGCCTTTTTGTAGCTTACTATTTATATACCATAGAGGTCAATCATGATAATTCAACATGCAGTCCTATATGCAATCTAGATTTTCAGTGAGCTATGCAACAGACAAATTTCAAACCACATTCATATGCAGTTCAGATTTTTCAGAAATTTCAGAATGCAATTTGTTTTCAGAGATTATGCATAACAACAATTATCAAACAATTGCAATTGGCATATGTATGCATCAGATGCAGACAACCCTTTTTAATCTGATATTTGCACATAACACTCAGCAAGTGTATGATCAGAAAATGATGCAAATGACAGATGATGAATGAAAATGCAAAATCAGATCTAATGTGCTATGCAATAAGACTAAGAACAGGAAGTGTAAGAAATTTACCTGAAAGATTCAGGAGGGATTTTCTTCTTGAGTGCCTTGGATTGTTACCCCTCTTTATTCTTCAGCTTCCAAGGCATACCTGTAACACAAAGCTTATTTTGCACAAATAGGTACCCAAGAGATCTTGGGTCTTGAATTGACAATATCACTCCTAGCAGGTTTTCTCAGCACATTTTTAACTTGATGATCATTAAATTTCATCAGAGGATGACCATCCATCAAATGTCCAGATTTGCCAAAATGATGGCAAGAAGCAGCAGTTTTCAGATCTGATTTATGCACACTCTTATTAACATGAATTCTATGTGCATATGCATGAAATCTTTTGTTAACAGAATAAAAATTCTGTTTACCAAAACCAGTTTGGTTTTGATATCCTGCCAGCCAATAGGTTGCAGCCCTGTGTCCTGACTTTCCACAGTTATAGCATGAGAAAACAGACTTTAGGTTCTTTTTATGCACATCATCATGAACATGAATTTTATGTGCATTGGCATGGAGATTTCTGTTATTTGCATGACCAAACTGTTTTCCATAATCAAAACATTCAAAGTTTTTCCTTTTAAAAATAACTTTGCTCTTTCTGAGAGCATTTGTACTTGCAGGGAATTTAAACCTTTCAGAGATGAAAATTTTCCCTTGAGCATTCCAACAGTCCTTGACTGTGTGGCCATGCTTTCCACAGTGAGAGCAATTGAGAGAATTTCTTCTATAAGAACCTGACCAGCATTCAGAGGCCCTGTGACCTATTTTGTTGCAGTTAAAACAGATGATGTGCTGGTTCTTTGAAACAGATTTGTTCATATTAAAAACATGTTGATTTGCAAAGTATTTTGTATGATATGAACATGATTTTTCCTTACCACTTGCAAACCAGCAATGAGCAGTAGTGTGTCATACTTTATCACAATTAGAACATGTGACACTCTTTTTCTTAGGCATAGGAAACTTGACCTGCGAATCCCTACCATGCTTTTCTCTAGCTTTCAGATCATCTAATTTCATTAAGTTACATTCATGCATCAAATGGCCAATCTTGTGACAGTAATGACATTTCATGATTTCTCTTTTATGTGCATGTCTAGGTGTATCAGTGTGTTTTACAGCATGCACATTTTCACTTTGATTCAATCCCTTCTTCACATGACTGACCTTTTCCATTTTTCCAGTTTGTTTCTGATTCTTCTGAACATTTGGTTATTTATTTTCTGAGGTGGTGGCAACATCTGATGCTTTGATAAAAGATGTCATTAGCTTGTTTTTGAAAGCCTTTTTATTGACATTGTTGTAGCCTAACCCTTCCTTTTGAGTATTGACCTTAACACCTAACAACATGTCCAGATTTTCTTGTCCATCAACAAATTTAGACAGAGATTTCCTCAAGTCTAGGATTTCATATTCTAGAGAGGCAATATGTAACTCATAACTTGCAGTCTCTTGTTCACTGCAATTGACAACCTCACTCAAAACCTTGTTGGCAATTTTGTATTCTTCGATCTCCTTTCTCAGATCATCTTCTTTTTCAGTTTCATTTGTACAGATGACTTTTCCTTTCTCCAATGTACGAAGTCTTTCAGACATGCCGCTATTTAACAACTTCAATTTTTTAATTTCTTCTTTAAGCTTATCATTCTGAACCAATTCATTTATTAGAAGCTGGTCTTCTGAATTGACTTCATACTTTCTTCCATTTTCAATTTCCTTCATTTCTCTTTGTTGTTTTTCAAAATCTTTCTGTAATTCTATGTTTATAGATTTTATGGCATTCAATTTTTCAGCAACGAAATTCTTCTCTTGCTCAAGTTTCTCAAGTTTTTCTTCATTATCTTTAACAGATTGTTTCAGAGAGTCATTTTCAGATTCTAGCCTACTTAGTTCAGACTTAACACATTCAATTTTTTTCAGCAAATTCTTACTCTGAACAGAATCATTACAAGTTAGGCTAAGCTTCTTCTCAAGTTCAGAGATCTCTTTTACATGATCTTGATTCTCAATCTTCAGCAACGAAATTTACTTTTTCAACATTTGAATATCAGACATAAAAGCATCATGAACATTTTTCAGTTCAGCACAGTTTTTACATGGAGAATTGAAACTGTCTGACCTACTATTCTTCTTCAATTTTTTGTATTATTTTCTTAACTGTTCATGAGACTCTAATAATTCAGCATATGAATTTTCCCAGTCATCCAAGGTATAGTTCTCAAAGAGATTTACCTCATCATCATCATCTTCTTCATTTTGGCAGCCACTTTGATTGCTTCTGTCAGCCATCATGCAGCTGTCCTCATTTCTCTTCTGAGTTCGCTTCAGCATGTCCAGAATATCTTTAGCAGAGCTGCAATCTAAGAAATATGAATGAAAAGCTCTATCAGTAGCTACCTTCATTAGATTTATAGCTATCTGATTCTCTTCATGCATTGATTTATGAATGTCAGTCCATTTGGACTTTTTCTTTGGTAGTTCATGAGGACCGTGTGAAATCACTTTCCACAGGTCTGGATTAACAGATTTAGCATAATTTTTCAGACTAGCAAACCATACACTAAAATTGGAACCGTTGAAAATTGGTGGTTCACCCATGGAAATAGATCAGATATAATGCAACAGGAATATTGATGCACCAAAAGAAAATAAGCACCTAAGACTGTAGGATCGGATCTGTAGGTCGCTGGACCTTCTATGCAGACACCTACTCTGATACCAATTGATAGGGTGCTAAGCCCGGATACAGCGGGGGGTGAATGTATCCCCTTCAGAAATAATGCCCAAATTAAAACACAGATGCTAGACGCAATCACAGAATAAAACTAATTCAATTAAACTCATGAGCAAACACATGGAGTGCGCCTAAGCAATCATCTAGCGGAAGCAAACACACAGACAAACCACTGCTCAAGAGATTTTTAGGTGGTTCGGTCACCAAGACCTACGTCCACCCCTCACTCCCAACCGGAGTGAGGCTTCCACTAGTACAAGCTAGAAAGCAGACTCAGTCTGCAAACAAATTGCTGCCACACAGCTTGACCAGGGGAACAACCTCCCCTCTTCCTCCCAACCGGAGGGACACCCCAAGTGACTCCCAGCCACTTGGAAACCAGAGACACATAGTCTCTCTTCCTCTAGACCAGGAGGGAACACACCAGTGACTCCCCGTCACCAGCAAACCAGAGGTCACAGACCTCTCTTCCTCCAGACCAGGAGGGACCCCTGGACTTGCAACCCACAAGTCCAGAACCGGAGATCAGATCTCCCTTCTCCTGAGTCCACAGGAGGAACCCGACCTCACTACTGAGAATCGGAAGAACAATAGTAACCTGAGTAACAAAAGGAAAAATAAGAAAACATAAAAAGCACAGCGACAAAAGTTGAAAATGAAACACAAGAAATATAGCTCTCAATGAGCATAGCCGTTCTGGATTTGATCCACGAACAGATTGAACAGATCTTCAATAGAACTCTCTCCTCTCTTCCTTTCTTCCTCTTCTTTCTTCTTCTCAGCTCACACAATCTTTCTCTTCTCTGCTCTCCTTTTCACTCTCACTGTCTTTCTCTTTTCTTTCAATCCTCACGAGCTCTCTCTTTCTCTTTTTCTTCTGCTTCTCTGCTTCTTTTTTGACAGTCTCGATCAGCCCTCTTCTATTCTCATCATCTCTCTTCAGTGGATGAAGGCTTCTATTTATATCAGCTTCAGCAGGTGCTAGGGCGTGTGTCCTTCAGGTTCCCGCCCAGAGAGCACCTCGGATCACATGCCCGCCATCATCCTCGATTCACGCGCCCAGTCATTAACCTGAGTCATCTGCAGACAGAGACAAAATGAAATGAAACGAATTAGTTAGTTCAGTCATATAACAACGAATATATATACTTTAGAAGCAGTAACTGAGTAAGTGTGTACACCGAGAGAGTGTATAGACTTGTAAGTCTTCATGCGACCTCAGTGTATATACTTGCTGAAGAATGTATTATCATAACAAGGGGAATGTGTGGACTTCTGTGAAATGTATGAAGCCATCGAGTGTATAGACTTAGCGAACTGATGCATGAACAGTGCGGTGTGTAGACATGTGAAGCATAACTGTATGCATTGTATAGACTTCAATGAATGCAATGCATGCACGATGATGCAATGTATAGACTATGAAGATATGTGTGTGAAGCTCAACAATGTATAGACTATGCAACGGCATCAAAGCAACATATCGATGTATAGGCTTTGGCTTGATCAATGCACACTGCACAAATGGATGTACAGACTTGAAGTGGCATGTAGCAGACGATGAACAGCCAAGCATGTATAGACTTACCAATGCGAGCACAGGCTGTACACACTTTGATTGCGTGCAAGAGAACGCAGTGTACAGACTTTGCTGTGAAGAACAATGCATGAATGCAGTGTATAGACTTGCTGTTAACATGCACGAGAATCCAATGTACAGATATGCTGTCCCTACAGCTGACGACTCCAGTGTATAGACTTGCTGAGGGAAGGGCTGTACAGACTTTAAGCAAAGCAAGGCAGTCGAGTGTATAGTCTTGCAAACAATGGACTGTACAGACTTGATTAATGAGTGCATGTGAAAGGCAGTGTACAGACTTGAGATGAACGAAGCATGAATGGGCATATCCAATGTATAGACTTGAAACATTTGAACACATGGACAATGTATACACTTGGCCTTTGAGGAATGATGTAGAGACTCTGAACGATAAGGCAGGCTGTACAGACTTTGAGAATATTGAAGCAATGTATAGACTTGGTAAACCTGAACCAATGTACAGACTTGGGACGCCTGTGGACCAGTGTACAGACTTTGAATCAATGAAAGAGTTGGCTATACAGACTTGCATGAACGATGTATACACTTTGCCAATGTGTAAACTTAGGGTGTAGCTAAAGCAGCGAACGTAGGAAAAGGTTGGAATGTATAGACTTACGTTCGATCAGTAATGCATAGACTTCAACTAGGGAAGCTACAGTGCTATGTCTAAACTTAATGAAGCAGGCCTTGTATAGACATTGGAACGCTTGAAGCGATGTACAGACTTGGTGCGCGCCAAGTAATGTACAGATTTTGATGAACGCCGCTCGCTGTACAGACTTCGAATCAAGGCATGAATAGAGAATCAATGTCTAGACTTGGATGCCCAAGCCAATGTATAGACTTGTGCAGTGCAGCCAGTGTATGGACTTGTACAGTGCTGCGCAGTGTACAGAATTTGAAGTGCGACCTAGCAGGATGTGTAGACTTAGAACGCAACCAGGATGTCTAGACTTGTTATGAAGCAATGCACAGGCTATACGTACTTGAAGAATGCTTGCAGAAGGCGATGTATAGACTTGGAAGATGACTGATGCCAGAACAGTACGCCAATGTATAGACTAGGCCAATGAAGGATGTATAGACTTCAGATGCAACAGAAGACTCTATATGGACTTTGAAGATGCAAGCGATGTACAGACTTGGGGTTCCACTATGGATGAATAGATTCTGAAGAAATGAGGCGATGTGTAGACTTGGCGCCACGAAGGATGTATAGACTTCAGTTGAGCAAGCTATAGTGCCGTTGTATGGGCTTGATCTTCAAGGAATGGCTGTACATACTATGAAGGCTTAGCGGAGGATGTACAGACTTTGAATATGAAAACCAATGTATGGACTTCAGGTGAAGACCAATGTACATACTTTGAATATGAAGACCAATGTTCATAATTTGAATATGAAGATCAATGTATGGACTTGGAAAACAAAGGGGGCGTCGACCCATCAGAAGGGGGAGTCGACCCACAACTGTCCAGACTATGCATGAGATGGTGAGCCATGTGCAAACTTTGAAGCTTAACAGAGACACAGGATGTACAGACTTCATGAAATGCATGCTATTCAATGTACACACTTTGAATTCATGCAAGCTGATGTATAGACCTCAATTGAAGAACGATGTATGCTATGCAATGTGTGGACTTGACATGCCTACTGAAGGCGATGTACATACTTGCTGCGTGATGCTGATGTGCAGACTTATGTAAGTGTATGTGAATGCTTCATGCAGCAGATAACTGTTGTGCATGTGGAATGGCGGTCTAGAGGGGGGGGTGAATAGATCCGCCCCCAAATTCAAAAACTATTGCAGACTTATGTAAACAATTTAAACTATGCGGCTTAAGCGAAAATTAAAGCGTATACTCTATGCATAACAAAGACGAACCTAGGCATGCATCTAGCAGAGATCACAAACAATCACACAAAGGAGACAGGGATTTTTAGGTGGTTCGGCCAGACATCCAGTCTGCTTACATCCACCCCTCACCAAACCCGGTGAGGCTTCCTTCCGCTGACTCACAGCTTGAACACTCCGCTGACTCACAGCTTGAACAACTTCAGATCTGAGCAGCTCAGCTCAATCTGAATATTCCGCTGACGAACAGCTTGATTAACAAAATAGAAGAATGAAATGAAAGATCGAATAGAGATATAAATACAGATCGAGTGTAGAATTCTCTTGATGATTGGGTATCTCGATCTGTAGATGGAGTTCACCGAGCTTCTTCTCTGATTTCAGATCTTGGCTGATCTTGTGCTGCTGTCGGTGCTTCTCCTACTACTGCTCTTCTCCTACTGGTGCTTCTTCTGCTGTTGCCCTTGTTTTCTTCTTCTTCTTCTCCTTCTTCTTCTTGATCTAGGTTGCATAGCCCTCTCTTTTCTTTTCTGCTTCCTCTCTAGATGCAGCAGTCAGTCTTCCAGCAGCTACAGTTTGCAGCAGGTCCTCTTCGGCCCTCGTGGTGCAGTGGCTTTCTCTCTAGATGCAGCGCTTCATCTTCTACGGCCAAGCTTTGCAGCAGCTATCTCCAGCCCACGTCTGCTTCAGCCTTCTTCAGCCCCTGCACCCCTTAGGGTTGGCTACTCTCTTTTTTCTTTTTCTCTTCCCACCATTTATTTTCTTGTTATTGAGTAACTCCACAACATCTGCTGGTTCAGTTGGAGAAACGGTGGGGAATCTCCTATTTTTCAACAAGGAAGTTGAAGACCAAGTCAGATCCATGAAAAGAATCAAACTCTGATAAAGATCCATGTTTCCTGGCTTATCTGGACCTTCTAGGTGTATGCCATAATGGATCTTAGCTTTGGGTATCGGATCTTGCAAGAACATAGTCCATTTTAGGGTTTAAAGTTCGCAACTCCGCCCGTGGTCGGCTTCCAAGGCCTCCGTGGTTGGCTTCTGAACAGAACCAGAATTCCCTGGTTTCTGTCTGCCTTCAAGTGTCGACTTCCAGGGCCTCCGTGGTCGGCTTCTGAACAGAACCAGAATTTTCTGGTTTCTGTCTGCCTTCAAGTGTCGGCTTCGGAGCCCTCAGGTGTCGGCTTCTGAGCCAGTCCAGAACCTGTTTTGGAGATCTTGAAGGGCTGAGCTTCTGAATTGAGTTTGGTTCATCCTTGACCTTTGGCTGGCCTATTTTAATCATCAATATACCTGCATTGATCATTTAGATATTAAACATTTGGCATGTGCATATGGTAAAGACAATGAGATACAACTTGTCATCATCAAAACAAGGGATGCACAACATTCTCCCCCTTTTTGATGATGGCAACTGTAGATCATTGTGAACTATGCATGAAAAGTATTCATGATAGATAAGTCATTATTATGAATGAGTCATATGATGAATGGACAGACAAGACAGACTTGACACTCTCTCCCTCTTCATATCTCTCTCTACATCTCCCTCTTAACAATCTCTCCCCCTATATGAAATACATTGACATTCTCACAATGACACTCTCTCCCCCTTTGACATCATCAAAACAAGATTTGGGAGTTTAGAGGATGAGGATAAAACTAATATCAGGGATTGAGGAAAGATGTGGACTAAGCTGTTAGGGATGAGAGGAAGTAATGGCATGAGCAAAGCTGTTCAACGTGGTTCACATGAGAGATTTCACCTGAGGGTTGAAATTGAGAAACACTCATGAATTTTCTTAAAGGCTAAGGTAACTGGCCTTATTGTTGCCAATGGTTCAAGACATATAAGCCTCAAATCTGAAGTTAAAAAATCAAGAGCAATTTCATTCTAGCACATATAACAGTGTTAAAGCAACCTCTTCAAACCAGTTCCCGGCCAAGCTCTTTTGATCGTCAAGATGATTTCATTAGTCACCTCTCGGAAGGGTTTTCACTAGTATTGTGGTTAAACTTGCATAAGTTTTGATATTTGCCTTGGGTCAACCATTTTTACAATTTGCTCCTCTCCCTTTTTTTTTTTACTGTAATGAGCAATCAAGTTCAGCATGGCTTTTCAGTGCGAGGAAACATGTTTATCAGACACCAGAGTCCCCGATTACTTCACACAACTGACCATTTTGCCTCCTTTTGGACAGAGTTAACATTTCATATCATGACACTGTCCTCAGCACTTCATTGGTGCAGGGACTTGGTTTCTCAATGAAATATGCCATTGCTCTGCATTTCCCCCCTTTTTTTTTCATTCAGAATATCTTGTAGAAATTTAATGGCATATTCCCATTTGGCCTTTTCAAGATACACGTTTAAAAACAATACTAAGTTAAAACCATTCAACTAGAGTTGCCTCACTACTATCAAAAATTCAATCTCAAGAGAAGGTGGGGACATAGTTCCCTTAGGCTGATTCAAAACGATTATATGAACACAGGCAGAAAATTTCATAGGCATTTAATTTCAAATTTCAGAGGTTTATAGACCCCAAACCATTGACTTATTTCCATGGGTCAATTTCAATAGTTCTCTAAGAAATTAGAAGAGTATTTGCCCATTACTCCCTCTGAAATCATGAACATGTGTTGAATTCAAATGGGTTGGAATTATTGCAATAAGGATGTAAGAATGATGATATAAATTGACGACAGTGAATTGAGGAATTTTGCAAGGGTTCTTGATAAGATGGGGGCAAATGCATGAACAACGTTTAGAGTAGTGGGGACAGAAAGACATAAATGTATTGAGCTCCCCCTCAGTCAAATCGGGTGACTCAATATGCATGCATGACATGTAATGCACTTATTGACCTTTCCAAAGCTCTTGCTTACATGAATTTTGGACCTTTGGTACTTGGCGAAGGTAAGTCCTCTACGCATAGTGTGGCTTTTAGACAAGCTTAACCTGCCCTTCCACCAATCACCATTTGATATACCACAAGTGTCCATGGTATGAATGCATGACTACTACACAAGCAGACTTAGATATGAAAATGGATGTTTGAGTCATGCAAAGGACCTATACCACATGTGCAACTCCCCCTCACTATGATATGCAATTAGTGATTGAGTTCAAAAACTATTGCAGCACCACCATAATATCTATCAATGGACCAATGCAGTAGATTTCAGAATTTCATCCAACCATGCAGTGTTTGGCAGCAGCATTACAAGTTTCCAATCAATCAAACATAGCAGAGTATAAGTTTCAATTTGAAGGATTACCTGATTCCGTGCAGGCCAGGCCAGTTAAGAAGGTAAACAAAAACTTACTTTTCAATCAAACAACAATTTGCATTTGTTCCTCCTTTGACATGCCTTGGACAGCCATTATCATGATGCCATTTGATATGTATGGCTGCAAGGCTTAGATGCAAGCAAGTTAAACTGCCAATGTGGGAACCCAAGTAGCTTTGGGTCCCTTTTGAGTATTTAACTTTTTAAGACATGACGGTATGTCTTTTGGTATCCATAGTTGCCTTACTTGCTTTGGATGTCCATTTGGTCTGCATGAAGAATTTTTCACCACATCAGTAAAGACATTAGAGAGGTTCGCAATTTTTTGCTTCCTTACAAGATTCATATTTCCATCCTTCCAATAAGTAGAGGGTGATTGAGACTTACCATTAACTCTGGATTTACCTGCCCATTGACATTTATGATGATAGTATGATCCATGATGCCCATGTGTTGACCCATGGAAGGGCAAGCATCGACTTTGAGGGGCTTTATATGTTCTGCTGTAGCCAAAAGTCGACTTTGGAGGGAGTCTTAGTCGACTTCTAACTTCCCAGAAATTCAACCAGTTTCTGTTTCTGGCTGTGGTCGACACTTGAGGGGGTCGTGGTCGACTGCTGTTCTGCCAGACTTCAGGAAAGCTTCTTGCTCTGCCTGTGGTTGACTCAGGATGGGGTCTTAGTCGACTTCTGTTCTGCTTCCAGAATTGCTTTTCTCTCATTTGATGGTGGTTAATTGACCTTGAAACTTGGCTTGGTAGTTTGTTCCTATTTGTTGAGAATTTTGATCTTTCTGACCCATCTAGATAGAGCTTCTGCTGCCTTAGATCCTCTTTAGTTGTTTTGAAGTGGCCGGCTTGTTTCACGGCCTTCCCACTTGATTTCTTGTCATTTGATCTCATGGTTGCTTGGATCTTGGTTGAGGTGCTTGCATCAGCCATCTTTTCTGACCCATACATGTCAACAAGAGGTTTTTTCCCTTTTATGTCTTTTTCATCCATAAAGGTGATAGTTTTTAATTAAATTCCTTTTTGGCTGTTGGGTTGAAACCTAATCCTTCCTTTTGAAAGTTTACTCTAGATCCTAACACAGCATCTAGGTTTTCTCTACCTTTCATCAACTTTTCCAAGGAGTTTTGTTTGTCTTTCAGTTCTTCTTGAATCTTTTCAATTTCCTTCTGAAGTTGACAGTTGACCTCCTTGATTGCATCATATTTTTCATTGGCTAGTATGGTTTCCTTTTCATAGTCTTGCAATTTCAGTTTGAGATCATCTATTTCCCTTTTTAAGCTCTCATTTTCATCTTTCAAATCTTTTGAATCTGAATTTTGCATTTTCATTCTTAGCTCATCAATTTCATCTCTCAAATTTTCATTCTCATCTTCTAGATCTTTTAGTTCAGACTTGGAGGCCTCTAACTCATGAACTTGTTTCATCAGATTTGAAATCTCAGTTTGCAAGCATGCAATATTTTCAGATGAAGTTGTATCATGAGCCATGGTATTTATTTTCTTTTTCAAAGCTTTATTTTCTTTTCTTACAGTATCACATTTATCAAGCAATTCACCATATGCTTCTTGCCAATCATCAATGGTGAAATGCTCAAATGGAGAAGAGTTTTCATTTACCTCATACTGACCTATTGCCATAAGACCTAAGTCTTCATTGGTTTCACTGGATGAACTCTTCCCTTCACTTTCCTCTTCGTCACTCCAGGTGCTTATCATGGCTTTCTTCTTATCTTTCCTCTTGGAGTGTGTTTTCTTCTCATTGTGTGGACATTCAGTTTTGATGTGCCCGGGCTTGCTGCAATTGTAACAAACAAGATTGTTATATTTTTTCTCAGATGATTCAGATTTGAACTTGGATGACTTTCTTACCTGACCCTTTGGATTCTTGAAGTTTTTACCTTCCTTCTTCAAGAACTTTTCAAATTTTCTGGTTAGTGTGGCAAACTCACCCAAGTCCTCCTCAGTGTTGGATGACTCACTATCATCTGAGGACTCCTTGCTATGCTCTTTAGCCTTTAGTGCTAATGGCTTCTTCTTTGATGTTTCTTCCTCATTTCTCTTCAGGTTAAGCTCATAAGTCATCAATGAACCTATCAGCTCATCAACAGTCATAGTAGATAAGTTTTTAGAATCCTCAATCACTGTTGCTTTGGTATGCCAAGTAGAAGTTAAAGATCTAAGGACTTTCCTCACAAGTTCATTATTAGTGTAGTTTTTCCCTAGACCTTTTAAGCTATTAGTTAACTGAGTTAGTCTAGCATACATTTCAGAAATGGATTCATGTGGTTCCATTTTAAACATTTCATAATCGGAGATAAGCATATTGGCTTTAATTTCTCTTACCTCAGAAGTGCCTTCATATATTACCTCTAATCGGTCCCACATTTCCTTGGCAGTGGCACATGAGGAAACCCTTGAAAATTCTGTTGGGTGAAGCGAGCATTGCATAATATTCATTGCTCCCCAGTTCTGATTTGACTTCTTTATCTGCTCTCGTGTCCAGGTGTCTTCATCTTCAGGAAGTTGATGTGGCCCTCGGCTTACAACTCTCCATGTTTCATGGTCCTGCGCTCTGAGAAAGACCTGCATTCGGTTTTTCCAATACGGGTAGTTAGTACCATCAAAATATGGTGGCCTAGTCACCGAATGACCCTCTGCCAATAATCCTTTGGCGTCCATTCCACTAATCTATCCGGGTCGTTGGACCTCTTGAATGGATAACCCGCTCTGATACCACGTGTTGTGCAGGTGGAATGGCGGTCTAGAGGGGGGGGTGAATAGATCCGCCCCCAAATTCAAAAACTATTGCAGACTTATGTAAACAATTTAAACTATGCGGCTTAAGCGGAAATTAAAGCGTATACTCTATGCATAACAAAGACGAACCTAGGCATGCATCTAGCGGAGATCACAAACAATCACACAAAGGAGACAGGGATTTTTAGGTGGTTCGGCCAGACATCCAGTCTGCTTACATCCACCCCTCACCAAACCCGGTGAGGCTTCCTTCCGCTGACTCACAGCTTGAACACTCCGCTGACTCACAGCTTGAACAACTTCAGATCTGAGCAGCTCAGCTCAATCTGAATATTCCGCTGACGAACAGCTTGATTAACAAATAGAAGAATGAAATGAAAGATCGAATAGAGATATAAATACAGATCGAGTGTAGAATTCTCCTGATGATTGGGTATCTCGATCTGTAGATGGAGTTCACCGAGCTTCTTCTCTGATTTCAGATCTTGGCTGATCTTGTGCTGCTGTCGGTGCTTCTCCTACTGCTGCTCTTCTCCTACTGGTGCTTCTTCTGCTGTTGCCCTTGTTTTCTTCTTCTTCTTCTTGATCTAGGTTGCATAGCCCTCTCTTTTCTTTTCTGCTTCCTCTCTAGATGCAGCAGTCAGTCTTCCAGCAGCTACGGTCTGCAGCAGGTCCTCTTCAGCCCTCGTGGTGCAGTGGCTTTCTCCCTAGATGCAGCGCTTCATCTTCTGCAGCCAAGCTTTGCAGCAGCTATCTCCAGCCCACGTCTGCTTCAGCCTTCTTCAGCCCCTGCGCCCCTTAGGGTTGGCTACTCTCTTTTTTCTTTTTCTCTTCCCACCATTTATTTTCTTGTTATTGAGTAACTCCACAACATCTGCTGGTTCAGTTGGAGAAACGGTGGGGAATCTCCTATTTTTCAGCAAGGAAGTTGAAGACCAAGTCAGATCCATGAAAAGAATCAAACTCTGGTAAAGATCCATGTTTCCTGGCTTATCTGGACCTTCTAGGTGTATGCCATAATGGATCTTAGCTTTGGGTATCGGATCTTGCAAGAACATAGTCCATTTTAGGGTTTAAAGTTCGCAACTCCGCCCGTGGTCGGCTTCCAGGGCCTCCGTGGTCGGCTTCTGAACAGAACCAGAATTCCCTGGTTTCTGTCTACCTTCAAGTGTCGACTTCCAGGGCCTCCGTGGTCGGCTTCTGAACAGAACCAGAATTCCCTGGTTTCTGTCTGCCTTCAAGTGTCGGCTTCAGAGCCCTCAGGTGTCGGCTTCTGAGCCAGTCCAGAACCTGTTTTGGAGATCTTGAAGGGCTGAGTTCTGAATTGAGTTTGGTTCATCCTTGACCTTTGGCTGGCCTATTTTAATCATCAATATACCTGCATTGATCATTTAGATATTAAACATTTGGCATGTGCATATGGTAAAGACAATGAGATACAACTTGTCATCATCAAAACAAGGGATGCACAACAATAACATGGCTGAACATCAAATATGCAATACTTTTAGACCTGATAAATTAACAGAACAACAGACTGACTGAACATATGAAGATGACTCATATAGCAAGATGACTCACAATGATTAACTCACAACAAAAACCAATCATCAAATGATTAACTTACATCAAAGCCAATCATCAAAACCACAGGGGCACAACAACCAATAAACTTTGCTCGAGGGCTTCTCTTGCACTGATTCAGAGTGCGAGAGTACAGACATTGCATGGACGTACTCAGGATATGGGTACTTACTTTATGCCCTCGGTGCAAGGATTGCACCGACTTCATGAATGCGTAGACTGCAGTGCGCACCGAGTTCGGCCTCACACGGACTAGGTGTGCACCGACTCTTTTCTACATAGAGTGGAGTTCTGCACCGACAAAGTGAATGCATGTAATAGACGATGCACCGATGTTGCACTGTTCATGCACAGACTCACCTTGCACTGATGACACAGGCGTAATGCATGAATCGCACATGCTTTAAAATCATTCAACCATGCTTTAGACACAAGCAACCCAGTGTGCAAGGAAAGTTTACATGAATTGACCAATCAACTAGGTATAATATACCAAGTCCAAGCATTTTAATCAAATGCACTGACTCACCTGATAGATGCAACGACTTGATACCACTTGATAAATCCAGAGGGGGGTGAATGGATCTTAAATAAAAAGATTTGCCGATTTAAACATTGTTAAGTCAGAACTTCTTTCAACTAGATGAACTACCAATCTGAGAAAGCAGAGTAAAGCACCAAGCAAGACAAGGCAGATTTCTCAGAATAGAAAACGGCTCAGGGATGACCTTGAATTCTTTAAAGGCGATCTGTAAACTAGTGGGGAATGATACTGAAGCACACACATACAAATCAACCACTTCACGGATTTGACGAATCAGGCAATCAATGAATCGAATAGGCGGCGCACACCCAACCTGACAAGGGCCCCTGTGAGAGAAGTAGAAGGTAGGAGCAAACTCACAAGGCACACCATAGAACACCAGAATTTTAGGTGGTTCGGCCAGACCCATAGTCTGCCTACGTCCACCCCTCACTCAAACCGAGTGAGGATTCCACTAACCCAAGCTGGAGTTCAAATCAGACTCAGTCTGCAACAAACGTTGCCTTACAGCTTGACCCAGAGGAACACACTCCTCTTATCCTCCAAATCGGAGGAACCACTAGTGATAGCCCGTCACTAGCAACCGGTGACACAGTCTCCCTTCTCCTGAGTCCACAGGAGGAACCCCGACCTCAAACCTGAGGATCGGAAGAACACCAATGAAAATGGAAAGAACAAGCGAAAAACAAAAGGAGAAACAGAAACAAATGTAGCTCCGTAAGAGCAACTTGGCTTGGATCTGATCCAGAGGCCAATACAACTCAGATCTTCAGAGAAGACACTCTCTTCTTCTCTCTATTCTCTCTTCTGCACTCTCTACCTCTTTCTTTCTTCTTCTTCTCTCAGTATGCTCTCTCGCTCTCCTGGCGACTCCTTCCTTTTATATTTTTTTTGTTTTTGTTTCACGAACGACAACCTCCCTATTCTCTTCTTTTCTCTTAGCTCACGATACTCTGCTTTTTCTCTTCAGATCACTCTTCAAATTCTTTGATCTTCATGCTCAACTCTCCTCTTCTCTTTTCTCTGAGACTCTCTTCTACTGCTGCTCTCCCTCTCTTTCTCTTCTCTGTTCTTCGGATCTCGTTCAATATCTTCAGAGAAAGGGTTTATATATGACTTCAGTCTCGGACTCACGTGCTCACACATTGGGCGAGTGGAGGGGACACTCCCGCCCAAATGCTTGCAGAAGGCTCTCAGCCATGTGTTAGGATCTGGTCCTCATCTGTCCACTGTAGATTATAGAAAATCCACTAAAGAATAAATAAAGAAAATGTAAAATGTATGCAATAAGAATGGAAAAAGGGGGGAAACGGCGGCATGCGTGGATGCAATAAGGAGGGTGATCGCTAGAGGGGTTACCTCAAAAATATGCGGGGGAGATTGTGGGATGACTTCCTTCTCTTCCGATCGGCTGGCCGATGAAGAGAGTCTTCTTTGATTACCCTTGCAAGAAATACAAACACCAATAAAAATAATGGAATTAGAACTCAATGTGTAGCATCAAATCTCAAGTGAAACATACAACGTGAAGACATGAAGGATGACACACCTGTTGGGTGTTGCCCTTTAAACCCTTATGCAAAGGGTGGGGGATAAAATGATGAATGATAGGAAATGAGTGTGCAAGTGTGCACTATGGGAGGTACTCTCAACGCAGTTGAGATAGGAGAAAAATATGTGAAGGAAGATGATATGCATGCATACAGTTAAAAATAAAAGGAATAGAACAATAGAATTAAAAAGGGGAAAAGGGAGCCTAGGCAGTTTCTTCTCCTTTGGCTTTGATGTGTGTTCGGAGGAAGGCTCGGATGGATGAAGCTTTATGCGCAGAGCTCCCTCCTTTAACCGATGTACCGACAACACATGCCCGTCTTAACAAGAATCAGGCTGTATTTATAAGAAAAGATGGGGAGTTGATTTGGGAAAGCTGGGATATGGAAAGGAATAAAATTGGGTAAGAATCCCAGTTGAAGTAAGCAGTAAAATAAGGAAAGGGAAGGGCTACGGCCGAATCCGAAAGTCTCAGAAAATGACGCCTAATACCCTGGACGCTTTTTAAATTGGCGTCCACCATGACAGACGCTTATTACAAGCTATTTTTAGAAAATTTAGGAATTTCTAAATTTAAAGAATAAATCGCGTCTGGTATACCGGACGTAAATTCAAAGTTTCCGAATTAATAAAATCTCCAAAAATGGCAAGGAAAATAGCGTCTGTAGAAATGGACGTTATTAAGAAATAACGGCTATGAAAGTGGGCGCTAATTCTTGATTAATTTTAAGAATGCTGAATATTATCAAAAAAATCGCCAAGCAAATAGCGTCCCGATGGGAAGACGCTTATTCTTCATTTTCATAAATTAGTAAAATAAGATTTCAAAATAGCGTCTGGATAGGAAGACGCTTATTCTTCATTTTCAGAAATTAGCAAAATAAGATTTCAAAATAGCGCCCAAATGTGCAGGCGCCAATTCTTAATTTTCTGAGATAATAAATAAATAGTGTCCTTCAGTACCGGCGCATTTCATGAATTCAAAAATATTGGTAATTTGCAGAAAAGGAAATAGCGTCCACTTTCTCAGCCGCTTATTAAATGGCGTCCAAGGTATCCGGCTCCAATTCTTTAAAGCCCAGATAAATAGAGAAAAACCACAGAAAATTCCAGAAAAATCCAAAAAAATAGGGAAAAGTTGAAAATCGAAGCAAAATTTAGAAAATCACTCAAATAAGATAATTTGAGAGTCAAATTGGGATATTATAAGGTAATATAAGATGTAATCACAGTAACGTCAATTTTGGCGTGTCTACAGCTATCCCGCCTTGGCGTCTGCTTTGCAAGGGAGCAGAGCAAACTGAAAAGTAGATGCCAAGGTGTGATGAGACACGCGATCAACATCACTTGATGAGAATTAAATCTGAAGCTCGAGATGAAACAATCTCAAGAGGTTTTAATGAAATCAATAATGTTTGGATAAAAGGGGAGAGAATGTGCATGCGGGCACGAAGGAGATAAAAGAATGATCAACTTCCAGCGCGGTAGAAGTACCCCGGGTCACAAACCCGTAGGTTTCGCCATTGGAGAGCGGTTACCAGCCAATGTGGATGTGCTGCAGCTAAGGCAGATCTAAGGGAAAAGAGAGTGAAAATAAGAGGATAGAAATCCAAACAAAGAGTTTTCGAGAAAACAGCCCAAAATCGGCGACACAACGAACTAAGGATTCAATCCTGCAATGGATATCTCACATCTAAACATTACGATTATTTTGACTCTCCAAATCAGCTTATCAGAAAGATTTTCCAACGTTGATTCAAAGTCCTACATGAATCATCGATGTTATTTCCTCTCCCTCTCCTAATCCCGTTTTCCCCCCTTTCCCGTTCTGGTCCGCAGGGCTTTCCCGCCCGTGGCCTCCGGCCATGGCCAGTCGCAGGAGGGCCACGGCGGCCTCCCGCCGACCTGGCCCTGCCCATGGTGCCCCCCCGCCACCTCAGGGCGTTGCTGGTGGTGTCTCTCCTCCTGTCTCAGTCTCTATCGACTGCACAAGGGAGCCCGCTGCTTGCCACGTCAGTATGGCAGCTGCTGCGCTTTCTCCGCTTCCTTGTTCGGCAAGTCTTGTGAGAGCGACAGCCCCCTCCTTGACTGTTCCTCCTCCGTCTTCCACCGCGGGAGGCTCTGCGGTTGCCTCCTCCCACCTTGCAGCACCTCCAGGCGGTCTAGACGCAGCTCCCGACTCCTCACCGCCCTCGGACCCTGTTCTTCTTGGGACTATTCTTCGCCCTGGGCAAGACCCCATTGGCCTAGGCGGTTTGGCTTCTGCGCCTGCCCCTTCTCCTGGCCTTGGTTCCCTCTACGTCGGTGTTGCTGTGCCGGCGCCATGTCCTACGGTAGGCGGAGCTGCTGCGGTTGCCGCTTCTCCCCCTGGCTTCCCATCTGATTCTTTGACCATCGTCGCGGTTGGCGGCTCTTCGACGGACCCCAGCCTACTGGCCCCTGTTCCTCTCCCCACTTCGGTTGAAGCCCAGAGCACGCAAGCCCCCGCGAGCTCCCTGCCTCTTGCTTATCTCTCTGCTGGCCTGCGCGACGCCTCCGTAGGGCACACCTCCTCCGTCGAGCACACCGCCACGGTTGATTCCTGGCCCCTTCCGGTGGCTTCGTTAGCTCGTGTGCATCCGGCTCCCTCCACTGTGACTGGGACTTCTACCCCCCCCGCCTGTGACGTTGGCTAAGCTAGCTGCAGGGCCGTCTGCTGGCGGCCCCTCCATCAAAGCCGCTCCTGCTAAGCCTCCGTGGGCTCGCGTCCCTGATGTAGGCCTCCGCCCTTCTTCCTCTGCACCGGTGGGTCCATCATTTGCGCAGGTGGTTCTTCAAGCTGTTCAACCGCCGTCTCTCCCTCTGTCTATCCATGCCCCTGCATCCATGGACTCTGGAGAGCCTGCGGCCTTCTTCACCGCTGAGGAGGTGAAGATTTCCTGCCAGCCGCTGGAACATGCCATCATCGCCTGGACCCTTCAGGGTCATCCTCCCTTCCAAGAAATCCGCTACCATTTGGCCCAGCGGTTCAAGCTCCACCAGGACTTCGTCATCAGCTCGCTGGACCCAAGACACTTGTGGCTCCGCTTCCACAACAGGGAGGACTTCCTCCAAGTGCTACTGAAGGACATCTATACATCAAAGGTAGGCCATTCATATTTTTCAAATGGACCATGGACTTCTCCAAGGATGCCGACTCTCCTCTCGTCCCGGTCTGGCTCGAGCTGCCCGATCTCCCGGTGAATTTCTACAATGAAGCTATGATTCTATCCATCGCTGGGAGCATTGGCCCTACCTTGAAAGTCGACAAGAACACCCTCTGCCTCACGCGTTCACTCGCCGCTCGCATTTGTGTGCAGTTGGACATTTCTAAGAACCTCCCCTCGAGAGTCTACATTGGCCATGGAAGCTCTGGGTTCTGGCAGACTATTGTCTACAAGGACCCCCCCCTCTACTGGTCTACCTGCAAGCACCTGGGTCATCCTGCCTCTAAGTGCATAAAGGCACCTATTACTCCTCCTGGTGATGCTCCCTCTCAGGTGGCTCCTCAAGGTCTCTCTCCCTTGACGCCTGCTACTGCTTCTACTATGCTGCCGGTGCTTACAGCCGCCCCACCGCAAGCATGGTTGTCAAGTTCCCCTCCAGTTCTGTCCACTGGCGGCGAGGCTCTTCTTCCTCCCCACCAGCCTTCTGCTAGCCTGCCGAGCTCTGTGGGTCCTCCAGCCTGTCCCTCGTGCGTGACTCCAGTGGCTGTGGTGGACGTCGGCTCTCCCTCTCGGTCTTTAGCAGCTGAAGGGCAGGTGGTCTCAGACCATGCTGCTGTCGCCCCTGCTTCACCGGTCTATGCGGTGTCTTCATTGGCCTTTGCGGGTAACACCGCACCCCATGGGTCTGCTCCTCTTGGTCTTCCGGGACTACTGAGGTCAGGTCCCACCCAGGTCTCCACCATGGGTCGACCCCTGGTCCCAGCGAGCATGATGCCCTTGCTTTGGCTGGCACAGTCAGGCCCAACCCCTGTTCCCCAATGCCTACTGCTTCAGCCTTTGTGGGGGGCGAGCCATCCCCCCTTGGCTTCTGCCTGCATGCACAGGTCGACCTGCCTGAGGTAGATGCTTCTGCCGCTGCTGTCTGTGTTGGACCCCCCCAGCTGAACGCTCTGAAGGCCGCATCGTCTGCTGGTCAGTCCCATGTGGTGGCTGCCTCCTTGGCTTCTACCCCACTTGTCGTCAAGCCTCCTTCCTTCATTGAAGGTATGCCCACCCCGGGTGTAGGCAGCAGAAGTCCCTCGACTGTTCTTGGCTCATGTCATCCCTGTCCTTCCCTGCCTGGGGGGATTCCTGCTGGTTTGGATGGCATGGTCAATGTGCCGCCTGTGGTTACTGCTCCTCCCTCCCCTGTGGCTCCGGCCTCTGGTAGCTCCTCTTCGAAGTCCACCTTCAGGCCACCTCAGCCGTATGTTGCAACCCCTTCTATGCACCCCCTTGCAACGGATGACGCCGTTGAAGCGGACGCAAGCTCACACTCTTGTTCTAACAATGAATCTCTCACGTTCCCCACTACTATCCAGGCTCTTGTTGTCCCTGAACTGGAGCCGTCTGCTCTTGAGATCAACCTCACTGCTGCTCACACTAGCTTTGTTGGGAAAAGCCAGTCTGCCTCTGTGGGACCTTCAGGTGTTCTCACCCGTGGTAGTCTGCGTAGAAGCGCTTCAAGTGGAGACACCCCCCCTTGTCTAATGAAAGTAATGCTCTGGAACATTAGAGGTCTAGCTAACACCCAATCAGTTAGCAGATTGAAGTTTCTTATCCGCAAGCACGATTTGCAGTTTGTAGCTGTTCTTGAACTTAAGCTACCCTCCAATTTGGTGGACAGATATCGTCGGAAGCTTCATATGACTCATTGTCCTACTAATTCTCCGACCAAGGGTCGCATATGGGTCTTCTGGCGGGAGTCTTTCCATATCTCTCCAGTTTCTTCCTCGGACTAGCATATTACCCTTTCCATTTCCCAAGCTTTCGGTCGCAATGTTTACTTTACCATTGTCCATGCCAGCTGCATATTGTCGGAGGGGGGAGTCATGTGGGACCATATTGTGGATTTCTTCTGCTCCTGTGACAAGCCGTGGCTCGTCGGCGGGGATTTCTATTGTGCCCCTTGTGCTTTGTTGATGATGTGATGTTTTAATGATAGCAACATGAATGAGTCACCACATTGTCTTGAATATGTCTGACCTTTTCTGTGGGAGATTGCATAAGTGTGCCATGTCTGAATTGTGAAGAACGCATGTGTATGCTTGAGTCATGCTGTGATATATTGGCTTGTGCTTGATTTCTGTTCTTGATTTCTGTTCTGTGCATTGCTTCTCTGCTGATATGTTCATACATTGTCTTAGGCTAAGTCTATACAGACTTTAGCGTCTCATTTAGCATCTAAGGCAAAGTCTACACATTGGCTAAGTGTGTACATCGCTTACATTTCTTGAGATCAAGTCCATACGTTGCACTGTTTCTTCAAGTCCATACAGTGGCAAAGTCTGGACATTGTGCTTTGAAGATCATCAAGTCCATACATCGTGAAAGTCTATACACTCTTCTTGGCCTTAGCATCTGTTTTGAAGTCCATACATTGGTCTTCAGTTCAAGTCTGTACAGCGTTACGTTCTCTTTGGAAAGTCTGTACAGCGTCAAGTCTGCACATTGGGCTTTCACGTGAAGTCTACACATCGGTCTCTACTTTGAAGTCTATACATTAGCTAAGGGTCTTCAAGTCCATACACAGTCGTCTGATGCATATTGATTAACAGGAAATCTGCTATGAGGTAGTACATTGTATGTCCGTACTATTTCTGTCATACTTCGTGTTATTCTTGTGTTTATGTCCGTGTTATTTCTTTCTTACCTCGTGTCGTTTTAGTTTTAGTACTGTTTGTGTTTTCAACACGCCGTGTCGTCCTTTCGTACCTCGTGTTACTTTAAGTTGTGTGCTGATTGACTTCGTGCTGATTCTTCTGAAGCAGATCGAATTATTCTGATGAACTTCGAGTTGCTTCTGTATGAACCTCGTGTCGTTAGCACTTAGTTGCTCATCTCGAGTCAGTCCTCTATGTTTGCTCTTGTGTCTTCGTGTCAATTACTGTAGTTCCTCGAGTTGTTCTTCTGCTTCCACCGTTTCATCACGTGTTGTTGAAGACGTGTCTATCTCATGTCTTCGTGTCGTGTTTTCTAGACCTCGTGTCTTTGTCGCTTTGTGACCTCACCTCGTGTCGGTTTCTGTTTTCGTCTTCATGTTGTTTTCAACTCGTGTCGCCTCGTCTTCGAGTCGTTCATTCGAGCTATTGTGTGCTCAAGTTGTTTTTCTTGTTTTCAAGTGTTGTTTCACTACGTGTCTTCGTGTTGTCTTTTGTATTCGTGTCTTCGTGTTTCTTTTGTATTTGTATCTCCGTGTTGCTTCCTTCTATTTTCGTCCTGGTCTCTTCTGATCGCGTGTCTTTCTATTGCTTCACTCTGTGTTATCTTCTTCTCACTTCATGCTGTCTTCATCTGACTTCGTGTCGTCTTCGTTGTTGTGTTAGTTGTGTTCTCGTGTACTTCGTGTCGTTCTCGTGTTATCTCGTGCTAAACTCATCTAACGTACCTCGTGTCAGTCACATTATAGTGCACCTCGTTTTGTTATCATATATCTCGTGCAGTTCTTTGTTCTTATGGCCAACCAACTTATCTCAGCTACATATAGCGAACCCTGAGCATTAATATAATTAATATGCTTGCAGGGATCCGAGGAAGATTACTCCTCAGTGTCTGGGCAGCACATGATCCAATGCTAGAGGAATCAATCCGATAAGGACATGTGGCAAGAAGGTTCTGGATCAAGCGTGGGAGGCACACGCATTCTGAACCGGATCTGCTGCTGCTGTTGATATAAATAGAAACCTTCATCTTTAGATGGAGAATGATCGAAAAAGAGAAAGATATAGAAGAAAGAGCAGAAAAGCAGAGAGTCCTTCGATCCAGAAAAACGAGAGAAAGAAGAGAAGAAAAAGAGAGAGCAGAAACTGAAGGAGAAAGAAGAAGAAGAAAAGAAGAGGAGAGAGAGCTTTACTGAGGATCTGATCAGTCTGTCCATGGATCAAATCCAGAACGACTATGCTCATTGAGAGCTATATATCTTGCGTTTTATTTCCAGCTTCTGTCGCTGTCATTTTCATGTTTTCTTATTTTTCCTTTTGCTACCTTGTTTAGTCTTGTTCTTCCGATTGCCCTGTTGGGGATCGGGTTCCTCCTGTTGGTTCAGGAGAAGGGAGATCTGATCTCCAGGTTGCAAGTGACAGGTTGTCACTTGTGGGTTGCCCTCTGGTTAGAGGAAGGGAGGCTAGTCCTCCGGTTCTGGGCTTGTGGTTGCAAGTCCAGTGGTCCCTCCTGGTTTGGAGGAAGAGAGGTCTTCGACCTCTAGTTTCCAAGTGGCTGGGAGTCACTTGGGTGTCCCTCCAGTTGGGAGGAAGAGGGGAGGCTGTTCCCCTGGTCAAGCTGTGTGGCAGCAACTGTTTGCAGACTGAGTCTGCTTGGTTCTAGCGTTTGCTAGTGAAGCCTCACTCCGGTTGGGAGTGAGGGGTGGATGTAGGTCTGGAGGACCGAACCACCTTAAAATCTTTGAGCAGTGGTTTGCTTGTAGTGTGTTCTTCCATATCTCCTACCACCCTTCACAGATTGTCTTGAGATTTCTTATTCTCATTTGTGCTGCTTCCGCTAGTTGACTGTTTGGGGGGCCAGTTATATATTTGCTCTTTTGTTTAAAAGGTTTTTCAACTGGTTCATCAGATTGCTTGATTTGCTTCTGCTGGATGCTTGGATAGGTTCGCTCCACCTGCTTGTTATTTTGTCTAATCGTATTAGCTTAACTCTGGAACTTGCTTAGAATCCTAGTTTTTAAATTGGGCATATTTCGTAGCAGGATACATTCACCCCCCCTCTGTATCCGGGCCTAGCACCCTAACAATTTCAACAGCATTCTCCTTCCTTCTGAAAAAAGGGGTGGAAGACAGGATTTTTCCTTATCCAGGTCCGACTTCCAGGCTTGTATTGCTGCCTCCGGGCTGGAGGATGCAGGTTCACTTGGGGGCCCCTTCACTTGGTACAATGGGCAACGGGCAAACAGTATATGGGCCAGGTTGGACATGATCCTCCACAATGGGGAGTGGGCCTTATCCTGCCCGGCCATATCTGTCCGTCACCTCTCTCGGGCGTGCAGCGACCACCGACCCTTGTTGCTATCTTTGCCCCCCTCCATCGTCAGATGGCCTTCCAGGTTCTGTTATCAACAAATGTGGGGGACCCATGCTTTATTTCTATCTGACTCCCAGGCTGCCTGGGCCGCGGCTCCCACCTCTTCCTCCCCCCTCCTCAACTTGGCATTAAAACTCAAGCACATGAAGTCCTTTTACAGAAATTGGAACCGTGCCACCTTCCATGATGTATTTGCTAATGTTCAGGCGGCTGAAGAAGCTTTTTCTCTAGCCCAAGCTGCATTTGACAACCTTCCTTCTGAGGCTCACCAAGCCTCCTTCTTGACTGCCAAGGACAATTTAGACCGGGTTCACATTCAAGACGAAATATTTTGGCGACAGAAATCTAGAATACAGTGGGTAAAGGAAGGTGACAAGAATACCAAATTCTTCCATGCCTATGCCTTATCGCACCGCCGTCATGCTACCATGTCAGAGTTGTATGGAGCAGATGGCACGGTCGTGAACCGGGTGGAGGACATGTCTGACATGATGGTATCTCACTTCTCTGCGGCTTTCTCCTCTTCACCGCATCACATCCACCCGGAGGTATTGAATGTCATCCCCTTAGTCATGGATATCCATCACAACACCATGTTATGTGCAGTGCCCTCCTTCGAGGAGGTCAAAGGTATTGTTTTCACCATGTCTCCCGATAGTGCACCCGAGCCGGATGGGTTCACCGGTCACTTCTTCAAGGGTTGCTGGGATTTCATCGCCAAAGACATTGTAGCGGCTGTCCAGGGGTTCTTTTACGGACACCCTCTTCCTCAAAGTTATACCTCCTCTCTCATTGCTCTCATTCCTAAGGTGGACAGCCCGAAAACTTGTGGTGACTTCAGGCCTATAAGCCTTTGCAACTTTATATACAAAGTCATCTCTCGTGTCTTAAGCGAGCGATTAGCACGTGTCCTTCCTCTCTTGGTCTCGGAGGAGCAAGGAGCCTTTGTCAAAGGGCGCTATATTATTGAAAATATTTCCTTGGCCAAGGAAATGGTCCATCATCTTGGGAAGCCCTGTAGAGGGAAGAATGTTATTCTCAAACTAGATATGGCCAAAGCCTACGATCGCTTGGAATGGAGCTTTCTCTTGGCGGTCCTCCATAAGTTTGGGTTTAACCTCTCCGTCATTTCCCTTATTGAACCCCTCATTTCTAACTGTTGGTTTTCAATTTTATTCTATGGCCGATCTTGTGGTTACTTCAAGTCTACTAGAGGTCTTCGTCAAGGGGACCCCATTGCACCAGCTCTCTTCATCTTGGCAGAAGAAGCGCTCAGCCGTGGACTTTCGTCCTTGTTTCGTCATAGCACAGGGGGCTTCTATCAGACGATTAGAAGATGTCCCAACATCTCTCACTTACTCTTCGCTGACGACACACTCATTTTTAGCAATGGGTCTCTACGTCACTTGAGGGCCCTCATGAATTTCCTCAAGAAATACGAGATTACTTCGGGCCAACTCATCAACAAAGCTAAAAGCTCTTTTATGCTTGGACGTCATGCAACGCCCTCCCTCATCAACTCCATTACTAAAATCACAGGTTTCAGGAATGCGCCCCTGCCATTCACCTATTTGGGGATCCCTCTATTTCTTGGAAGGGTAAAGCCGACGTATTTCTCATACTTATTGTCTAAGGCAGCAGCAAAGCTTCAAGCTTGGAAGTCGGCCTTCTTGTCCGCGGGTGACCGTGTTATCCTCATTCGCCATGTTCTCTCAGCCTTGCCGATCTATACCTTATCTTGCTCGGCGATTCCGACCACTATCATCAAAGCTTTCCACAAGCTATTAGAGAACTTCTTGTGGGGTTCCTATATGGGTTCGCCCAAGAAGCATTGGCAGCCGTGGGAGGTTATCTCTCAACCAACGGATTGTGGCAGGCTCGGGGTACTCAATCTCCCATCCATACAAATTGCTTTGCGGACAAAACTATTGTGGAAGGCAATCACTTCTCAATCATTATGGAGCTCTTTTTTTTGAGCTAAACACCTTCATTTCGATCACTATGCTGCTGCCCCATTTTCCCTCGCCCTCACGGTGGACAGTAGGCTGTGGCGACGGGCTGCCGGCATCATCCACAACAACCACCGAGTTTTTGTCTCCAAGGACAACTCATCGGCCTCTTTCTGGTTCGATGTTTGGGTTGGCAACACTCCATTGAAGGACTTTCTGCCTGCTCACGTTTGGAGTGCCTTGCCGGACAAACTGTGCTCGGTGCATGCAGCCTTGTTTGGCCACGCAGGGCCTTGTATTGCTATGGCCCAACAATTCTGCCCACCGGGTCACATTCATGCTGCATTTGCCTCCAACTCCCAAGTTGACAGGTGGTTATGGACTGCATGCCCCGATGGAAAGTTCTCCTACAAGTCGGTGCGCAACATCCTCTCCTCGGCTATCTCCCCACCATGGAATTTGTTATGGAATCATCATATTCCTATCAAATGGTCTGTCCTTACCTGGCGTCTCCTGCGTGGCTGCCTCCCCGTCGATGATGTCATTATGGCTTCTGGCATTCCCCTTTGCTCTCAATGCAGCTGCTGCCCCTCAGCGTCTCAGGAGGGATGTCTTCACCTTTTTTCCCATGGATCTATTGCTAGAGAGGTATGGTCCTCCCTGTTCGATCTGCTGCGTTTTAACACTTCGTCCACCACATCCTCTTGCTCGACCGTCTTAGACTTCTTGGGTGGTCTGTCTCTTGCGTCTATGGCTGGGAGCACCTCCAGGTGCATCTTTTTGGCCGTCATTTGGGAGATTTGGTCCAACAGAAACAAGGCATGATACGAGGGCAAGCCCATGAATGCACGCCATATTCTCTCCCAAGCATTACAGGCGATCCGCTCTATTGCACCACTCCTGCCTCTAAAAGACAAGGATCTCACACCGGTTCAGCGCCACCTCCTCGCCTCCTGGGGCGTCACATTCAGGGTAGTGCACCTATCTCCTCCAAGACTGGTCCGCTGGCTCTCCCCTCCCTCGGGATGACTCAAACTGAATGTGGACGGCACGTTCAAACACAGCATGGGTGCAGCGGGAGGTGGGGGGGCTCTTCGGGATGCTTCTGGCCGCCTCCTCTTTGCATTCGCTGCAGCATATCCTCACGTCGACTCCAGCTTGGACGCCGAGGCCCTCTCTCTCCGAGATGGACTATCTTCTTGTCGGGATCGTGGCTTCCTCTCCGTAGCCGTTGAGACAGATTCCCTCATACTTGTGCTGATCGCCATAGACGAGCCTCCTGCCCTTGGCGGCTTACCATTGTTATGTACGAGGTGTCGAGTCTGCTTACCTCCATGCATGTTTCCATCTCTCATGTCTTTAGAGAAGCCAACCAAGTGGCTGATATGTTAGTAGGTCTTGGTTGCTTCACGTCATCCTTTTGTTTGTGGTCTTCTTGGGAGGAGCTCCCGTCTGTTGTTAAAGGGTCCTATCGTCTTGATAAGATAGGGTGCCCTACGCTCCGACCTTAACCCTTCTTGTACTCCTTCAGTTATTCTGTTATATTAAAAATTCCCTACTTGGCAGTCGGGGGTGGAGCGCTCCTTCCCTTCTCGAAGGGGTGATCGCTCTCCTTTATCCCGCCGTGTAGGTATTGCCTTAAAAAAAAGTCCTACATGAATGCATGCTGGGTTTAAAGGAAAAATTAAAATAAATTAAAATAGAAGATAATCAAGGATAATATTGTTAAGCTGCCCAGACTGAGTCAAGACACCAATTTTGTGAGCTGATACTAAGCCGAAGCCCATTTATTCGCGCACCAATTCACAAAAAGGGACCATCGTCCCCAGTCTTAGATGGCTCAACTGCCTATCCGTGCGACTAAGACTCCTCTGGAATCATCATTATTTTTGATGAAAGGGAACTCAAATTCCAGATTTACCAAAGCCACAAGGTCCTTGATATAATCTCATAGCGTAGATAACATATAGTAAAATGCATACAGGGAGATAGTGATAGCAATGAGCATGAGGGAACTGAGATAGAATGAGGTGCAAACATCGTGGGACTTGGATGATGATGCCCAGTCGGTGGGACCAAGAGCTTCTTCCTGCACTCAAAATTCATTAGCCAAGATATAGAGAATAATAGTGAATAAGCAATTAAAGCATAACAAGCATGGCAAGCATGAATCAAAGCATCCTTAAGCGCATCAGAGCATGGCATAGCATAAATATCATGAAAGCATGGCATCAGTGTTTGTTGTTTGTCATGAGGATGTCAACTTGGCTAATCAGTTGACGTGGATTGGAATGATGAAAAAATGCCCAGATAGGAATTTGGCGAGAATGCCTTGGAGGAGGATGATGCGCGGGGCGGCAGGAGTAATCAGTAGATTGATGCTCCGAGCATGGCAGGAGATTGGCGTGAATAATCAGAATGATATAGGGAGATGATAATCAAAATGCTCAGGGTGGCATGTCATGAGAATATTGGGAAGAATCAACAGATTGATAGCAATGAGTGGAGAGGACTCATCCCGTGCTCTTAGGTCCTTGCAAAGAGTGTCCCTGCAAAATAACACCATCAAAAAAATATAATGTATTTTTTTTTTGATTTTTGGAATATGTAAATTTTTATGGGTTTTGAAAAGATATTCAAATTTTAATGGAATTTTTGAAAAATATTTGATTTTTTTTTTGGATTTTGAGAAACATTCATTTTTTTGTTTTTTTTGGACTTTTGTGAAATATTCAATTTTTTTGATTATGAAAATATTCATTTTTTTTAGATTTTGATTTAGACATTGCTAGTGCAGCACTAAATGAGTATTTAAATCACTGGCTGGAGGTCCTTGTTCCCTCCCCTCTCACTAAGAACTGCTTAAAGCCAGGCGTGCATTTGAGGGTGGCCCCCTATAGACGACTGCCCATGGTTAACGGTGCCCCTGCTAAGGCCATACCTGAGAAACATTCGACCTCGGAGGGAGAAGAGATGAATAATTGGTGATAAGCTTTATGCAGGATGGGGGGGCATCGGGACTTGAATTCCTTCCAAGGTACTACCCCTCAAAAGGTGGTCTATTGCGTCGGGGCTTTGTGCCTTTGATTTTTAGACCCTTGACATGCATATGACCAGGGTTTTCCCTGCGGGGACTTTGCCTCTCTTGACATGCCTTTATTCACAAATTTTGTCAAATTTTGAGTTGAGTTCATAATAACCCTTTTAGCGAGATGTGTATCATGAAAACTCATATTATTTTGGGTCAAGACTGCCCCTATTTGAGACTTCTCTCGTATCAGGGAGTACCTAGGTCGGTTATCTCATCCGTCAACCTCTTGTCCCTACACTTGACCGAGTAAAGAAGAGAAAAAGACTTTCATGTATACCCATGGCATGGCCAAAGCAGTGACGATGCTTCACCAAAGGAGGCCGACTAAGGGCGCCGTGAAGTGTGTGGAGTGCCCAGCTAAGGGTTACCCTTAACAAGCGGGAAAGAACATCATACTCCCAGCGCGGGGTTCTCATAACCAAAGGTGCCGCAAAAGCAAGCCTAAAGACTCTTTTTATGAGATTCAGTAAAGATAAAAACCTAGGATAAAGGTCTTGACTGCCACTCTTAATCATGTTAAGACGCACTTCGTTTTGAAAATCATGCGTGAAGTAATGAGGTAATGATATCATAAAAATGCGTACTTACGCCAATATGTTACCTTGTGCTCCTTTGAAGTAGCAACTGCTGCCGGAGACGATGTTGATCCTCGTGGGATTTGTCCTCAAATGGCAGATAAAAAGATTGGAAGCCAAGGTTTGAAGTGGCTTAATAAGAAGGAGTGGTACTAAGGCCAGACTTGGATGAATAAGGAGAAAAGGAAGAGAGGCGAGGGCTAGAACTCCCTCGCTAAGGCGCAGAGACCCTGATCACATGGAACGGTCTACAGAAGAAGTGAAAAATCAGGAGGAGGAGTGAGGACTAAAGCCTCGAAAAAAGTGGGAGAAAGGGCAGATGCCCAAAGCAGTAGATGTAGAAGAAGTCGGGTCGGACCCGAGAACAGAAGGGATCATGAGGAGAAATTGGTAAATGGAGAGAGGAGGATCCGGAGGGTCTGGAGGCGAAGGAGGAGAATCATGATGGGAAGAAGAATCTGGTGGCTCCGGAGGGAGAAAACATCGAGGGATGCGATGCCCTGTGAAGAAATATGCAAAAAGATGATGAAAAAGGAAGAAGAGGATAAAGGACGTGATGTCCCGAAGGAACAGGAAGATGAAACGGAGGAAAGATGGAAGGTCCGGATGTTCTTGAGGAATAAGATGGGAAGGGACATGGTGTCCTGAAAGATCCGGAGGTTCCGGAGGAGGAAGGTAGAAAAGGGCACGATGCCCTAGGAGGAAGGAAAGATCCGGAGGGTCCGAAAATGGAGGTGGGAAGAGGCGTGATGCCCTAGAATGGAGATCCGGAGGTTCCGGAGGAGGAAGATAGAAAAGGGCGCGATGCCCTAGGAGGAGAATGTCTGGAGGTTCCGGAGGGATGGGATAGGAAGGGACGCGATGCCCTAAGAAGAAGGAAAGAGAATCCGGAGGTTCCGGAGGGATGAGACACCATGGGGCGTGATGCCCCAGAAGGACAAGGGAGAAATCCGGAGGGTCCGGATGCAAGAGTTGAAAAGGGGCGCGATGCCCTGAGAAAAGATTGGAGAGGGTGCAATGCCCGGGCAGTGTAAGGGGACCCAAAGATCCCGAGGATAAAGATGAATAAGATGGGAAATGTGGAAGATCCGGAGGTTCCAGAAGGCTGGGAAGATACGGGTCCGGAAACCCGGAGGAGAAGAAGTGCAAATGCATGTGGATGCAATGCAACGGATGCGATGGATGAATGGAATGCATGAGATGCAAAGAACATGAAGGGTGAGAGGATGAGATCCTCCTTCTTACCCCTAGAGTGGCCCATGAAGAATTGATGATAGACGAGGGAAATATGGGTGGAGTTGAATGGAAGATGGATAGAATAGCAGAAGGCCCCTTAGTATGAGGATAACTGCCCCTCCATAGCAGTGAAAGTGTATAGACAATAGGCCCAATAGATAAAGTACAAGTCCATGACGAAGCTTCAATAGTAAATGACAACTCCCTTGGAGAGTGAAGAACAACAGTGCGAGGGAGTTGACAGATGGGAATGGGAAGCGTCGTCACGTCCAAGGACCGTGGCGTATAAAGAGTTTTGAAGAAAATGGGCATTTGCCCCTTGCACGGAAGAACGGGTTCAAGATTGTATAGTTGGAACAAGAGGTGCCCTGCCCGGTCCCTGGTCGTAGACTCATACGACATCAACGCTTGGCATTCTCTTCTGGCGAGCAGTGGTGGGGACTTGGCCTCTTCAATCATGCTCAGCACAAAAACACGGACTGGCATCCGTCAAACAAATTCTTGCGTCTTGAACAAGATAGTCGTGGCCAAATCCTTCTTATCCAACTCTTGATCATCTTCGGTGCATATACTTGAAGAAAGCCCCCCATTCTGAGTGGTAGAGGAAGGTGAAGCGGAGGCAGAAGGCTCCACGGGTGGTGGTGTAGTGGAAGGTGTTGGAGAATGGGTGCGTGGAAGCAGAGGTTCAAACACGTCAAGCTTCCCCCTTTGCTCGGAAGCAGTCGGGGTTGGCTCGAGTGCAAAAAGGGGTGAATCCTGGTCAGGACTAGCCATGGGTGAGGGTGAAGGGTTAAGTGATGGAGTAGGGGTAGCTGGGTTATGGGTTAAAGGTATAATGGAAAGCCGAGGTGGCGGTAATGGGAGGTTAATTGAGGAAGGTTCAGTGGTGGGCTCGGCGGAGGCTGATGGCGTGGAAGCTAATGGTATAATGGATGGAGGTTCAGTGGAAGGTTCGGCGGGGATTGATGCTGTGGAGGTTAATGGGGTATTGGGTGGAGGTGTAATTGGTGAAGGTTTGGTGCGGGGGAAACGCCGAGCGGGGTGAACGGTGTTAGGTGCAGAAGGAGACTCATGATGTGCCGGTGTGGGTGATGGAAGTATCGACCCATCATCGTAACACCAGTAAGTTTTAGAAACAGGGGTTGGATTAGGGATGGTGGCTTCGTCCTGAGCAGGGGGTTCATCCAGTGGTAGTAGAGGGAGAGAGAAGCGAAGGAAACTTGGAAGGGGTGCTTGCAGAGCTTTGTCGTATGCCGCCTCGAATTCTTCAATCACCGGTTCTTCATCGTTAAACTCAAGTGGACACCGTAGTGGAGGCATATATGTGGGTGGTGGAATGCAATGGTGTTGCGTATGTGGAGGCGGAGGGCCATATTGATGAGTGGGGTGAATGGGTGGAGGGCGGACGGCGTCCACTTGAGCGTTGGAATCCGCCGGTTCTTGCTTGCTTGAAATACCGACGCTGTAGTCGTCTCTCCTATCCTTCCAATCCCTTTCCTTCTTGGTAATGTCGTTCAAAGCAGCATAAAGGGGATTGACTGGAGTAGGAGGAACGGGCCGTGGGCTTGTAACCCTCTTTAATTGTTCCTCCAACGAAGTGACTTTTTCAAGAAGAGTTTGATGGAGGGGTGTAACTTGAGGAGTAGAGGGTTGGCAGGGCCTTGAAGGCGAGGCCGCATAAAAAGGCCGTGGAGGGGAAGTAATGGGCTGACCCGAAGGAGGACCTATTTGGGCCAGGTTGGAAGGAACAGATGGGCCTTGGGGCAGTGAATAGGGAGGAGGAATAGAAGGAGGCGGGTATTGGACCGCCCGAGGAGAAGTGTGAATAGGAGGAGATGGGTGATGGGCTACCCGAGTGGGAGCGGAAGGAGGCGGGTGATGGGCCACCCGAATGGGAGTAGAAGGAGAATGAGAAGAATAAGGTACACCCTCAACAGCGGCCTTAAGGGCCTGGATTTGTTGAGGGGTGAGATGATCTAATGCACGGATGATTTGAGAGACCTTCTCGTCGTTGGGAAGAGACGGTCCCGAAGGAATAGTGGCTCGCGATTGAGGCGAGGGACCATGGGATTGGACATTGCCCATGGGTTGGGCAATACCATAGGAATGAGGACGTGGTCCCTTGAAAATATGGTGAGAATTATGATGAACATGTTGAAATTGAGGAGTATAGGATGTGCTAGGTTGTGCATCCTCATGAACATAATTAAGATTAAACATGTTATTTTGTCTATCAGGGTAAGTCATTATGCAATCAAAGTTCAAACAAAACAATTTGCAAAGAAGCACACAAGTTGAAATGGTTACCGTTGATTTTTTTTGTTTGAACCTTGGTGAATTAAATGATTTTTAACAAAGTTGATGTGATCACTCAAGGTCTTGGACCTAGTTTCAAATGTGATTTTCTCCAATGCTAACTAAGTTGATTCTCACCACATATTAGGCCAACTAAACCCAGGGACTTCAAAAGGTACAACCTGCCCAAGCTTCCGTGAGGGAATCCACGGTGCAGGGACTTACGGAGGTCTTAGACAAATAGGTGCCAGTCCATGAGACAGAATGCTCGATGGAGGGCGCCTATAAGTCCAAGAAAGGGGTGTGGATCCTAGAAGGTGTGGGGAGAGGAGGTCTCCCAAACCGATGCAAATGCTCCTATAATGCTGGCTAACGCAAAATAAAAATAAAAATGACAGAATGATGCATATACAACAATATGAATGCAACAGACAAACAGATGCAAATAATAATGCAAAATGCAAATGATGAATGGGGAATAAAACAAATAGGACGACTAATTAATATGAACAATATTAAACATGTATAAATGATGAATGTAGGGAGAGCAGACAAAGTGGCGATCGATATGAACAGTAACAGTGCAACAGAGACGTGAATGCAATGCACGCAACAGGACATATGTAAAGGAGAATATGCAACGAGGAATATGCAACGGAGAATATGGGATGCTGAAGGGTGAAAAGTGTATGCAAACACCACAGGTTATATGCAAACAGGGAATCATGGATGACATGCAACGAAGAAGGCCACTGAATACACAATAGACATGATGAAAAATAGCGTCTACTTCAGAGGGCGCAAAATTTAATCCGCGTCCACCACAGTAGCCGCTGATTTTTTTTTTATAGGGAAGGGAATGGGCGTCCAGTGCACGGGGCACAGATTTTAATCAGCGTCCAAAGCACTGGATGCAACCTTTTTATTTTTCTCTCTTTTTTTAATGATGAGAATGGGCGTCCAGAGGCTTGGGCGCAAATTCAAAGCGCGTCTAGCCAAACAGCCGCATATTTTTTTTTTAAATTTTAAATGTTACAGGAATGGGCGTCTGATGAACATGACGCGAAATTTTTTATTTTTTGTTTTTTTTTTAACAGGATAACATGAGTGGAATTTTAAATAGCCTTATAAATTAGCAATCACGTGAGAAAATAGACAGAAAATAGTGCTCGCGGAGCACTAATGGGGAATGCACCGTGGGTGCAAAAGGGGAGACGGCACACGTGGGTGCCTAACGGTGGAGGGTAATCAAAAGAAAAACGGTAGGAAGTCTCACCGTGATCGCCAATCTGTAGATTATGGAAAATCCACTAAAGAATAAATAAAGAAAATGTAAAATGTATGCAATAAGAATAAAAAAAGGGGGGGAAACGGGGGCATGCGTGGATGCAATAAGGAGGGTGATAGTGAGAGGGGTTATCTCTAAAATATGCGGGGGAGATTATGGGACGACTTCCTTCTCTTCCGATCGGCCGGCCGATGAAGAGAGTCATCTTTGATTACCCTTGCAAGAAATACAAACACCAATAAAAATAATGGAATTAGAACTCAATGTGTAGCATCAAATCCCAAGTGAAACATACAACGTGAAGACATGAAGGATGACACACCTGTTGGGTGTTGCCCTTTAAACCCCTATGCAAAGGGTGAGGGATAAAATGATGAATGATAGGAAATGAGTGTGCAAGTGTGCACTGTGGGAGGTACTCTCAACGCGGTTGAGATAGGGAGAAAAATATGTGAAGGAAGATGATATGCATGCATACAGATAAAAATAAAAGGAATAGTACAACAGAATTAAAAAGGGGGAAAGGGAGCCTAGGCAGTTTCTTCTCCTTTGACTTTGATGTGTGTTCGGAGGAAGGCTCGGATGGATGAAGCTTTATGCGCAGAGCTCCCTCCTTCAACCAACGTACCGACAACACCTGCCCGTCTTAACAAGAATCGACCCCCCATGCAGAGAGCCGCAAGGCTCTATTTATAAGAAAAGATGGGGAGTTGATCTGGGAAAGCAGGGATATGGAAAGGAATAAAATTGGGTAAGAATCCCAGTTGAAGTAAGTAGCAAAACGAGGAAAGGGAAGGGCTGTGGCCGAATCCGAAAGTCTCAAAAAAATGGCGCCTAATACCCTGGACACTTTTTAAATTGGCGTCCACCATGACAGACGCTTATTACAAGCCATTTTTAGAAAATTTAGGAATTTTCAAATTTAAAGAATAAATCGCGTCTGGTATACCGGACGCAAATTCAAAGTTTCCGAATTGAGAAAATCTCCAAAAATGGCAAGGAAAATAGCGTCTGTAGAAATGGATGTTATTAAGAAATAACGGCTATGAAAGTGGGCGCTAATTCTTGATCAATTTTAAGAATGCTGAATATTACCAAAAAAATCGCCAAGCAAATAGCGTCCCGATGGGAAGACACTTATTCTTCATTTTCATAAATTAGTAAAAAAAGATTTCAAAATAGCGTCCGGATAGGAAGACGCTTATTCTTCATTTTCAGAAATTAGTAAAATAAGATTTCAAAATAGCGCCCAAATGTGCAGGCGCCAATTCTTAATTTTCTGAGATAATAAACAAATAGCGTCCTTCAATACCGGTGCATTTCATGAATTTCAAAAATTTTGGTAATTTGCAGAAAAGGAAATAGCATCCACTTTCTTAGCCGCTTATTAAATGGCATCCAGGGTATCCAGCTCCAATTCTTTAAAGCCCAAATAAATAGAGAAAAACCCAAGAAAATTCTAGAAAAATCTAAAAAAATCCAGAAAAATAGGAAAATCTAAGCAAAATTTAGAAAATCACTCAAATAAGATAATTTGAGGGTCAAATTGGAGTATTATAAGGTAATATGAGATGTACTCACAGTAACGTTAATTTTGGCATTTCTACATCCACATGTTAGGATCATTGGCTCGCTCATTATCTTGGATCACGTGCCAGCTTCTAGCATTCTAGGAACACGTGCCTTCTTAGTTCGAGCTCACGAGATCACTTTATCCTGTCAGTTAAGAGAATATTTCATTAGACATCTTATATGGTATAGAACAATGTTTGCACTGTCCTGCTACAGTGTGTGCATCGACTATGAAGCGAGAATGAACAAGAGATGCACTGACCCTTACATACCTCGCTACAGTGAAGAGCACAGACTATCTATGCATGCAGACCAAACATTGCACCGAGTATATGAATAGTGAATGCACAGACTTCAAGTGTAAGGAAGACAAACGACATTGCTCCGAGTATATGAATACTGAATGCACGAACTGGGAAATGTGCACCGAGTGCAAAGCTTTAAACAAAATATGCACCGACCCTACTAGCCAAATGCCAATCGATGCAATGACTATACATGCATGTGACTTTGACTATGCACCAATATACTCTGCTCGAGGGCTTCTCTTGCACTGATTCAGAGTGCGAGAGTACAGACATTGCATAGAACTACTCAGGATATGGGTACTTACTTTATGCCCTCGGTGCAAGGATTGCACTGACTTCATGAATGCGTAGACTACAGTGCGCCCCGAGTTCAGCCTCGCATGGACTAGGTGTGCACCGACTCTTTTCTACATAGAGTGGAGTTCTGCACCGACAAAGTGAATGCATGTAATAGACGATGCACCGATGCTGCACTGTTCATGCACAGACTCACCTCGCACTGATGACACAGGCGTAATGCATGAATCGCACATGCTTTAAAATCATTCAACCATGCTTCAGACACAAGCAACCCAGTGTGCAAAGAAAGTTTACATGAATTGACCAATCAACCAAGTATAATATACCAAGTCCAAGCATTTTAATCAAATGCGCTGACTCACCTGATAGATGCAACGACTTGGTCGTGTGTGCAACAACAAGAATTGCACCGACCTAGTGAATTCCATGCAAAGACTATGCTTTGGATCAAACACAGAATTGTACTGACATGAATGTGACTTGAACAAATATCGCATGAACCTAAGATAGTGCAAGGCATATCAGGCAAACCCAACAGTAGCTTTATTTAATCCAGTCTAAACATGATTCATAAGTTGTCATTATCAAAACCAGATTTTTAACAATCTCCCCCTTTTTGATGATGACAACATAATGAGTCATGTATGATAATTCACATAATTAAACAAGCAAAATCAACACTAGCACTTCTATACATAAGAGAGATTTTAGAGAATGTTTGATTAATTTCTCACGAAACAAACAAGGTATCCAAAGCAAAGAAAAAATTTAACCGCATAAAAAATCCACAAATATCCATCCATAAAAAATCTCAGCCAAGGCCCGCCTTCAGAACTTCAGGAGGTTGGCCGTGAGAGCCCCAGCAACTCACTTCTGGATGACTGTCAGGTGGATGATGCACAGTCCGGTGATGTCGACCCTCCTGGGCAGCCACAAACTCAGATTGCCTCTGACCACCACCGTTGTGAAGAGGACTGGCAGACGCATCCAGCGGTATATGGTACACTCTCTGAAGCTTCTTGGATATGACGTGGCAGCCTTAGAAAGTTGCTGGTACTCTGCTGCCTGCGAGCTGGGAATAGGATGAAGGTGTAGGGTTGTGTGTATGAGGGTGGGATGGCCAAGGGAAGCAAGGGGAAATGGGGAGGACGACCAGGTTAGGAAGGGGGTGTTGGGGAGGGGTGAGGGGCAGCTAGCAAGGGAGGAGATTCAAATTTGGCCTAGGGTTTGAACCCCTTCAGCCTTGGGGAGATAGAAGGGTGCTTGGGAAAGGGTAGTGGGTGGTTGGGAGTTGGAGGGTGGCTTAGAGATTGGTGGGTTCTCCCTTGGGACTAGGGGTGGAGTAAAGAGGTGTTGTGGGAAGTTGTGGTGACTATTGAATGAGGGGAGGAGAGAGAAAGTAGGTGGGACAGGGAGGATAGAGAAAGGGGCTAGGGGAGGGGAGTTTCTCACTCCTCTCTAATGACTTCTCACCAAATGAACTCAATTTTCTAGACTCACAATAATAGATCTTCATTAACATAAAATGGGGGGAATGTGGTCCTATTTATAGGGAACCCACATTTTACAACAAGTCCCTGACTTTTGGACCATTGACAAATAACCAAGGGGAAGGGGGCGCCCCTGGGCCTAGCCCATATAATTGGGCCCATTAACCAAACTAATCAACCCTAATGACACTCAAACTTAGTTAAATGACTGCCTAACCTAGGTACTGGACTCAAATAAAAGGAAAATTACAATGATATGACTCAAATAAAATATGAAAATTACATGCCATGACTCAGAAAATGTGACGGACATAATGGAGTACTGCCAGTGAGCAATCAGAGCTGTGGAAAAAATGTGAAGGGCGAGAGATGCCCCCATCATACCCCTGGGGTGCGAAGAGCTCGACTCCATTGAGTATGGGTCCATCGGGGAAGTGGTCCTCTAATGCAGCTCCGGGCGAGCCATGACCTCTAAACTCAACCTTGCATCCTCAGCCAGGGGACAGCTCTTCGTCCTCTCAAGGTGGCTCGGGCACACCCTCTTGCTGGCGATGGTACCCTGCTTACCTAGTATTGCCTCCGTGTGCACATGTCGGACTCTCAACCTGATATGTGGAGTATCTCCGAGGGTGTCACTCACAAATGTGGGTGTAGGCTCAAGGTGCTCACTAGGATCCACTGCGGTGCCCTTAGAGGGTGCTAGATCTGCCACATGGAAAGTGGGGTATATCCCAAAATCCCATCGGTAAATCCAACCCATAAGCTAGTTTGCCAAAGCTACTCGGAACTTGAGAAGGTCCAAGTCCTCGTGCCATCGACTTGGAGGTGACCCTAAGGTAGAGCCACTCCAATCTCACCATCACTAGGTTGCCTACTTAGGGTCCCAAGTGGCACTTACGAGCTTTTGCCAATTCATCATGAACCTCACCGTCCGTTGCTAGATGCTTGCTTGAATGCTTATGCCATGAGTGACGGTGTGGTACGGGTGGGAAGTGTGTGGTATGCAAAGGTGGACCGGGGCAACCATATGTGGACCTATCATGCAATGCTGCCATGTAGACTTTGGTGGGCCTAGGTGGGCCGGGGCACCCATAGGTGAACCTATCATGCAAAGTGGTGATAAATGTCGGGGTACTCGGACATCCGTAAATGCTCCTAACATGCTTAAGACTCATGATGAATGAAGGTGGACCATTACATCCGAATATGGGCCACTCATGCATCCTACTTGACATGTGGGTGATATGAATGAATGGACCTGACTTACTAATCATGTCAAGTGGTGGGAGGTGCCAAGACATAGGCATTCCTACTCCAAAGATGATTTCTATGTGAGGGGTTGTTGGATGACCTTTGAACTTCCATTTGAAAGGATCGAAGGGATCTAAGAAGGTGGATAGCATGGAGTGAGACACTTCCTTAATCCCTATGTGAATATTGCCCAAAGTCACGGCTCCTATGGTGTAACCCAAGTCTAGGAAGGGGTGGGTTTGATCCATCATGGTGAGTTGGGGTAGGGAAAGGTGGGTGGTGGGTAAGGTGGTTGGGCCACATGAGTATCCGTACTCCCATTGGAAGGTGTCAAAGGGATCATGGTAAGGGCTACCTAGAGAGAGGAACTCCATGTCCCCAAGGTTCTCACAAGGTGGTGAGTCATCCTCCTCCAAAGTAATTGGTCCAAGATCTCTAGTGAGTTGCCAGTTTAAGGCATTTGGGGTCTCAATGGGTGGGGAGTAGACCGGAGTGGGTTCTTCCTCCAAGGGGAGAAATAGGAGGATCTCAATAGTGCAATGCCCACTCTATCAAATGGAAGTGATGGAGCCAATGGTGGGGTGGGCAAAGTTAATGGTGCTAGGCTCCGATGGTCCCATGGCAAGCAAGCCGGTCAAGTGGACTTCCCAACATACGCAATCCACTAGGTCTCCCAAGTCTCCCGCGAAGTAGAAGGTTTGGAAAGTGACATGGGTAGGCCGGGTGGGAACAATTTGGGATTGATATCCCAATGGTGGTGAGCTAGGGAGGGTGGGACTTTGCTTGAGCCATTGGAGTATGGACTCATCTATGGTGAGAGTGCCATGTGTAATGGTGCATGGCTTTTGAGGATCCGAACCATGAGGGGTGGGGGAAGATTGAGGCTCTTCTTCCTTATTGGTGGGAGCTTGGGCTTCCTCTATGGTGATAAGAGGGTCCAGATGGGCATAAATCTTCCTAAGTTCATTTCTCATCTCAACCCAAGAGTCGATGGGCTCTTGCTTTCCAACTTCCCTTAAGCCTACAATGTTTTGCCATTCATTCCTAGCTTGGCGCCAGAGCAAACTTTTGGCATAGTTGACTTGCATAGACCCTGACAGGGTGAACCTCCCAAAGAGGTGATCTATGGAGCGTTCCCATTCTAGATATAAACTAGGGTGGGATCCATCAAACACAAAGATGTCTATTGGGTTCAAGCGAGACGAGTAGGCTAAGTAGGAAGTGGCCATGATGAACGGGTGATAAATGCAATGGCTCTAGGCCAAGACTTAGTAGAGACAAATCTAGAACTTGCTCTGATACCAATTGATGTGACACAACCTAAGACCTATATTGCAAGCAATGCAACGGACACGACAATGTCACACAAGCGGACTTACTCACATTTGGCACACTCGGGTCCGTAGGTGGACCGACGATGGGGTGAGGGTCCGAGGATGGACCCGGAGGTTGCCAAGGGTATGGCTGGCATGGGGAGGACCCCTAAGGGCCTGGGGTTGCCCAAATTCACGGGCGGTCAGTACACCGAGGGCGTGGATAAATTGGTCTCGCTCACAACTCACCCGCGGTGGGTACTCACATAGTAGCAATTTGAGATCGGGCACTCAACTCGTCGGCCGACGGGAAACTAGAAATGATACTAAGACAAGCAAAAGTAAAACTAGCAGAGGAAGTGTCCAGAGGCTCACCTGATCGGTGTGAGGACACCGATCCCCGTCGGAGACGAGGGCGAGCGAGGAAGCGTGGGTTTACCCGCATGCCGCGCCGGAGAAGCTTCAACCTGAAATTTAAGAAATTACACCACTACTCCCCATGCAAGGGGGTTGAACAAGGGGAGGGAAAGTCAATTTTACATCCAAACACTACCTCCTATGGGGAGGGGCGGTAAGCCGGCCGGGCGGGGAGGGGAAAAATTAGCTTAGAGGATTAAGATAAGAAATCTGGCGAATCTGTCCACCCTCAGGAACAGGGGATAGACTATCACAGTCGGCACCACTGCGGACTCTCTCGAACTCCGATTGCAACAAAATGAGTGGCAAAACCTTCGTAGTTGACCCGGGAGGGCGTCCAATTTTTGGGGGAATTTTTGAATGACGGCGTTGATCGGGTCATAGGCGCGAACAGGGTCTCTATTTGCTGGTTCTGGTAGCTTCTGCACCTTTACATCAGGAAGATGAGGCCGCCACGGACTCTCCCGAGCTCTGATTCAGGCGTGGCTAAAGTTGCTGGATTGATGGTCAAGCCCTCTTCGAACGGAGATACACGGGGACGTCGTAGGAGGTCGGAGTTGATGGCGAGGACCCGAACAGTGGTTGGGTGTCAGATCAGTTCCAGAGGGAACATACTAGCATACCCGGGGGAGAAAAATGGGAACTCACAGCTCCGGACGCCGAACGGGGTGCCATTTCTTGTTGCTGGAAGTAGACTCATCGTAGAAGTTCTCAGCCAAGGCCCGCCTTCATAACTTTAGAAGGATGGCCGTGAGAGCCTCAGCAACTCACTTCTGGATGACTGTCAGGAGGATGATGCGCAGTCCGGCGATGTCGACCCTCCTGGGCAGCCACGAACTCAGATTGCCTCTGAACACCACCGTTGTGAAGAGGACTGGCATACGCTTCCAACGGTATATGGTACGCCCTCTGAAGCTTCTTGGATATGACGTGGCAGCCTTAGAAAGTCACTGGTACTCTGCTGCCTGCGAGCTGGGAATAGGATGAAGGTGTAGTGTTGTGTGTATGAGGGTGGGATGGCCAAGGGAAGCAAGGGGAAATGGGGAGGACGACCAGGGTAGGAAGGTGGTGTTGGGGAGGGGTGAGGGGCAGCTAGTAAGGGAGGGAGATTCAAATTTGGCCTAGGGTTTGAACCCCTTCAGCCTTGGGGAGATGGAAGGGTGCTTGGGAAAGGGTAGTGGGTGGTTGGGGGTTGGAGGGTGGCTTAGAGATTGGTGGGTTCTCCCTTAGGACTAGGGGTGGAGTAAAGAGGTGTTGTGGGAAGTTGTGGTGACTATTGAATGAGGGGAGGAGAGATAAAGTAGGTGGGATAGGGAGGATAGAGAAAGGGGCTAGGGGAGGGGAGTTTCTCACTCCTCTCTAATGGCTTCTCACCAAATGAACTCAATTTTCTAGACTCACAATAATAGATCTTCATTAACATAAAATGGGGGGAATGGGGTCCTATTTATAGGGAACCCATATTTTACAATAAGTCCCTGACTTTTGGACCATTGACAAATAACCAAGGGGAAGGGGGCGCCCCTGGGCCTAGCCCATATAATTGGGCCCATTAACCAAATTAATCAACCCTAATGACACTCAAACTTAGTTAAATGACTGCCTAACCTAGGTACTGGGCTCAAATAAAAGGAAAATTACAATGATATGACTCAAATAAAATATGAAAATTACATGCCATGACTCAGAAAATGTGACGGACACAATGGAGTACTGCTAGTGAGCAATCGGAGCTGTGGAAAAAATGTGAAGGGCGAGAGATGCCCCCATCACAGCCTCCAGCCAAAGACGCGTGGCTTCCTCCGCTCGGTCCAGTAGCTCGGCACGCTCGGCCTCCCACCGGCCATCTTGCTAGACGCGGGCCAGATGCACCTCCTCCAGAAGCTTGCTCTTCCTCTCGAGTGACATGCGGGCCCGAGCCAATTGCTCGGCCAGCATCCAAGCCTGCGCTTGGCTCGCCATCGCCCGCTCTCTAACCGAGGAAAGCTCCCGCCGAAGCCCATCATGCTTGTCAGTGATCCGTGCTACCTTCCTATCGGACGCACCAAGGGTCTAGGCAAGGTTCGCCCATTCTGACTCTAACCGAGCATAGGCCTCAGCTAGAGAAGCCCCCATCTGGGTCAGGATCAGACAACCCTCCATAACCATCTCAAGGGCCATGGGTGGGGATCGTTGCCTGTCTCCTCCCTTCACCACCTTCGCAGCTATGCTGTGACACTTCTGGTATAGAGACCCCTGGATGCCCAGCCTCTCCAGAGCCGCCAGCATAAGGGCCCCCCCTTCGAGCGGCGTCCCCTCGGGAGGCTCGCCGGTCGGCCTGGATTGAGCCGCTGCTTCATCCGCCCCTCTTGCCTCGGTCGGTTGGGGCTGCGTCGCCTCTCCCTGTGACCCCCCGGCATCGACCGACTCGGCCCGGGCATCGCCACCTGGAGCTCCGCCTACCTCGCCCGACGCTCCAGTCTCCGCTATAGTACTGGAGTTGCCCGCTTCGGCCCCGGCCCCCTCGGCTCCTGTAGAGGGGAGAGCCGGGCCATCATCACCGTCGACCGTAGAAATGGCCCTGGCCTCCTAGGCCCCCTGTTGCTTGGTGGATGGGAGAGCCGGCCTAATAGGGTCGGCCCTATAATGCTCGACAGAGGGGAGAGCCGAGCCAGAGCCACCTTCGACTACGAGGACGGCCTCGGCCTTCTTGGCCCGCTTCTTGGTCCTCACGGCTTCCCGTATCATCCCCTCCACGGGATCCTTGCGCTTGGACCCCCGCGGCCCGGAAGACCTTTCCAGGGCCTTCCCCTTGCCCCTATCTCGGGCTCGAGAGTGGCCTTCGGGTGCTCGCGGCTCGACGATAGCCGAGTCGTCACCCAGATCGATCACTTCCCGCTCGGGCACCGGATCCTCCTCCGCGGCTGGCCGCCTGGCGTCTGAGCAGAAGAAAATACGGCCAGGAAAAGAAAAATGGCTGTTAGCGCAGCAAGAGTGATATAGAAGGGGGGGATGAATAGATCACTCCCAATCTGTAGAAACTTAAGCGGAATATATTTTCTACTGCTAACGCACCTCCTTAAACCGTACACAGAGGGATGTAAATGAGAATGAAGAGCGAATCACATGGAAGCAAAGAGCCGAGCAGATGAAGAGCGTAGAGAACAATAGCAAACCACAGAAGAGGCACTCGGTTTTTTAGGTGGTTCAATTGCAGTTCGCAATCTACATCCACCCCTCACTCCAACTAGAGTGAGGATTCCACTAGACGATGCTAGATCAATGCAGACTCAGTCTGCGAACAACGTGATGCCACACAGCTTGAACACCAAGGGAAACAAATCCCTCAATCAAGTTCTGCCACCCACAGAACCTGAAACCTGTTCTAGCTCCCAGCTAGAACACAACCGGAGAATCCTCTCCCTTCCTCCACACACCGGAGGGAAACTGTTAATGACAGCCAGTCACTAACACCACCAGAGATCACTGATCTCTCTTCCTCTGCAACACAGAGGGAAACTGGAGTAACACTCCCTTCCTCCACACACAGGAGGGACAACAATTCAGATCAGAATAGAAGGATGAAAAATAAACGAAAGCAAAGTGGAAAACGAAAAACAATGAGAAGGAATCGGTTCTGAAACTCAATACAAATGTAGCTTCAAATGAAGTAATTCATCAATCAGCACACACTCTCTCTCTCTCTCGACCAAACTCCTCTCAGATATTGAACTCTCTGCTCTTTTCCTTTCTCTTTCTTTCTCTCTGCACTTTTCTTTCCTTTTCTGGATCGAAGGACGTATATGCTCTCCAGGCTTCTTCTTCGATCAACCTTCATCTTAAGACGAAGGCTCCATTTTATACCTGGAGCAACAGCAGGGCGCGTGTGGCTTCCATAGTTCCCGCCCTAAGAGTTCGGACTACGTGGCAGCATCCAGCAGGCTGTCAGACCACGTGTCCTCATCTGGGCATTTTCCTTATCCTCGGATCACGTGCCCAGCACCAGTACGCTCAGCAACTGGAGGTGGATGGCGTCAACTCACTTGCTCCAAAGAGTTGACGCAGTCATCAGAAATCTTCAAACTTCTTTACCGCTGCGTCGACTCCATCAGCCTATTGTGTTGACGCAACGGTATTGGCAGTCCAGTGATCAAGCCTTCAACATATGGGCATGTTGCGTCGACATTATCAGCATATTGCGTTGACGTATTGAAGGCAGCCAGAGATAAGTCGTCCCTTTCTTGGACTGCTGCGTCGACGCTGCCAGTTGGTGGCGTTGACGCACGAACATGTACATTTCTATACTGGCATCTCTTAAGCCGCTGCGTCGACGCTGCTTGTTGATGGCGTTGACGTAGTGGAAGATTTCGTGAAGGCTTCATCGCTTGTAAGAGGCTCTGCTACTTTAACTGCTGCGTCGACGCTGCTTGCTTGTGGCGTTGACGCAATAGAAGAAATCGTGAAAGCTTCGTCTACTGATGCGTGGACGCTTTAAGCTTCAGGCGTCGACCCTGCTCCCTTCAGCAATAAGAAAGAAGTGTATAGACTTAGTGTTAACGTTGAGCTCAATGTACAGACTCAATCAAATGAGGAGTTTCCAGTGTATGGACTTGCAATTCAAACAACAATGAATAGACTTTAGAGAAATGAAGTCTAGTGTATAGACTTAGTGTTAACGTTGAGCTCAATGTACAGACTCAATCAAATGAGGAGTTTCCAGTGTATGGACTTGCAATTCAAACAACAATGAATAGACTTTAGAGAAATGAAGTCTAGTGTATAGACATGGAGAGCTGTTCAATGTGTTGGGTTGGCGTTGTATAGACTTGGCTTTGAGCACTTGGGCTGAAGGCAATGTGCAGACTATGCGATGTATAGACTTTGCCCAAGGAGCCGAATGTATAGACTTCGCCACAGTCTAATGAACATACTTTGCAGAAGAGAACGAGCCAAGGTGTAGACTTCAAAAGAAGCAGTCTGATGTACAGACTTCAAGGAGTCTTGACAACGGACGCTGTTCAGACTTTGCAAACACGAGACGATGTATAGACATTAAGCTTGACACTCCAATGTATAGAGTTGAGGATTGGAAGGATGTATAGGGTTGAGCTGAACTGATTTTTGCAAAGTGCAGACTTAGTTGGTCGGGCAGTGTACAGACTTGGAATTCTAATGCCAGTGTGTAGACTTCAGTTAGAAAGTGCCCGATGTACAGACTTGAAGGAGTTATCCCAAAGAACAGATGAGTCGACGCATCAACAAGATTGGGTCGACCCACTGCTGTCAAAACCAGCTAAGCAAAGTGTAGATAAAATCATAATAGCATGCTTATCTGACAACCAAATAAACTGTACTTACTCACATGATGAAACAACATTAATCTAAACATAGAGGATTGATTTATAGTGTGAGACATCATCAAAACCATCATCAAAACCATAGGGATTCAACAATCTCCCCCTTTTTGATGATGACAACACTATGAATCAAGCAATATCAAGTTTCAACAAGAAGTTAATACCAGCTGCAACAGGCAAAATACATTCAAGGCATGCTCATACAGATGAATTAAACATTCCCTGCAACACACTCTCATCCTCATCTCCCCCACAACTTATAACCAACTCCAGACAAGTCCAATACTCACTCATATTGCAAGCTCCTTGTCCAATACTCACTCATATTGCAAGCTCCTCTCCCCCTTTGACATCAGCAAAAAGAACTGCAGAATGTATGACAGTGCTGGAAACATGAGGACTGAGGGTAGTAACTTCTTAGTGCAGAAAGTCACGAGTAGGTCTTAAGAGAATAAGTGAGTTTCTAATCTCAAGAGAGGATTCTTGAGACTTTAGTACACAGTAAAGAAGTGGAATGATGGACAAGTTTATCAGCATACATAGTGGATGATTTAGAGCAGGAGTTCACAAGTATGGCCAGATATAGCTGATCATTCAACTATTCCACAAGATAGCAAGAGACTAAATCAGAGAGGTGTTCTCAAGGTATTGAAGACAAGCAATCCATTAGTTGCATAACAACAAGGAATTTTTGTTGGAGATGATTTTCAAGAAGATCAATGAGTAAGTTGGTAGTTCACTTCCTTTAACATTAGGGAGACACCTTGATTAGAGGCCTGACTCCCTAGTTACTCAGAGTGAGTACCTCATTACTTCCTTCCTTTTTTTTTATTAAGGAACAGAGTTAGTAACTGTGGCTTTTGACATGAGGAAACACCTTGATTAGAGGCCAGAGTCCCCAGTTACTCACCAGCAAGCCACCATTGCTCTGTCATGACTTTTCATTTATTTTAAGCATTTGACACCTCATGACTTGGGAGAAATATTCATTTCATTGATGAAGCTCCCAGTTTCTCAGTGATCAAAATAGAACATGTTTATTCAGTTAAGCCCTTGAGTTAAAAAGATAGAATGATTGAAGACAATACCAAAAAGAACTTTTCTTGAATTGAGTCTTGAAGTCTAGATTTCAAGTTGATTGGGTCAGATATCAAGACATACAAGTTTTTGGCCTGAACCATAATCAATGACAATGTAGGAAGATATACTTTATGCTATTAGTCCAGATCTCTGAAGGAGTACCAAAGGAAAGATTCTAATTTGGAGATTAGAGTCACTGACTTATAGACTTAAGAGATAAGTGACACTCTACTTTCTGAGAGAACCACACTAAATCAGTCATGCAAGACCAGCAAAGGTACACATCTGGACAGCCCTTTTGAATATGTCAAAGAACTTCTCTTCTCACATCACAACTCAGCTCCCCCTAAGACATAGCATTCCTCAATGAAATATTCCAACAAAATCTCAAGGCTTCCCCTTTATTTAGAGCATTCTTGACAGCTAACCAGTAAGCATTCTGAACTCCCCCTTAAACCAGCATGCAAGAAGGCTAAACATCAGATAGACACAACTCCCCCTCACAACAAGAACATGCTTCATAATTAAGACAATTTGTATAAGCCTAATTCTCTTCTCAATGTGGAAAATTTTTCATTATCCAGAGGTTTTGTGAATATGTCAGCAATCTGATTATCTGTGCCTACATGAATCAGTTCAAAATTATTCTTAGACACCTCATCTCTTATAAAATGATGTCTTATCTCTATGTGTTTGGTTCGTGAATGTAAAACAGGATTTTTAGCAAGATTGATGGCACTAGTATTATCACAGTAAATAGGTGTGCACCCCAGGTCTACTTGGTAGTCCTGAAGCTGGTGTTTAATCCATATGACTTGTGTTCTACAACTCCCTGCAGCCACATATTCAGCTTCTGCAGTGGAGAGGGCCACAGAATGTTATTTCTTGGAGCCCCAAGACACTAAACACCCACCCAAGAATTCACAATGGCCACTTGTGCTTTTCCTGTCTAGTTTACAGCCTGCATAGTCAGCATCTGTGTATGCTACTAGGTTAAGTGTGTGAGATGCAGGAAACCATAAACCAAGAGAGTGACTAGCTGACAAATATCTGAAGATTCTTTTAACTGCAGCTAAGTGTAGTTCAGTAGGTCTAGACTGATACCTTGCACACATTCCTACACTGAATTGTATATCAGGTCTAGAGGCTGTCAAGTAAAGTAGTGATCCAATCATACCTCTATAAAGTTTGGCATTTACTTCTTTACCTGTCTCATCTGCATCCAATGAAGCATTGGTGCCCATGGGTGTAGTAATGTGTTTTAAGTTTTCCATGCCAAACCTTTTGAACAGTTCCATTGTGTATTTGGTTTGGTTGATGAAGCACCCATCTTCTAGCTGCTGTACCTGCAATCCAAGAAAATATTTTAGTTCACCAACCAAGCTCATTTCAAATTCAGCAGACATCATGGTAGAAAATTCATCACATAGTTCATGCTTAGTTGATCCAAATACAATGTCATCTACATATACCTGAACTATGATGAGATCTTTATTCATGCCCTTGGTAAATAAAGTCTGATCAACTTTACCTCTTTTGTAGCCCTTGCTGATCAGAAATTCAGATAATCTTTCATACCAAGCTCTTGGAGCCTGCTTTAGACCATACATGGCTTTGTTTAACCTGAAAACTTGGTTAGGTTGAGGAGAATATTGAAATCCAGGAGGTTGTTCAACAAAAACTTCTTCTTTAATGACTCCATTTAAAAAGGCACTTTTAACATCCATTTGTTGGAGTTTTATGTTCTTTGAGCATGCAAAGGCAAGCAACAGTCTTATAGCTTCCATCCTAGCAACAGGTGCATAAGATTCATCAAATTCTACACCGAATTCCTGATAGTAGCCTTTGGCTACTAGTCTGACTTTATTCCTCGAGATAATTCCATCTTCATTCATCTTATTTTTGAACACCCACTTGGTTCCTATGACATTAATACCATCTGGTCTTGGGACAAGCTCCCAGACATTATTCCTTTCAAACTGACCTAATTCCTCACTCATAGCATTGACCCAAGCTTGATCAGCTAAGGCCTCTTCTACTGTTTTGGGTTCAATTTGTGAGACTAAAGTAATTAAGTCATCATTATTCACATTTCTAAAATGAGACCTAGTCCGAAGAGGATCTTCAGGATTACCTATGACTTTATCTAAAGGATGGTCTTTAAGAAGTCTGATATTTGTTGAAGACTCACCTGTTTCTCTTGGCCCTTCCTGATTGGGGGAATTTGTTTCTCCATTTGGCTGAGTCTTCTCTTCTTCCAGTTGGTCTTCTAGAAAGTCTCCACCATGATTGGAATCCCTGTCAAGATTTTCAACATTAGAGACATCTTTCTTTTCACTAAAAAGGATGTGTGGAGATTCTTCCACTTTCTGATCTGATATGTTAAATACCCTATATGCCCTTGACACTTCAGAGTAACCCAAGAATATTCCAGGTGAACTCTTGGCTTCAAACTTGTCTAAATCTTTCTTATCATTGTTATGAATAAAACATTTTGCTCCAAAAATTCTGAAATGAAACAAGTTTGGTTTCTTACCTTTTAGAAGCTCATAGGGTGTTTTCTTGTGTATGGGTCTTACCATGGCCCTGTTGATTATGTAGGTTGCTGTATTGGCCGCTTCTGCCCAAAACCTTCTAGGTAATTTACTTTCAATCAACATGGTTCGGGCCATTTCCACCACTGTTCTATTTCTTCTCTCCACAATCCCATTTTGTTCAGGTGTCCTGGGAGAAGAAAACTTGTGAGTTAGTCCTTCTTTGTCACAAAGTTCAGTAAACATGGAGTTTTCAAACTCACCTCCATGGTCAGATTGAATAGAACTAACCTTGTACTTCCCTTCTTGTTTGACCTTATTGAAAAACAGATTAAACTTTTGAAATGCATCACTCTTATTTGCTAAGAAAAATATCCATGAGTACCTAGAGAAGTCATCTATGATGACATATCCAAACCTGTTTCCATTAAGACTCTGAGTTCTAGTTGGACCGAAAAGGTCCATATGAAGAAGTTCCATTGGTCTAGAAGACAATGGCTCAGATCTTAATTTAAAAGAATTTCTGGTCTGTTTGCCTAGAGCACAGGCATCACATGCTTTTGATATTGAGTTGAATTTAATTCTAGGCATGCCTCTAACTAAATCATGCTTGACCAATTTATTTAAAGTTGAAAAACTAGCATGACCTAGACGTCTATGCCATTCAAAGGCATCATTTTCAGAATTGGCAGATAAGCAAATAGTAGATTCAGAATTCTCATCTAAGTCTACAATGTAGACATTATTAATACTGTTGGCTACAAATTTAACCATGTCAGAATTTGTTTCAAGGATTTTACATGAACTATCATCAAATACAACCCTGTGACCCCTGTCACATAATTGGCTAATGCTAATCAGATTGTGTTGAAGCCCTTCCACAAGTAATATTTTTTCAATGGAATTTGTGGAAGACTTACCTACTGTGCCAACTCCAATTATTTTACCTTTGTTCTTTCCTCCAAACTTGACCAGACCCCCTGGCTTCATCTCTATCTTGCTGAACTTGGATCGGTCTCCTGTCATATGCCTGGAGCAGCCACTGTCGAGGTACCACTTGTTGTCTTCAGCTGCCAGGCCGACCTACACAAATATAACAAGCAGATTGATTTGGAACCCAGGATGAGTTGGGTCCAAGGACATTGTTCAAATCTCTGATCAAGTGTTTAGGTATCCAGATTTGTTTCAGCATGGTTTTCTCTGGCACCTTCCTTTCTGGTTTATTAAATTTGAATCCAGCTGAACTGGAGAAGTGAGTTCTATTCCATTCATTAGTCTTCCTATTCCTAGGAAATTTCCTGTAGGCTTGTTGATTAGCATATCTTTGACCATGAAAGTTATTCCTCCAGTAGGTCTTGTTTGGACCCATCTGATTGTTATAATTCCAGCTCTTATTCTGATTTATTTTCTTGGTCCAGCTACCATTTGTGTTCTGGTGAGTGGACTTAATGTTATTCTTCATAAAGTTCATTCCAGTCTTAAATGGTTGTCCAGTACTGATTTTTGTGTTTTCTTTGGGACTTTGAATTCCCTTAGAGCTGTTTGAGCGGGATGGTGTGTCCAGCTTTTCTTTTCCCTTCTCTGGATAGAAGGTGATGGTCTTGAATTGCAAGGGTCTCTTGTTGGTTGGGTCATAGCCTAGACCTTCCTTATTGAAATTGACCCTAGTCCCTAGTATAGCATCTAGGCTAGTCTTTCCTTGGACAAACGTTTCTAAGACTTTCTGTTTATCTTCCAGCTCCTTTTGAAGAAACTCAGAATTCTTTAGGAGTTCAGCATTTACTTTCTTCACAGCTTCATATTTCTCTGAATTCACTCTAATTTCATTCATGCTTTCTTCAATTTTAGTTTTGAATTCATTGAGCTGTTTTTGACTTTCTTGAATTTCTCCCTTAAGCTTATCATTCTCTTTCCTTAGTGAGATCATTTCTTCTAGTTGTTCTTTTAGCTTTTCATTTTCCTCACAGACCAGAGTTTGTTCTTCAATATTTGTGTTAAATTTTCTTTTCAGAACTCTGTGCTCTTTGCTAAGAGAATTAAATTTATCTAGCAAGTCACCATAAGCATCCTCCTAGTCATCAATTGAGAAATTTTCAAAAACATTTATTACCTCCTCTTCGCTGTTTGCCATAAGGCAAATTCCATCGTCATATTCTTCTGAGGAAGCATCTTCGGGATCTTCTTCTTCCTTGCTCCATGTGCAGACCATCGCCTGTGGCTTCTTCTTCTTCTGCACCTTTATGTTTTTCTTCTGAAGATAGGGACCCTTCTTCTGGAGGTCTGGGCATTCGCCTCTCATGTGTCCCTATTTGTTACAATTAAAACAAGTTAGTTTCTTAGGATTTCTATCCCTGTAACTGGTAAATTCAGCATTCTTGTTAAAGGGTTGTGGCTTCTTCTTCCTAAAGGTCTTTCCCTTTTTCTTCAAAAATTTTCTGAACTGTCTAGTGAGCATTGCCTGCTCCTCCTGGTCGAGATTTGATAAACCTTCAAGCTCGGACTCAGACTCGAGGCTACTGCTGCTGCTCCCACTGTTACTACCCTTGTTGCGGGAAGCTCTTAGAGCTACATTTTTACCCTTCCTCTCACTTCCTTCTCCACCTCCTTGAAAATTCATCTCATAGGTCACAAGGGATCCTATAAGTTCATTCACAGTCAAGACAGTCAAATCTTTTGATTCCTCAATCACAATGGCCTTAGTGTACCATGCCGGGGATAAAGATCTAAGGATTTTCCTGACTATATCTGCCTCAGCAAGATCCTTCCCTAGCCATTTAAGAGTGTTAGTGATCAAGGATAACCTGGCATACATTTCGATTATATTCTCATCTGCGTTCATCTTAAACATTTCATACTTAGAAGTGTAGAGGTTTACCTTCGAGGCTTTCACTTGAGCTGTACCTTCATAGATCAATTGCAGCTCATCCCACATTCGCTTCGCAGTTTTGTATGCAGATATACGAGCATATTCCTCTGGATGAACAGCACACTGGATTATGTTCAGCGCCGTCCAGTTGAGTGATGAGAGCTTCACATGATCATATGTCCAAGCATTCTCGTTTGGTGGCAGCTCATATGGCCCCACCGTGATTACTCTCCACAATTTATGACTCTGAGCTCTGATGAACACTTCCATCCTGTTCTTCCAAAACAGATAGTTACTACCATAGAAATAAGGAGGGCGACTAATGGATTGACCTTCGGCCATGAAGGTTCTAGGACCACCACCATTTCCTTCACCGTTCGTCCACATGGCGTAAACCTGCTCTGATACCAAGTGTTAGCGCAGCAAGAGTGATATAGAAGGGGGGGATGAATAGATCACTCCCAATCTGTAAAAACTTAAGCGGAATATATTTTCTACTGCTAACGCACCTCCTTAAACCGTACACAGAGGGATGTAAATGAGAATGAAGAGCGAATCACATGGAAGCAAAGAGCCGAGCAGATGAAGAGCGTAGAGAACAATAGCAAACCATAGAGGAGGCACTCGGTTTTTTAGGTGGTTCGATTGCAGTCCGCAATCTACATCCACCCCTCACTCCAACTAGAGTGAGGATTCCACTAGACGATGCTAGATCAATGCAGACTCAGTCTGCGAACAACGTGCTGTCACACAGCTTGAACACCAAGGGAAACAAATCCCTCAATCAAGTTCTGCCACCCACAGAACTTGAAACCTGTTCTAGCTCCCAGCTAGAACACAACCGGAGAATCCTCTCCCTTCCTCCACACACCGGAGGGAAACTGTTAATGACAGCCAGTCACTAACACCACCAGAGATCACCGATCTCTCTTCCTCTGCAACATAGAGGGAAACTGGAGTAATACTCCCTTCCTCCACACACCGGAGGGACAACAATTCAGATAAGAATAGAAGGATGAAAAATAAATGAAAGCAAAGTGGAAAACGAAAAATAATGAGAAGGAATCGGTTCTGAAACCCAATACAAATGTCGCTTCAAATGAAGCAATTCATCAATCAGCACACACTCTCTCTCTCTCTCGACCAAACTCCTCTCAGATATTGAACTCTCTGCTCTTTTCCTTTCTCTTTCTTCCTCTCTGCACTTTTCTTTCCTTTTCTGGATCGAAGGACGTATATGCTCTCCAAGCTTCTTCTTCGATCAACCTTCATCTTAAGACGAAGGCTCCATTTTATACCTGGAGCAGCAGCAGGGCGCGTGTGGCTTCCACAGTTCCCGCCCTAAGAGTTTGGACTACGTGGCAGCATCCAGCAGGCTGTCAGACCACGTGTCCTCATCTGGGCATTTTCCTTATCCTCGGATCACGTGCCCAGCACCAGTACGCTCAGCAACTGGAGGTGGATGGCGTCAACTCACTTGCTCCAAAGAGTTGACGCAGTCATCAGAAATCTTCAAACTTCTTAACCGATGCGTCGACTCCATCAGCCTGCTGCGTTGACGCAATGGTATTGGCAGTCCAGTGATCAAGCCTTCAACATATGGGCATGCTGCGTCGACGTTATCAGCATATTGCGTTGACGTATTGAAAGCAGCCAGAGATAAGTCGTCCCTTTCTTGGACTGCTGCGTCGACGCTGCCAGTTGGTGGCGTTGACGCACGAACGTGTACATTTCTATACTGGCATCTCTTAAGCCGCTGCGTCGACGTTGCTTGTTGATGGCGTTGACGCAGTGGAAGATTTCGTGAAGGCTTCATCGCTTGTAAGAGTCTCTGCTACTTTAACTGCTGCGTCGACGCTGCTTGATTGTGGCGTTGACGCAATAGAAGAAATCATGAAAGCTTCGTCTACTGATGCGTGGACGCTTTAAGCTTCAGGCGTCGACCCTGCTCCCTTCAGCAACAAGAAAGAAGTGTATAGACTTAGTGTTAACGTTGAGCTCAATCTACAGACTCAATCAAATGAGGAGTTTCCAGTGTATGGACTTGCAATTCAAACAACAATGAATAGACTTTAGAGAAATGAAGTCTAGTGTATAGACTTAGTGTTAACGTTGAGCTCAATGTACAGACTCAATCAAATGAGGAGTTTCCAGTGTATGGACTTGCAATTCAAACAATAAAGAATAGACTTTAGAGAAATGAAGTCTAGTGTATAGACATGGAGAGCTGTTCAATGTGTTGGGTTGGCGTTGTATAGACTTGGCTTTGAGCACTTGGGCTGAAGGCAATGTGTAGACTATGCAATGTATAGACTTTGCCCAAGGAGCCGAATGTATAGACTTCGCCACAGTCTAATGAACATACTTTGCAGAAGAGAACGAGCCAAGGTGTAGACTTCAAAAGAAGCAGTCCGATGTACAGACTTCAAGGAGTCTTGACAACGGACGCTGTTCAGACTTTGCAAACACGAGATGATGTATAGACATTAAGCTTGACACTCCAATGTATAGAGTTGAGGATTGGAAGAATGTATAGGGTTGAGCTGAACTAATTTTTGCAAAGTGCAGACTTAGTTGGTCGGGCAGTGTACAGACTTGGAATTCTAATGCCAGTGTGTAGACTTCAGTTAGAAAGTGCCCGATGTACAGACTTGAAGGAGTTATCCCAAAGAACAGATGAGTCGACGCATTAGCAAGGTTGGGTCGACCCACTGCTGTCAAAACCAGCTAAGCAAAGTGTAGATAAAATCATAATAGCATGCTTATCTGACAAGCAAATAAACTGTACTTACTCACATGATGAAACAACATTAATCTAAACATAGAGGATTGATTTATAGTGTGAGACATCATCAAAACCATCTTCAAAACCATAGGGATTCAACAATGGCTTCATCACCCGATGAGAAAGTTGATTCGCGGTACCCTTACCTATCGGCCGTAGCCGCTGAAGAAGGCGTTGCTCGATGTTCTCCAGAGTCACCAGCTCCTCCGTGGACTGGCGGTGCTTCGTCAGAAGGGCCGCATATTTCTTCACATCCGGAGAAAACTCATCTTGCCTCGGAGGAATGTTCGGGTGGAAGTTAGGGATTACGGGACACCTCCAAGACTCTTCCACCGAAAAAATTCCCACCTAGAAGAACTGTGTCTTCCACCCCTTGTGAGAAAAGTCCTTCACGGCTAAGGAGACATAGCTCCTGTTTCACCTCACCTGGATTAAATAGAAGCCCTTACCGATCGAGGAATGCCCTTTCAACTCAAAAAAGTAGTGAAAAAGGTCCAGGGAAGGAAAAACCCCACACTGGAGGCAGAGAACATGGAAAGCGGAGAGGAGAAGATAAGAGTTGGCTACCAACTGTATGGGAGCCAACTAGAAGAAATTGAGAAGCTTAAGAACAAAAGTGTCACGCCCCGAGCCTTTATGACAGCAGAAGACTCGCTCGAGAAATGTGAACAGCCGGCATGGTAAGCCTCTTGCAAGTAAGAATAATCAGAGCGCAAGATAATCACACATAAATTTTCTTTCTTATAACGCCGATCTGAGCGACGACTAGACTCTTTTCCTTTCCTTTTTAATTTCTCGACCTTCTCTAAGGTCCTTTCACATAAGTATGCCCGCTGCACCATCTCCGCATAAGTACAGATGTTTTGGGTCCCGAGCTGCTGAATGAAACCGGGACGTAACCTGTCCATGAACCGATTTGCCTTCATTAAATTGGTGCTGATAAGATGTGGTGCGTAAGGTGCAAGCCTTGAGAGTTGCACTTCATATTCAGCAACCGTCATCATTCCTTGCCGAAGAGCAGTGAACTCCATAGCCTTTCTCTCTTTTACGTGCTCAGAAAAGTACTTGGCACGGAATAGGGTAAGAAAACCATCCCATGTATGAGGTGCATCGGCCGGAGGTGCCGGAACCGGCTTCCACCATGTACGGGCATCTTTGTTGAGTTGAAAGGTTGCGAGACACACCTTCTCTTGATCGGTGCATTGGATAACATCAAAGATACGATTCATTTCATCTATCCAGTTCTCCGCTTCGTCCAGATTAGAAGAACCATAGAAACGCAGAGGGTTTAAGCTCCGAAAGTTGCGATGCAAATCACTAGCCTTTGCTCCTGCGCCAGCTTGCGCCATGGTTTGTAATGCCTGAGTGAGGCCAGCAACCGTTTGCTGCATGCCATCCCAATTTACGCGATGAGCCATGGTAATAATAGGGTACCTGAGAGAAAAATAACAACTTGTTATTTCTCGTGGAATTGAAAGGAAAATCAATCTTAAAGCTAATTAACTATCTCATCCCGGGCTCTACCCAATTCTCACATGGGTGTGGAAATTTCTTCCTTAGTTCATAGGTAGGGGTCTTAAAACCTTGCACTTATCCTATGACATGACTCTTCTTCCTAAGTCCTGAGACTTAGGCTCTGATACCAACTTAACTGTCACGTCCCGAGCCGTTATGACAGCGGAAGACTCACTCGAGAAACGTGAACAGCCGGCATGGTAAGCCTCTTGCAAGTAAGAATAATCAGAGCGCAAGACAATCACACATAAATGTAATTGCACAATACTGTAATCAAAACTCCAACTTATTTAATTGATAATCAATATTCAAATACAATCACTTTCTTTCAATCTATCAGACTCAAAAATAGGAAAATTACATAGACTTAATCTAAACAATGTAGACTCCCTACGTCTTCACTCTCAACTTGATATGACTTTCATTCGCTCTCGGACCCGCTACTTGTATAACCCGAATCCGAATTCGAATCACTTTCATTTCCTAAAAAAAATTGGAAATAGGTAATGAGCACACTTGCCCAGTATGTATCTTTGCATCAACATGAAGGTATCATTAAAGTAATTAACATTTTAGCTCTAAAGAAATAAGGTAAAATCATGCGAATATGATCAATCACGCGATTAAACCAAAGTAACAAAGATGATCGTTAAGATAGAATGAGAGCAAGTATGAACTAGCAAGTACGTGACCAGAACATGATATTGGCCTTTCATGAACAAGAATGTAACGAGAATGTACTAGCAATGCCACATAATCATCACTCCAGTATCTTTTGCTTATGAGCAAGTACTTCATGAATTTCTGTGGAATATCAAGCAAGAAAGTCATGTACAAGTATCAATCATGATGTATCGTATTGTGGATTTTCACTTATTTATAGAGAAAGTACTCCCAGCGTAATGCGACGCCAGTAGCATCATACCCCATGATTTATAATAGTATGTTTCCGACAATCAGCTGAGGGGACTAGCATAGAGCCCTTGAACACAATCAGTGCTCGATCGCATCTTCAAGTATAAATCAAGCTACTTCCACGCACGTAATAATAAAGTATGGCCAAGAATGTACAATTCCAACAAGCTCTTGATAACAATAATTCAACGAATGAATGCTTTAATAAGAATCATGAGAAATCAAGAATGACTTATACTATGTTATGCTCATGGAAATAAATCGGCAGCATAATGGTACATTCTTTATTTTCCATTCATTATATTAGGTTTCTTGATCAATATGATAAGTTCTAGATCATCAATAGTCCATCTAGAAACCTTGGAATATCAAGCCTTGGTCAAACCTCGGGTTAAAATACTCAAGCAGTGTGACGGTCGTGTACTGGGCCGTTACATGATGTGACGCTCCAGTGTTGGGCAGTTAAATTAGTCTGAATCTAGAAACAATAAAATAGACTCAGTGAAATGTGACGGTCATATATTGGGCTGTTATATGTGCCTGACAGTCCAATATAGATCCGTTACACTACTGATAACCAGAAACATCGATAGTGTAATCTAATCAATGGGCTTTAATGGTACAACCAACTCGGCGTTCTAGTGGGAATCCCAGGCTCGCGGAGAATTACGGAGGCCTTGAAACAAGATTTCCTAGTCCATTGGAAGGAATATCCAATAGAGAGGTCCTCATGTCCAAGAATAATATTCCTATAGTGCAAAGTGAACTAATGGACAACATACTGGAATATGCGCCATGTACTTAAAGAAATGACTCTATTGATAGAGAGGATGTGTAACAATAGGAAATCATGATAAAACTCCATTAATACATCTTTGGAAAATCATAATTTAGATACAAAACTATAGAATTTTGGCACATGAAATTAACATAACTTAAAATAACTTAAGATACCTAAATTATGTAATTTCTATCATGAATCAGTAAATAATCTTAAAGACATGAAATCATGTCAAAACTTAGATAACTAGGCTTATTTATAAGTTAAATTAACTAGTTTCCCATTCTGTCTACAGTTACCCTGACGGTCTAGAATGGGTGCGTCACAGTGACTATGACGGTTTATCGTGAGGCCGTTACAGTAATGTAACGCTCCATCTATGGTGCGTCAGAGATAACAGAGAACTTCAAACACCACAGAAGGTATGATGACTTATCGTAAGGCCGTTATATCATTGTGGCGGTCTTACCTTGATGCGTCAGATCGTCTGCTGGTAGAAAAGATATTAAAATCTAAGGTCTCAACTTACATCATGTCTGAAAATCATATATAAACTTCCACATGATAGAATGAAGGCTAACCTACTAGTATGCATGGGTTTTCTGTGAATTTGACAAGAGAGTTCCTTTTAACTTAGTTAGGGTTAAGAGTATACATGTATGCATGTCTTAGTAAAACATGAAATTCATGATCTATGATGCATGAAATCAATCAAAACCAGAGGGCTTTCATCTCTAACAAGACGTTTTTGCCAATCATGAGATGACCTACCTCTTAACTAGGCTTTAAGCTTCTAATTTGAGTCTGAAAATTGAGCCCTAGCTCTCCTTTTCCAATGATTTTCCAGCAACTTCCTGCTGCTCTATCTCTCCAACCTCTTGTCCTAAAGATGTGAAATTTTGAGGGTAAGAAGATGAAACTAAGGTGATCTAAAAATTCTAAAGGATTGAGCTCTAATTACCTCGTTTAGACATCCTAATCTCTTGATCTTCAGGGGTCCTTTGCTCTGAATCCTGGGTTACTATGGTCGAACCAGCAACTTTGGAAGCTTCAATCTCCTTGGTTGCTTGATCTCCTAGCACGAAATTTGGAGAACTATTAGTCTAAAGTATACTAAACAAAAGCTTCTAAAGAACTTACCCAAAATTATGACTCCTTACCTTGATTCTTCACGAGCCAAAAGTAAGGGTCGCTCAGTTCAGAACTAGGTCCCATTTATAGGGTTTTGGCTAGGGTTTGAAGATTAGATCGATTCTAGAGTCCTTAATTTTCCAGAACCTAATCTCTAAGAGTCCTTAGTAATGTTATAAACTCTCCCAAGTCGATCTCTTACAGATATGATCCCAAAGTTCCAATCTTTTTGCTTGTTCTTTCATTCACGGAACTATCAGGGTGTAACGCATCAGTCTAGGTGCGTTACGTGCATGTGACGGTCGTACGATAGACCGTTAGATCCCACGTGTGTAGAATTTCAAATTAATAAAACTCTTTTATTTGTTTATCTAATATAATTATCTATAAAATAGTATTTATCCTTAAAATACGTGAATATGCTAAATAACCTTCTAAAATATGGGCCAAACTTAATGGGCTTGGTCCTTAAACCTTCTGGATTTTATTTAAATAGGCTAGGTTAATTATTTAACACAATTGGGCCTTATAATGACTTATTAATTCAATAATCTATTTATTAATCTATTTAGCCCTTATAAATTTCTAATTCCAAAAAATTCTATAAATAATCTAGAAATTATTACATAAATTCTGGGGCACTACAAAAAGGCTCGAAGGGAAAACGGAGCCCACCCTTCCACGGCAGAAGGAAGGAGCAGAAATGGCTTTTACGAGAATCCAAGCTTGTCTCGTTCGGAGTGGCCGCAGCAAAGTAATACTGATAGGCCAGGCGAAACTGGTGCTCCAGCCGCTTCACCTCCGCCTCCCCCAGCTCGCTGTAGTTCGGAGCCGGCGGTATCACCATCGCCCTCACCTCAGGCTCATCCTCCAACTCTTCGACCTCCAGACGCTGGTCTACCATGAAATCTGAAGAGGATCTTGAAAAGGAAGACTCTTGAGACTCTGGAGACTCTGGAGGAAGGGGAAGCTGTCGGACCGCCTCCGCGGTTATGTCCGCCAACTCTGCAAACGCCGCTGCGAGCCTCTGCTCTTTCCCCGTATCCCCACGGCGCATCAGAGAGCCTGAAAGCAAGTACGAAGGATGGCAAAAACCCTAGAGTAGAGGGCGCATGGAACGACAGTAAGCGCACAACGCTTATATCCCCTTGCGGGAGGCGACGCATCATTCCGACCTCCGAGAAAGGGGGGCCCCTTCATTTCAAATCCGTCAGAATTATCATTATTACGGGCCCAGATGACCACAACACGTGGCTTCTTAACACCGCTAGATTTTCACCCACCCGAGCCACACTGGTCCAAAACCCTAACGGCTACTCTCCGAGCCTGTCGAGGCTCGGGAGTAGGAGGGGGACAAGTGGAGAGGGGGATTTCTGTAGCCCATCTAAGAGCAGGCCGAATTAGGTCCAGCAAGACCAAACGAGGCCCAGCGCATCTAAGTGACCGCCCTACAGAGCCCACTTAGCATAGAAGCCCAATAAGATCACTCGGCATCAAGCTCTTCCTAGGCGGCCATTAGGCTCGGAAGGCCGAGCGTCGGTCCGGTCGGAGGAAGACCACGCCCGATCTATTCCCCTAACCGGGATAAAGGCTAGCGCCCATCGCCCACTCCGACCGCTCTCCCCCGAGCTATGCCTATCGCCCGGGACAGGGCTGGCACTCTTTAAGCTTGGGTCGACCGACAAATGCTTATCCAAGCTGCCACCGAGATCCCTTTTTGAGTAGGAGTTTACGAGGATAAGGGGGCCCACGACTCCTCAAGGGTACAAAGAGCCCACGATACGGACGTAAAGAGCCCACATCGAGGATGTAACCCTCGCCTGAAACTCCTCAGCTTACGGGACTCATGAGGCTGGTGCACTATTTAAACATGGGACTCCCTCCAGCGAAAGGTAAGGCCTACACACGCCTAAAACCCCCTGAGCAGGAACCACTTCACCACCTTGGTGGAGAGGGATCTCGTGCATCTTTCTCCTCCTCCCTTCATAGCTTCCACCACTGCTCTGCTGACTTAGGTATCAGAGGGTTTTCCCCAGGGAACCACCCCTGGGCCCCCCGATATGTTTCCCTTCCTTGTAGTTCACTGATCGGTGATCATCTCCCCAGCTTAGGACCAGCGCGAGATCGCCCCTCTTCACTACTACATTTTATTTAAGGCTTAGGTGATGCAAAGATGAAAGGAGAATGTGATTTGTGAGCTAAGGAAGGGTGATGAAATCTCCACCTTATCTAGCTTATGGGTGTTGCCCTCAGGATATTTTCAAAATGAAATGTTCACCATAATTTCAAACATGGGGTTCTTATGCAATAATACATGCTCAAGATAAGATAAGTATAACATACCTTGTCCCTCGCGATCTCCAAAATATAACTGACAAAAATTAAATAATAGGAAAAAAATTCTATTCTAAATGATGCATGACCTAAGCATAGATGATGTGGTTTCTAATCTTGAAATGAAGATTTTATTGAGTTCAAGTGATGTTTTTTTTTGTGAACCTATCTAACCAAGAAAATGTAATAAAAGATAAAATGAGAGGGATAAGTTTGACAGCTTACTTGATGCGCAATCCCTCGTTCTTTTTTTTTTTAAATGACGCAATTCAAAGGCAAAGGAAAGGAAGGAAAACCTCTCAATGTTCCTGTTTTTATTTTCTGCCCCCTTTTTTCTGATTTTCTGATTTTCTTCTCAGATCTTCTGCGACAGTTTTCAGACTTTCCGTGACAGTTATTTTCTTTGGAATTTCTGAAATCTACACTCTGTACCTACGCTTCAAGTTTCTGCAATAGATTTTTTCGACAGATTTTTTTTGGATTTTTTGGTTTGCTTTTTTTTCTTCTTTTTTTTGTTTTCAATTCCTGTAAAAATAAGAAAATGCAAGAAAATAGATTAGCACAAATATATACAAAAGGGGAATAAAATTTTCAACTCAAAAATCACAAGCCTCCTCGATAATAGCGCCAAAAATTGATCGAACGCGAAGCTATCGTTAAAAACTCGCGCACTTAATTTTAAAATTCCGTACTCTCACTAAAATTTATTATTTTTAGTATAGTGGAGAATATGGGTCGAATCCACGGAGAGGCTAATATTTTGATGTTGAAAATCCCATTTCTCTATTATTTTAGGAAAAACTCAAGAAGTGGTTGAAAGGATTTTTTATGGAGAACAACTAAAAGAACGTAAGATTAAAATCTATCTAAAGAAGTTTGGAGGGGTAAAGGAGAGAAATATGGAGAGAGAGAGAGAGTGCCAATAGTTTAGAGAGACAATCACATCTATTTTTACTTAAAACTCAAAGTAAGATGATTACACATGGAGGTTCAAGAAAAACAAAGGAGAGACACCACTTGGAATAAAATCTAACTAAAAATAGAAAATTAAAGAGCTAGGGAGGGGATGATAGCCGGTGAGATGAAGTCATCATCGCCCACGCCTTTGGGCCTTTGAATTGCCGCGCAACTTGGAGTAGACACTGCCATGAGTGCGAGAGAGAAATTTAGAGAGAGAGAGGTATGGAGAGGTGTAGAGGGAGAAACAAATAGAGGCAGGGAGAGGGTTTATAAAAATTCAAGAAGAAAATAAGATAATTAAGTAAAAATATGGTGTGTGAGAAGAGGGAGACAGAGGGGGAGTGTTAAGAGAGGGTGAGAGAGAGGAATTATGAAAAGAGAGAGAGAGAGAGAGCGTAAGAGACGTAGGGGGTGGGGAATGTGTGAGTGTGCGATGGTAGGGTCGCGGCAGGTGTGTGTGTGCAGAAGAGGAGGGAGATGAGAAGGGCACGTAGTGGTGTGAGTAGGAGAGGGAGATAGGTGCAGTAGTGAGTGCGGTGTATGTGCATGCAGGGAGACAGAGAGGTTACGTGATGAGAGGGGGCGCGAGGTGGACAGGTAGAAGGGAATCGAGAGGGGGTCGACAGTGCGAAGAGGAGGGGGAGGAGATGTGGGGCCAGCAGAGTGAGTGGCTGCGTGCAAGGAATAGAGAAGAGAGGCGTTGGTAGGGGGTGCGGTGCTTCGTGAAGAGAGAGAGGCAGGGAGAGGGAGAGAGTGGAGAGCGGAGAGGGGTGAGAGGCCTAGTGGTGCCGGAGGGGTGTGCGTGTGTGGTGAAGGGGAGTGCAAGCGTGTGGTATGTGCAGAACAAAGGGAGAGGGTGTGGTGCTATCTGTGTGCAGGGAGTGGACGTGTGGGGAACAGAGAGTGTGTGGCCGGTGCGGATGATAGGAAGGGAGAGGCTGCGAGAGTGTTAAGGTGGACACGCCGGTGAAGGAAGGCGGTGGCTGCGGCCAGGTTGCAAGAGAGAAGTTCAGAGGGAGAGAGGGGGAGATGAGACTGGGAAGAGGAGGGCCCGCTTGCGGTGTAGGTGCTATGTGCGTGTGAATAGAGGGATGCAGAGGGACGGCTGGTGCATGCGCAGGGTGGATGCTGCGGCTGTGCAGTGTGTGAAGGTGAGAGTGGGACGGAGAGATGGGTCGACCCCACGTAAGCGGTGTGTGTGCGCTGTGTGTGTTTGTGATGGGTAGGCAGACGGTGAGAGGTAGAGGCGAAGGGTTGTAAACGTGGGCTGTGGCTGCGGAGTGTGCAAGAGGGTGGCTCCACGGTGTGTGCAGATAGTGAAGAGAGGGAGAGAGAGGAGAGCGTCGTACGTGAGAGGGGGAGCTGTGTGAGCTAGAGAGGGAGAGAGGGAGAGAGGGGGGACAAGTACCGGAGAAGGGGGCTACGGAGGGTGTAGAGGAGAGAAAGAGGGAGAAGGAGAGATGAGAAGAGAGAAATAGGAGAGAAGAGGTGGATTGCTGGTGCCCCTGTTCCAAACAGGGGCTCCGTCTACGAGAAAGAGATAGGGGGAGAGAGAAAAATGAGAAGAGAGGAAGGGGAAAAGAAGAAGACAAATGAGAAGAGGGGAAATGGGGAAGTGAACGGTGGGAAGAAAGGAGAAGAGGGAGAGGAGTAGAGAGTCACTCGGAGGGGAGAAGAAGTGCAGCCACGGTGCGAGGGGGAGAAGAAAAACTAGAGGAGAAGAAGAAGGATGAGATGGAGAAGAGAAGAAGAGAAGAGGAGATGGGGGAGAGAGGCAGTGCAAGATATCAGAGAAGAAAGGGGGGAGAGGGTACGTTTGTGGGTGCAGGGAAGAAGAATGTGATGCATTCGTAGAAAAGGGAGAGGGAGAGTAAGGGATGAGAAAGAGAGGAGGAGCAAGGGGACCACCGTGGATGTGTGCAGAGGTGTGTTCAAAAAGAGAGAGGGAGAGGGGAAGGGAGAAGAATGGTGCCGCGGCGAAGGGGTGAGTGCGTGTGTGCGGTGTGCCTGTGTGTGAGCAGTGGACGTGTGTGGCCGATGGTGGGAGCGAGGGCATGAGAAGAGGGGGGCTACGATGGAGTGCAACTGCAGTGTTCGCGGGAGAGGGGATACGCTGGCCGGCGTGTGTGGTGATGAGAAAGAGAAGGAGAGTTCGGAGTGCCTAAGTGTGTGTGTGTGTTATGTAGAAGAGAGAAGGAGGGAGAGTGAGCGCTAGAGAGAGTCGCAGAGGGGGGTAAGGTGGTTGTAGGAGTTTTAGAGAGAGAGAGATGCGGTGAGCGGGGAGAGGGATGGTGCGACAAAACTGAGAGAGAAAGGGGGAGAGAGGTAGAGAGAGAGGGGACGCGTGAAGAAGGAGGGTCATGGTGAGTGTGTGTAGACGGTGTGTGCAGGGAGAAGATGAGAGGGAGAAGGGAGGATTGAGAGAAATAGAGGGAGTGAAGGAGGTGACAAAGGGAGGGAGGAGGGGGTTGCGGTGCCCCTGTTCCAAACAGGGGCACTGGTCCATTTGGGAATGAAGGGAGAAGTAGAGAAAATGGGGAGGGGAAAGTGGAGAAAGAAGAGGCAAGAAAAGAAGTTCTGGAAGAGAAGAGGAGGAGGGGAAGAGGGGAAGGGGAGAAGAGGAGGGAGGTCTGAAGGGGGAAGAAGAAAGACTGGAGGAGAGGAGGGGGGTGGGAGAGAAGAACGCCTGCAGAGGGGGAGAAGTCTGGGTTTTATCGGGGCCACGGTGCCCATGCTTGCTGTAGCTGCTGTCCGCCGCCTGTGATGCATGCTCTCCTACCGGAGTTGCAATGCTAGATCTACCATGCGCATTGTCCCAGAGTGATAAGTCTCCATTTCTTATGATAATACATCGCATAAACACCATTTTATGTGCATATAATTAGGTAATTATGCATATTTCATAATTAACCTCAACTCCGCATTTAAATTGGAGCTTTTACGTAAATTGATTAATTTGATAATTTAATAATAAATTAAAGTTGAGGGCCATGATCATTAATTCTCCATTGCATAATCATGAGCATTTGAGATTTATGTGCACATTGTGGTAATTTGTATGGACTAAAGTGCAATTATGTGTGTGTAGGACACCAAAGGCAATTACAAAAGAAGTTGGGGGCAAAAGGGTCATCACCATTTTGACCAAGTCAAATAAAGAATTCAAATTATTTTGATTGGAGGGAAAGGAAAGTTCAAAATTTTGAATTCAAAGTTTGAAAAGGAGGAATCCAAACTTTAAGTTTGGAAAGGAGGAAAAGGACATCCAAAATTTGAATAAAAGGAGAGACATGATGAGCCTTGGGAAATGGGGTGCCTAAAGTCCAAGAAAGGGGGTGCCCACCTACTTTTACTCTTCCCCATGCATCATATTCCATTTGAATCTTAGCCATCCATCTCCTTTTGATATAATCTCCACCCTCTATCTACCAAACTTTCCCTATAAATAGCCCATGGTAAGGAGGAGAATGGGAGTCTTTTTTTGGGCAATCTTTCACTCTCCCTCTTTCTCTCCTAACCTTAGGCCTCCGATTTCTCCCTTGTAAGCTCGTTTTCTCCTTTTGTGTTCTTCATAAAAGTTCTTTATTTTTAAGTTCTCTACAATTTCTTCTTCTTGCTCAACTTCTAATTCCTTCTGGTTTTCAAGCTATTTCGTATTCTTCACTGTGCTGTCCTGTTCATCTGTGGAATAGTTTTTTTCTCTGTTCTTCCCCTTATTTCTCCCTCTTCTAGTCATTTTCTGCTCTAGCTTTCTTCATGAAAGTTCTTTGTTTTTAAGTTCTCTACAACTTCTTCTTCTTGCTCATCTTCTAATTCCTTCTGGTTTTGAAGATATTTCTAGTTTTACAACTTGCTGTCCTGTGTTTTTACTGTTCATCCAAGGTGCTAGCTTCGGTTATGTCTCCATTTTGAAGCTCTTCTTCTCTTCTTTTCTCTCTGAGTTCTTCATTAAAGTTTTTCCTCTCTTCCCTCTCTTCAACTTCTTCTTCTTGGGCATCCCCTAATTCCTCTTGAGTTCAAAGTTATTCACCCTCCAAAGGCAGCTTCAACGACAAAGGCGACTTCCTCCCGGTGTAGACGACATCTCCCACAAGATGGTTCGTGATCCAAGGCCAAGAGAGGACGGCGCCGTCATCACCATTGCGGCTACCATCTTCACATCTCAGGCTCCTCTTGTTGCTATTGCTTTAGTTTCATTTTACTTCATTGTAATCTCGTCACATCTTTATTGTAAGCTCGTCTTGCACTTCATGTAATCGTTTCTTTATGTTAATGAAAGAAGTGTTCATTTGATCTAGAGTTTGTTCATCTTCCCTCTCTTCCTACTTTTTCTACCTCTTCTTCTCAATGTTATGCAATTATTTCCCATGGCATAGACTCATAATCATAGGCATTTTTGTTGGAATCATTCTTTGTTTAATCATTCTCTTCAAGCTACAAAAAAATCACAAACATTTTCTAAAAGGTTACAAGGTTTTTAACTCTAAAAGTATCTTCTTCCCTGTGGATTCGACCCGTGCTTGCCATAGTACTACGTTCTCCTTTGATCATTTTGTGCGAGTTCGGTTTTAAGATTGTTATACGCGTGTTTTAAACGATGAACTTTCGCGTTATCAATTTTGTTGCATAGAACCCCTTGTTTGAACTTGGTTTGTTGCATATCATTTCTAAAATATTCTAAGGGCAACACCCATAAACAAGATAAGGTGGGGATTTCATCACCCTTCCGTAGCCCACAAACCATAATCCCCTTGCATCTTTGCATCACCTAGACCTTAAATAAAATTCAGTAGACATTGGCTCTATGTTCACACTATGGTTCTTGTGTTATTTGGGCTTACCCTCTTGTGAAAACCGGTGCCTAAGGCAAGACGGTCGGACGGCAAACGCCTTAAGCGGGATAGTGGTTTGGCATAATTAGGTCCCTACGAAAGTAGGGGGAACCTCCCACTTCCCCACCCCTTACCTGGCCGGTAGAAACATTGAGGGTGAACTTAAGTTTCACTTTAATCATTTTGTGAAACCCAATTGATAGGTCTAGGTCACATCTAGGTCATTAGGAAATTTGTGTGATAACTTGTTTGTGATTGCATAAAAAAATTAAAACAAAAAAAAATCAAAAAAAAAATTTTCTCCTCTTCTCTTTCCTCATCCTATTTTGTGTCAAAAAAAAATAATAAAAAAACAAAAATCAAAAAAAATATATCTTTCATTTCTCTCTTCGTCCTAGTTAATGCAAGGTAGAAGATCTCAACATCCAAACCTACTAGGACCCATTCAAGAAATTGAGAGAGTCTTGTATCCAGGGAACGATCTCCAACAAGATCTCATGGCCGAAAATCAAGGACCTCACCACCAAAATCTAATGGCCGAAAATCCCAATCCTCCAAAGCAAATGAAGGATTATTTCTTGCCCAATCAATACCAACCATCCTTCTATGTCCAAGCACCTCAGAACCAGGCAGTTCATTATGAAATCAAGTCTAGTACCATCCAAATGTTACCGTCTTTCTATGGAAATCCTAATGAAGACCCTTACAAACATCTTGATGAGTTCCTTCAGATCTGCTCAACTGTTAAAATCCAAAATTTCTCTGATGATGCTCTTAGGCTAACTCTCTTCCCATTCTCTCTCAAGGATAAAGCCAAATATTGGTTAGGAGCCTTGGGTAGAATCATTGATACATGGGCAGAAATGCAAAAAGAATTTTTGAAGAAGTTCTATCCCATAGGGCGAACCAATACCATGAGAAGAGCAATTACTGGATTCACACAAAACCCAGGGGAACATATCCATGAAGCATGGGATAGACTAAAAGATTTATTGAGGAAATGCCCCCACCATGGGTTATCAAGATGGCAAATTGTACAGGCATTCTATGAGGGTTTGGCGGAGAATTATAGACAGATGGTGGATGCATCATGTGGGGGAGCATTCATGAGTAAGAGCGAGGATGAGGCTTATGATTTATTCGAAATGCTTAGTGAAAATTCCATAAGCCATACCTCGCTTTCATCATATGAAAGAATGATTGGGCCTTCTAAGAGGGGTGGACTTTATGAAGTTAAGAGCCAAGGTGAGTGTGAGAACAAGATAGATATTAATGCCATAACCCAAAAGTTGAATAAAATGGATTTGTTGGCGCAAAAGATAGAGAAGGTCGATATGGTTGCCCAAAAGCTAGACCAGTTGTTGTCCATGTCTAGACAGGAACCCTCTTTCCCTTCTGCCCCTCAACCTCAACAAATCTCAACCCCAAGTCAAGAAGAAATTTGTGCTTTGTGTTCTAGCCCTAGCCATTCTGTGAGTGAGTGTCCCACAGCAGCCCAACTTCCCCCATTTATCCAAGAACAAATCTTTGTTGCTCAAGGTGTCTCCAAGCCTGCATATGACCCTTACTCAAACACCTACAATCCAGGTTGGAGAAATCACCCAAATTTTTCTTGGAAATCCAATCAAAGCCCATCCACCCAACCTCATCCCTCACACCATTTAAATCAAAAATAATCTTTTCCAATGCCAAGTCAATCTAATCCAAATCACTCTTATTCATCTCCTTTTCTCCATCAACAATTCCAACAACCTCTTTTCCATCAAGCTCAGGCCCCATGTCCTCAAGCCCAATTTTCTCAGGGCCAATTTCAACAATTTCCTTCACATCGTTCCCATCAGCCACATTATCAGCCACCTCCTACTCAGCCCACTTTTGATGACAAGTTTGAACAACTCCAACAACTTATTCTTACCCAAGCACAATCCATTTCCAAGTTGGAGAACCAGATAGGGCAACTTGCTGCCAATAACATGAGAAGAGAGGTAGGCCAGCTCCCTAGCCAACCAGTGGCCAACCCCCGCAATCAACAACCTCCAGGCTTCCCTCCAAGAGCTCCCATTCTTCCTCAACCCAATCAGCCCAACCAACCTCAGTTGCCCCCTCCTATAGGTCCTCAGTTCGAGAATGCCAAAGCCATCTCTAGCCTTAGGAGCGGCAAAATTCTTAATGACCCTTATCAGGCTAGGGATGTGGGTAGTAGTTCGGGCCAAGATGCCCACGAGGAGAGTGATAGTGAAGAGGAGGAGCCGGTAATTATGCAAGAAAAGAAGATGCAAGAGGGGAGAGAAAATAAGCTGGATAAAGGGAAAGCAAAGGTTGATGAAGGATCTCAAGAATATGTTCCTAAGGTCTCATTCCCCGATGCATTGAAGCCTAAAGCTCAAAAAAGAAAGCGGGTCCAACAAGATGAACTAGTGGAATTGTTTAAACAAGTAAACATCAATATTCCACTATTGGATGCAATCAAACATGTGCCGGCGTATGCAAAATTTTTGAAAGAGCTATGTACACCAAAAAGGGAACCAAAGGCAGTAACACAAAAGGTCCGCTTGTCTGAAGATGTCAGCGCAGTTGTTATGAATCATTTGCCTAAAAAGTTGAAGGACCCCGGAGCTCCACTAATTTCTTGTGATATAGGTGGAATTACATTTGATAGAGCATTGCTGGACCTTGGAGCCAGTGTGAACTTGTTACCCACCTTTATATATGAGCAATTTGATCTAGGGGAGTTGAAACCTACATCTATAATCCTTCAACTGGCAGATCGATCTGTAAAGACTCCGAGGGGACTATTGGAAGATGTGATTGTGAAGGTGCATGAATGTTATTTCCCGGTGGACTTTCTTATTCTGGATATGGCCTCGTCCCAGGAATTAAAGCATACACCTATCATTTTGGGACGTCCGTTTCATGCTACGGCCAAGGCCAATATAAATTGTGCCACAGGGATGATGGATATTTCCTTTGGAGGAGAGAAGGTCTCTCTGAATGTGTTCAAAGCATCTCAATATCCAGACCATGAGGAGGAGTGTAATGTCATTGATGTTTTTGAAGAACTAATTAAAGAAAGTTTGGAAGTGAATGAAGAATGTCTAGAAGAGGGTAGCATGCTCCAGGATTCTTCACTTTCTAGTGCACCCCACTCTAGAGTAGAGCCACTCCCTCCACTTCAAGTTGAACCTATTCTTCCATCTTTGGATCAGCCGCCAAGTCTAGAATTGAAGGCTCTGCCGGATCCTTTGAAGTATGCTTATCTAGGTCCTAACCAAACTCTGCCCGTAATCATTGCTTCCAACCTCACTACTACTCAGGAATCCCAACTCCTAGATGTCCTTCAGGAGCACAAGAGGGCGATAGGTTGGTCAGTGGCAGATTTGAAGGGTATTAGTCCGGATGTGTGTATGCATTACATTTACTTGGAGGACAATACCAAGCCGAGCAGAGAGATGCAACGTCGGCTGAATCCAAGTATGAAAGAGGTGGTGAAGAAAGAAGTGGTCAAATGGTTGGATGCCGGGATCATATATCCCATTTCTGATAGCAAGTGGGTCAGCCCAACTCAAGTTGTTCCCAAGAAGTCAGGGCTGACAGTTGTGACAAATGAGAAAGGTGAAGAAGTTCCTACACGATTACCGACAGGGTGGAGAATTTGCATTGATTATAGAAAGTTAAATTCAGTTACAAAGAAAGATCATTTTCCACTACCATTCATAGATCAGATTTTAGAGAGACTGGCAGGGCAGAAGTATTATTGCTTTTTGGATGGCTATTCCGGGTACAATCAGGTTGCTATTTACCCGGAAGATCAAGAGAAGACAACGTTCACATGCCCTTATGGCACATTTTCTTTTAGAAGAATACCTTTTGGGTTGTGTAACGCCCCCGCCACATTTCAGCGATGCATGATGTCGATATTTTCTGAAATGGTGGGGGAATGTTTGGAAGTGTTTATGGATGACTTTTCTGTGTTTGGTGATTCGTTCGAAAGTTGCTTGAAGAATTTAACTCAGGTGTTAAAAAGGTGCATTGATTCAAATCTTGTGTTGAGTTGGGAGAAAAGTCATTTTATGGTAAGAGAAGGAATAGTTTTAGGCCATGTTGTTTCAGTAAGAGGAATAGAGGTTGACAAGGCCAAGGTTGATGTGATTTCCAATCTTCCTCCTCCTTCTTCTGTCAAACAAATTCGATCTTTTCTTGGCCATGCTGGATTCTATCGCAGATTCATCCAAAACTTTTCCACCATCACTCGTCCTCTCACACAATTGCTCGCCAAGGACACTCCCTTTAACTTAGATGATTCTTGTCTTGAGGCATTTCATTCTTTGAAAGCGGCCCTCACTCAAGCCCCAATTCTTCAATCTCCTAATTGGGCGCTACCTTTTGAGATCATGTGTGATGCTTCAGACTATGCAATTGGAGCTATCCTGGGTCAGAAAGTCGATAAAAAGCCTGTGGTGATCTACTATGCGAGCCGCACCCTCGCCGATGCACAATTGAACTACACCACTACAGAGAAAGAATTACTTGCGGTAGTTTTTGCCCTTGAGAAATTTCGATCCTATCTATTAGGGGCAAAAGTCATTGTTTATTCCGATCACTCAGCTTTAAAATTTTTGCTGTCCAAGAAGGAAGCTAAACCCCGTCTCATTCGATGGATTCTCTTGTTACAAGAGTTTGATTTGGAAATCAGAGACAAGAAGGGGTTGGAGAATGTTGTTGCTGATCACTTGTCTAGGATTATAACTCCTAAAAGTGCTCCTATGTTCGATTCCTTCCCTGATGAGCAAATTCTTTCCATCTCTCACACCTCAACCCCCTGGTACGCTCACATAGTCAATTACTTGGCGGTAGGACAGATTCCGAGAGGGTGGTCTAAGCAGGAGAAGGATCATTTCTTCGCCAAGCTTAAGCATTATTTCTGGGAGGACCCGGAGCTGTTTTACATGGGTCCTGATCACATAATTCGAAGGTGCATCCCTGAAGAGGAACAACAATCTGTGCTGAATTTCTGTCACAATCTTGCTTGCGGGGGACATTTCTCAGGTAAGAAAACTGCTGCTAAGGTCCTACAAAGTGGGTTCTTCTGGCCCACACTTTTCAAGAATGCCTATGAATTTAGCAAGACCTGTCTAAGGTGTCAAGCTGTGGGGAACAATTCTAAGAGAGACATGATGCCACTCAATCCCATCTTGATTGTTGAAATTTTTGATGTTTGGGGGATTGATTTCATGAGACCATTTCCATCATCATTTGGAAACGAATACATTCTTGTGGCTGTAGATTATGTGTCTAAATGGATAGAAGCAATAGCCACTCGGACTAATGATCACAAAGTTGTGATGAAATTTGTTCGTAAGAACATCTTCTCTAGATTTGGGTGTCCCAGGGCTATCATCAGTGACGGGGGTTCACATTTTACTCACTTCCAATTCCGAGCTTTGCTTAAGAAATATGGGATCACTCACAAAATCGCCACCCCCTATCACCCCCAAACAAGTGGCCAAGTGGAAATATCCAATCGAGAAATCAAAAACATCCTGCAAAAATCTGTTCGGCCCGATAGGAAGGATTGGTCTGAAAGATTGGATGATGCTCTTTGGGCCTATCGGACTGCCTACAAAACTCCCATAGGTATGTCTCCCTATAGGCTGATTTTTGGAAAAGCCTGTCACCTACCAGTTGAGCTGGAACATAGGGCGTACTGGGCAATAAAACAAGTGAATTTGGACTTGGCCCAAGCTGGTTCCCATAGAGCTCTCCAACTCAATGAGTTGGAGGAGCTACGCAATGAAGCCTATGATAATTCCAAGATCTACAAAGCTAAGACCAAAGCCTTTCATGACAAGCACATTTTGAGAAAATCTTTTCAACCTGACCAAAAAGTTTGGCTTTTTAATTCAAGGCTACGTTTGTTTCCTGGAAAATTGAAGTCTAGGTGGGATGGTCCATTCATTGTAATCAAAGCTTTTGACCATGGTGCTGTCAAAATTTTAAATCCTAAAAATGGTCAAAGTTTCACTGTCAATGGTCAAAGATTGAAATCTTATTTGGAAAATGATCAGTTACAAAAAGAATCTATTGTCTTAAGTGGTCTGGAATGAAATCTTCGTGAGCTCTCATGCGTCTGGCTGAAGACGGAAAACTTAGCGCTTCTGGGAGGCAACCCACAGTTTTTGTTGTTTTGACATTTTTGTTGGAGTGTGTTTTAGTAGTCAGGTTAAGGCCAAGGAGAAGAAGTCATCGCCGCCTATGACATTGATGGAGGTTTCGTCCCGCATATCCGGTTGTCTCTTCCCCACTCAGAAGTATTTATTGATACATTGTTCTTTTACTTTCAATTCTACATGTCATTGAGGACAATGTCATTCAAGTTGGGGGGGAGAGAAATTTTCATGATACATATAGTATAACCTGATAGGAGTTATGTCTTGCATAAAGATGTAAACCCCATTTTGAGTTTCATGATTCATGCTTAAATTAAAAGGAATTCTGGAATAGAAAAGGCTAGGGAGAAGGATGATGGAAAATTTAGTCAATCTAGCCATGGAAAACTGATATAAGAATCCCTTTAAAGTTCATGGGCACTAAAAAAAAAAAAAATTTACATTACACACTAATGAAACAAGCAAGACAAGCCCTCTGCTATTTTAGGTATATTGTCTGATATTCTGCACTTCTTAATAAAAGAGATCTTTATACAAAGCTTTCTGCCAAATTATCTATCAAATAAATGCAATGACACTATGAAAAAAAATTAAAAAGAAAAAAAAGAAAGAAAAAACACCATGAAAAATGCCCCTAATCTTAGTAACCGGGCCTACTTCACCTAAGACGTGTTGAGGTTCGCGTAAAATAGAAAAGGGAACCTGGATCTGTAAAACTGGGCCTGCTTCTCCTAAGGCAAGAGTCGAGGTTCACGTTGAGCAGTGAAGGGTAGTGCAGCATCATGTGTGGAATAAAAGATCCCAAAGGGACAAAATAATAAGGCAGATAAAAAGCTAATATACTTAATGCTCTGATCTAAGAGGTGCAGGGTTGAAAGACATTTACTTGGAATAGCGAATGGGGGATGCAATTGTCTAAGCTGTGGATTTGGTAGTTACACATGCACAAGTGCTATTGAACTTTAATTTGTATTCTTAATCATATACTATTAAGTTCCTACATAAGGCTAGTGCGCATTAATGATTCCAGATTTCTAATCTTTGGTTGATTCTATGAAGGGATAACTGGATATGAGAGCATGAATTTTACAAACTCTTGTTAGTCCTAAAATTCAATTTATTGGCATTGCTAAGGGACTAGCAATGAGTAAATTGGGGGGTGTGATAAGTCTCCATTTCTTATGATAATACATCGCATAAACACCATTTTATGTGCATATAAGGTAATTATGCATATTTCATAATTAACCTCAACTCCGCATTTAAATTGGAGCTTTTACGTAAATTGATTAATTTGATAATTTAATAATAAATTAAAGTTGAGGGCCATGATCATTAATTCTCCATTGCATAATCATGAGCATTTGAGATTTATGTGCACATTGTGATAATTTGTATGGACTAAAGTGCAATTATGTGTGTGTAGGACACCAAAGGCAATTACAAAAGAAGTTGGGGGCAAAAGGGTCATCACCATTTTGACCAAGTCAAATAAAGAATTCAAATTATTTTGATTGGAGGGAAAGGAAAGTTCAAAATTTCGAATTCAAAGTTTGAAAAGGAGGAATCCAAACTTTAAGTTTGGAAAGGAGGAAAAGGACATCCAAAATTTGAATTAAAGGAGAGACATGATGAGCCTTGGGAAATGGGGTGCCTAAAGTCCAAGAAAGGGGGTGCCCACCTACTTTTACTCTTCCCCATGCATCATATTCCATTTGAATCTTAGCCATCCATCTCCTTTTGATATAATCTCCACCCTCTATCTACCAAACTTTCCCTATAAATAGCCCATGGTAAGGAGGAGAATGGGAGTCTTTTTTTGGGCAATCTTTCACTCTCCCTCTTTCTCTCCTAACCTTAGGCCTCCGATTTCTCCCTTGTAAGTTCGTTTTCTCCTTTTGTGTTCTTCATAAAAGTTCTTTATTTTTAAGTTCTCTACAATTTCTTCTTCTTGCTCAACTTCTAATTCCTTCTGGTTTTCAAGCTATTTCGTATTCTTCACTGTGCTGTCCTATTCATCTGTGAAACAGTTTTTTTCTCTGTTCTTCCCCTTATTTCTCCCTCTTCTAGTCATTTTCTGCTCTAGCTTTCTTCATGAAAGTTCTTTGTTTTTAAGTTCTCTACAACTTCTTCTTCTTGCTCATCTTCTAATTCCTTCTGGTTTTGAAGATATTTCTAGTTTTACAACTTGCTGTCCTGTGTTTTTACTGTTCATCCAAGGTGCTAGCTTCGGTTATGTCTCCATTTTGAAGCTCTTCTTCTCTTCTTTTCTCTCTGAGTTCTTCATTAAAGTTTTTCCTCTCTTCTCCCTCTTCAACTTCTTCTTCTTGGGCATCCCCTAATTCCTCTTGAGTTCAAAGTTATTCACCCTCCAAAGGCAGCTTCAACGACAAAGGCGACTTCCTCCCGGTGTAGACGACATCTTCCACAAGGTGGTTCGTGATCCAAGGCCAAGAGAGGACGGCGCCGTCATCACCATTGCGGCTACCATCTTCACATCTCAGGCTCCTCTTGTTGCTATTGCTTTAGTTTCATTTTACTTCATTGTAATCTCGTCACATCTTTATTGTAAGCTCGTCTTGCACTTCATGTAATCGTTTCTTTATGTTAATGAAAGAAGTGTTCATTTGATCTAGAGTTTGTTCATCTTCCCTCTCTTCCTATTTTTTCTACCTCTTCTTCTCAATGTTATGCAATTATTTCCTATGGCATAGACTCATAATCATAGGCATTTTTGTTGGAATCATTCTTTGTTTAATCATTCTCTTCAAGCTACAAAAAAATCACAAACATTTTCTAAAAGGTTACAAGGTTTTTAACTCTAAAAGTATCTTCTTCCCTGTGGATTCGACCCGTGCTTGCCATAGTACTACGTTCTCCTTTGATCATTTTGTGCGAGTTCGGTTTTAAGATTGTTATACGCGTGTTTTAAACGACGAACTTTCGCGTTATCACAAAGCTATTGGCATGCTGGTTCCCACGCGATCCTGGTGCTGTCCATGCGCCATCGCTAAAGCTGTGTCAAAACACGCCATTGATGGAAGATGAGTATGCCTGCTCCTCATACAATCCTGCTAGTTGCCCATGCGATCTTTATGCTACTACCCTAGATCTCGTTGGCTCCCTATGTGATTTGCTGCGTTCTTGGAGCTCGCCGGCTCCCCATACGTTTGCTTGCATGCTGCCATGGTCGCCTGGATAGCACGCGAACACCTCTGCCCAATCACTTGCGAGGCATGCATGGGAGGAGGAGAGGGGCGCTGTTCACAAAGCTTGCAAAAATACAAAAAATTAAATTTAAGCCCCTCAAGATCTTATCAATGACTATAAGCTAATTATCTTCCATTTTGTTCATACAAAGTCAAACAGTTATAATGAAGTTTCTTGTGATTTAATTATGCAATTCCTTCAAACAAAATCTCAAGTCTCATTAATTTCAGAAAATATTTCATTTTGTGTGAGATTAAGATTATCATGAAAAATTTGCATAATTAGCTTCATTAAAGCCCAAAAATGATGTGTGTAATGTGAATAAAAAAGGACAACTAAGCACTTATCACTGGGGCACGCGCCCTAGTCTGGGTGGCGCGTGAACTCATGCTCTGGAGCGTGATACAACTGCATGTGGTTACCATTGAGAGGTGGGAATGGCTTATTACCCTTGTGGTCCATGACCGTATCGGCCCCACACTCATAAACATCATGAATGATGTATGGACCTCGTCAGTTAGGTTGCAATTTTCCACTGGAGCGCCCTGCCATGACCATCTTTTCCTTAATCATGATGAGGTCACCTTTCTTGAAGGCTCATTCTTTGACGAGCTTGTCATTGGCTCGAGTCATACGAGCCTGGTACACTTGTAGATGCTTGTAAGCTTCGAGCCATTTGCCTTCTAGACCGGTAAGCTCTTCAAGCCTTCTTTGGTATTCTTGTTCGTCTAGACCGGCAAGGTCGGTGCGGATCGCTACTCGGTTAGATGCTAGCTGGATCTCGATGGGGATGACAGCTTCCGCCCCATAGATGTGGGAGAATGGTGAGCACCCTATAGGGGTCTTGTAAATGGTCCGGTAGGCCCACAGTGCCTCGAGCACCTTTTCACTCTAGTCACGCTTTCGGTGGCTAACTATCTTAGCTAGAAGCTTGCAAAGAGTTTTGTTGAAGGCCTTCACCAGGCCGTTAGCTTGGGGGTTGTAGATTGAAGATGTCTTCCAGTCAATGTGCAGTTTGGTCGCCAGTTGATACACATCCCTATTCCTGAATGGTGTGCCATTGTTAGACACTATGCGGCTAGAGTACCGAATCGGTAGATGATGTCATGCCGAACAAATCTGGCTACTACTTCTCCGTTAACCTCTTGCAGGGGAATGGCCTTGGCCCATCGAGAGAAGTAATCAGTAGTGGCCAGAATATATTTGTGACCTCTGGAAGATGGTGGGAATAGTCCCGCAATGTCCATTCGCTATTCCGCGAATGGCCACGTGGGGGTCGTCGGATGCAACAGATTGGGAGGTCTTCTGGGCATCGGGCCAAAGGCTTGGCATTGATGACACGTACGAGCATACTGGGTGTAATCCACATACATGGTCAGCCAATAAAAGCCTTTGAGCTTGATGTTGTTCTTCATTCTATCTCCAGCCTGGTGAGCACCACACATTCCTGAGTGGACCTCGTGCATGATGGCTCGAGCCTCAGCTGGGGAGGCACATCTCAATAGGACCAACTTGTCCTTTTCGTGAACAAGTCTATATAGGGAGTCACCAATCAACTCATATGATGTTGCCCGACGGAGTAACTGGACCCTTTGAGCTTGGTCAGGAGGAAGCCAACCTTGCTTGAATTTGATGATTGGCTCGCGCCAATCTTCTTCTAGAGGAGTGTTCTGGTCGAGGCTATGGACCTCATAGATGATGAGGCCGGACTCATACTCGAGTGTACTCGGCATCAGTCTCCTGTGCTTAAGGGTGATGTCAACTTCACCATCAGGCGGAAGTTTGATGGCTGCAGCCAATTTTGCCAGGGCATCTGCCTGAGCGTTACTGCTTCTAGGGACATGATCCATTTCAAAGAAATAGAACTTCTGGATGAGTCTGGTGATGGCGGCGTGGTACGGAACTAATTCTTGCTTCCACACGTTGTAGATGCCGAGGGCTTGCCGGACTGTCAACTGAGAATCCCCGTAGGCTTTGAGACACTTGATGTCCATGTCGAGAGCCATCCGAAGCCCGATGATTAGAGCTTCATACTCAGCTTCATTATTGGTCAGGGATTTCATGAGGGCGCATGAGTTGTACAACACTTCATCCTGAGGGGTCAGGAAGATGATCCCGACACATGCTGTGATGGCCGTACTTTGATTTTTTCGAGTAACCCTTCGGGAAGTGCCATCAAAGTAGAGCTCCCAACAAGGTACATTGGCTGTGAGGGCATCTTGTTGTTGGTAATGCAAGACATCTCCGGTCTGCTCACCTGGCGCTGATGTCTGAGAGGCAAGGGACTCCTCGTCGGGGAGCTCCGTATTGAGAGGCGAGTCGTCTAATACCGGATGGGCTCCTAAGAATTCAGACATACTGGGGACATAGGTGATATAATACTCCATTAATAGGAGAGCCCATTTTCCCACCCGACCTGAGAGAATGGGCTGTTTGAGGAGATATTTGAGTGGGTCATGCTTGGATATGAGCTCCACTCGATGAGACAGGAGGTAGTGTCAACTTTTTGATGGCGAACACCAGCGCTAAGCAAACTTTCTCCATTGGGGAGTAGTGGTACTCAGCACCGATCAGTTTTTGGCTGAGGTAGTAGAGCGGCTACTCCTTACCCTCTTCATTAATTTGCGCCAATAGGGATCCTAACAAAGTGTCCATGGCGGCGATGCAGAGTATAAGGGATTTGCCTATGACTGGTGCCCCCAGGACTAGGGGAGTGAGGAGGTACTCCTTAATTTGCTCGAAAGTAGTTTGGCATTCTGGATCCCATACAAATGGGGCGCCTTTCTTCATGATCTTGCCAAAGGGCGTGCACCGACCGGAGAGGTTAGAAATGAACCTTCGGATATAAGCCAGTCTTCCTTGGAAGGATATGAGCTCAGTGAGGTTTTTGGGGGGTGGAAGCTCCTGAATTACTTTAATCTTATCAGGGACCACCTCGATTCCTCAGTATCTGACGATGAAGCCAAGGAACTCGCCACTTGATATGTCGAAGGCGCATTTCATAGGGTTCATCTTGAGCCCGTATTGCCGAAGTCGGTTGAAGACTTGGCGCAGATCATGTAGATGGTCTTCCCGCCTTCTTGTCTTGATGACCAGGTCATCAACATAACATTCGACGATGTGTGTAGCATCTCGTCGACTATTTTGGTCATGGCCCTCTGGTAAGTAGCACCGGCATTCTTCAAACCAAAGGGCATGTGCTTGTAGTTAAAAATCCCTTTGGGGGACTGGAAGGCTGTGTGATTCTTATCTTTGAGGGACATCTAGATTTGGTTGTAACCAGACGACCCGTCCATGAACGACAAGGCTTCATGGCCGATAGTCATATCGACCATGCTTTCTGTGATCGGTACTGGGAAGTCATCCTTAGGACATGCCTTGTTGAGGTCCCGGAAGTCGACGCAAACATAGACTTGACCATTTCTCTTCTTTACTGGGATGATGTTAGCGAGCCAGATTGGGTAGATACACAGCTCGATGAAGTCGACCTCCGCCATTTTATTGACTTTGGCCGAAACTTGGAGTTCCAGCCCATGGCGCATACGTCGCTGTGGCTGTTTACTAGAGTTGCTGAGGGAGAAATGGCTATCTTGTGCTCTACTACAGAGGGGTCTAGCCTAGGCATCTTCTTGTACGTCCAGGCGAAGCAGTCTTTGTATTCGAGCAGGAGTTGTTTGTAATCTTGCTTCTCTACTTCGGTGAGGAAAGCAGTGACAAATGTTGGCTGGTGGGCTTCAGCTTCACCCACGTTGATCTCAACAAGTTCGTCAATGGTTGCATGGCCACCATCCTCTAGCTCGAGAGGAGCAGGTTGGAAGTCAATGAAACCTTCATCATCAGTGTCAGTTTTGTGTACTTCTTGGTTTTCGAAGCCGCTACTTGATGCTGATGGAACTGGGGGGGTTATCCTTACTAGATTATGGCAGGGGTTCTTCGGGGCTGCCAACGTCTGTCAACGGAGACTCTATAGGATCGTTAGTCGATGACAACAAGGCTTCAGTAGAGTCATCTCTGGCAATGACGTGGCCTTGCTGGCAATTATTGACTGGTGCTATTGAAGCTTCCCTTGGGTTACCTGCGAAAGCTGACAAAGCTTCACGGCAAGTGCTCTGGGCAACTTCCTCATCGGGAGAGTTTGCCGAGTTGGATTCTTCGACAGACTGGGAGGTAGGGAGAGCTTCTTCAGCCCTGACGTCTTCGCCAGAAAGCAATGAAGGCTCATTGATTACTTGGACTGGGGTGCTGGCCTTGGCGGGGAGCAAGATTAGGATATCCTCTTCCTCATCCCTAGAGCTGTCAAATTTTGTATCGACATTAGTCTGGCCATCGACCGACTTTGTCGAACTTACGACGTTGACCGCACAGTATACGTGAAAGTCTGGGTCTTGATCATAGTCGAGTCCCCTGGTATCTTTGCGGGAGAATGGGGGTTGCCCCCGGACCTGGGAAGGGGTCCACAACCGGTGAAAATATTCACACCGTGCGGAGTCTTGCCATTGGGGAATATGTTGCTTTAGGTGCATCTCACGGATGCGCTGTAGCAAGTCGTCCATTACTTGGACTGCTTCAAGGGTGTCATCGGCTTGCTTGGACCAACCGAAATCATCTTCCGACGGGACTTGAGGGGCCATGTCCCCCTTGTAGAAGACAATGGGCTTATCCCTATTAGCCTTTTTTTATCTCTGAGTTGTCACTTGTAGGTAACGACAAATGTTGTGAGCAGCTCGACCTTGTGCTCCTCTGATACACAAGAGAGCTATATGTAATCCGGCGGCAAGCATATGCTTTTATCGATGGCTCAGCTAATAAGATTAGCCTCAAAGTTTATTTTACACTTCTTGGGGCGATCTTGAGTTGACTTGGAGCTAAGGCGGAGCCGATGAAGCTTGGCCTTTTCTTCGCCAACGGAGAAGAGATCATCTTCGTCCTCCTCTGAGAGCCAGCCATTGCTTTTGCTTTTGATTACGGGGTATGCAATGGGTCTCCCGAAGTAAAGCACATCATCGGCGAGATTGCATTCTGCTGGGGTGAACGGCGACAGGTCTGCAAAGACCATATGTTATTCTTCATCCTTGGCATATTTTATGCACTGATAGAGAGTTGACGGGATGACCCAATTTTTGTGCAACCAGGGTCTGCCCAATAGTACTTTATAGGATGTGTTAGCATCGATGATGTAGAACGTCACCTTAGAGGTGAAATCATCGAGTACAAAATTGACATCTACCCTGCCGAGGACGTCCTCGGTATCCTGGTTGAAGGTGAATATCTTGACCGTTTGAACCTTCTAGAGGTATGGAGTCAGATACAGAGTCTTGAAAGTTTTCAACAACATAATATTGACGGCAGCACCAGTGTCCACCAGGATTCGATTCGTCTCATGACCATTGATTTTCCCCCGCATGTAGAGAGGGTAGTTATGACATAGAGAGGAGAGAAGCATATCCTTTTTTGCGAATGTGATGGTGGCTGCGAAGGCTTCGTATGTTGTCGCCTTCATTTCTGCAACACGTGCTTCATAAGCTTCCGATTCTTGGAGTATTTTGATAAGAGCTTCTCTCAGCACTTTCCTCCGAGCAATGGCTTCCTAAATTGTGATGTTGGCGGGAAGTCGTTTCATCTGGTGGAGGATTTTTCGGTCGACTTGAGCACGAGCATCCTCCAATGATGGTAGTATGTTGGGATGGGTCTTGTGCGAGCTATCGCGTTGCTCCCCATCGGGGAGTTGCACTGCCTTGCCTTTGCCACTAGGATCGGACTAGTCCCGATCACATATGGGCTCCTGGAATGGAGGTGCTAGGGATGCCTCTTCTATTGGTGACTGGTGAGCTGGATCATCCTTACCAGACAAACCTGCTCGATCTTCAGAAATAACTGGTGCTGGATCATGGATTGGAGCATTGGTGGTGACCTCCTCCATACCAGGCCCTTCCAAATTTCTATCTCTGGAATGGGGGCAGGTTCTTCCCCTCGAAAGAGGATGATTTGCTCCGGGTCAAAGGTGGACAGGTGGAGAGGTAGCTCGGCGATCCTCCCACGACCTCTACCGCGTCCTCGACCACGGCCTCGGCTGCGATCGATATTTTCAGGTGTTGGTTGTAGCCCTAGCGGGGTGGTGGTTCTTTGTCTCGTTTGGGAGGCCATCGGCTCTCCTCGCCGAGCAGTGTTGATGTTGTGAGGGGGTGGGATAGCCACCATATTACAGGTGCAGTATCGAAGCATTTCTTCCAGCTGCTCTATGGTGATCTCCTTATCTTTATAGAACAAGGAGAGTTCTCCAGGGATGAGGAGTCTCTCGCCATTTTTGATTTTCTGGATCATTTCTTGAACCTAGCTCCTAAGGCGAGCTCACTTTTGCATTTCTTCCCACGAGATGTAGCTATCGAGTGGGAGTGCACAGCCAGTGGGACAAGGAGGAACATATTCCTCCAGGTCGTCGATGAGCTATTGTACCCTCTAGAGAGGCGTTAGCTCGACGGTAATTGTAAGGTGGCAACTTGCTCAGCTTGCTTCTTGAGCCATTTTTTGAGCTTCTTCCTCCTATTCCTCTCCTGTTTCTTGGTCATGGCCGCCTCGAGGGGAGTAGGAGGGAGAGGTGCTGAGGCCGGGGTCACCAAATCCCCGTGAGGATACCTCTGGGCTAGTGTCTTGGCAGAGTGAGGTCGACGACTTTTCTTTGCCCTGATTTTGATCCAAGCACCTTCCACATATTATATTTGGAAGGTAGCATTGATTGCCTATTCGGTGACCACAGGTGGTAGCTCCTGGTATGCTGGGGATGACATCCGAAGACGTATGCATGGTTTGATGCCTTACTCGCGGTGGCGAAGTTCTTTGTTAGGAGGTGGACTGGAAGACCCGCCTAGAGTCTTGCTCCTTAGCTTTGCCTTTGCTATCTGGCTTAGAGCGGCATCCTGTGGTAACTGGAGGAGTAGCGGGACATCGCCGCTCTTGGTGGTTGCCCTGGCCTTGCATATTAATCAGGCCTTACTGTGAAGGGCCCGACTGGCTTGCCAGAGTCATTGAAGACTCCGAAGATGTCTTCCTTATGATCTGAGCTGCGCTGTAGGGTATACGAGGGGAACCCGAAGGCTTGCTAGATGGAGAGACACGACATGGTTGTGCCAAGGCTCCATCCTGCTTTTGTTTCCCCTTCCTATCTTTCGGTATAGAAGGCAAAGTCGGAGTGGGGGAACAACGAAAGGAGCTTGGGACGCCCATCGTCGTCTCGTTTACTAAGACATCCTCTTGGTCGAGAAGGACACGGAGTAGCCTGGCAGTATCCTCCTTGGAGTAGGGAAGAGACTCCAACTCTTGCCAAGGCCGCCAATGCGAAGCCGGAATAGCAGGAGCTGACTGACTGGTACTTGGCATCTGGAGGAGCTGAGGCGGTAGGAGGGTAGATGACGTTGATCGAGAAATTACTCAGCTCAGTCTCTCTATTGTCATCCTGCCTCCTGTGACTTTTCAGTCGCTCAAGAGCTTCTTGGTTGTTAGTTCGAAACTCAAGCCACTCAGGGACATGTCGATAAGGCAACCCGTGCCCATTTTCTCTAGGAGGATCTAGCTGGTCTGGTGCACGTTTGGCAATGCTCAGGGTTTCTGCAACGGCTTCTCGAAGCCTCAGTGATAGGGACATCAAAGCAAGGCTTCTAACATTTTTGTTTACACTTTTATCCTTGAGTCAATTAGGTTTTGCAATTATAAGGCAATTAAAAGCCAATGGGTTAGTCATTAGAAATTAATGAGTTTCTTTGTAAAAAGGCCAAGTAGGTCCAGCGGGACCCCCCACCATCTATCTCGTTGGGCCACCTAGCTTCTAGGGTCCATGGGGGCTGGTCCATGGTCCATGGTGGACTTGGACCAAGTAGAAGAAAAATCAAATTTTACTTCCTTGAAGGGGGCGCCCCCTCCTTTGTCCCCTTATGGGATTTTTTTATTCTTCTTTTGTCTCCGTTCCCCAATATGCCCCCTTGACCAAGGGTATATGTGGTCATTTGTCCTAGGTCTAGGGTTTACTACTTAATGTCTCTTGTAATAATTTTTAATACAATTAATGAAAGAATTTCAGCAATTTTTGCTCCAAGGCCAAGGGCGCCCCCTTCCTCTCACCTCTCCCCCCCCCCTTTGCAGCTGAGAAGGCTGCCATTCTGAGGTGTGAAGCCACCCAACCAGGTGCTCTACAGGGTGTGAAGCTCAGCCTTGCCACCACCGTCGAGCCGCCATCGCACCACCACCGCCTTACCGTCTCTGTTCTGTCCGCCGCCATCCAGTAGCCTGAAGCTCGAATTCTTCCGCCCAAACCACAGATCTTGTCGAGCTAATATTTTAAGGGTGAGTTTCCCACGTAGTTTCCCCTTTCCATGAAAATTCCCATGCTCTGAATCGTTCATTTGCTCCCCGTTCCTACAATCTGTCCCTATGCAGATCTGTGATCCAACAGCCCACCTTTTCTTATTTTTCGTCCCCTTACCAATTTCAGATCGATCTGAAATTTGGACTGAGATTTCTGTCAACCAAATCCCTTCTCCACAATTTTTTTCATGATTTTATGAGTTTTATGACCCCTCTTAAAAGTCTCTGCTAAAACCGGAATCTGTTCTGTCCCCTGCAGTCTAGATCCGACCACCCCTGCCATAAAATCCTTTCCACCCTTCAAGCCACCTTCAAAAAATTACAAAAAAATTTGTATGTGACCCTCACTTCCCCCCTCTCTCACCCATAAAATTCCCAAGTCCAAGATCCACCATTTGTGCCTCGGGCAAATCTCATTATCAGGCAGATCCCAACCTACCCACTTTGTTCTGAGTCAGTGAGTTCGCAACAGCACGAGTTTTGCGTCGATCCAACATCATGTCTTATCATAGCATTTATTCTCGTTGGGTCGCACAGTTATGAAACTGCAGAATAGGTTCGGGCCAGCAAACAGCAACGTCCCCGAGTTGCGCCGCCTCGCCTTCCTCAAGGCGATCCAGCACGATCCCGTCCAAGGGATTATCCCTCTAGGAGTCCTCTTCGCAATGGGACCACTTCCAACCAGATCGGCCTCCCGACCGGAGCGTGGTGCCCAAGATCGTCCATCCGCGCCGTCCGGCCAACATCGAATAGCAACGCGTCGGCACCGACGAAGCTACCCAAAATGCTGCCCGTCAACCCAAGCTCGATATTCCCAGGCCCACGTGTTACCTGCTACCTCCCTGCGTGGAGTGGGTATCATTGTTGTAATTATTGATAATTGTTTATGCCAGGAATTACGGGTCTTGGCCGGGATTGTCTTCCCCACGCCTGGAGCGTGGAGATATGTGCCCGCTCCTCTCCCTTTGTCACATTACTTATTTAGTATAAGTTTATATGCCGCTGTCGGTGTGATAGGATTCTAGCTCGTTGTCATGTTTTTATCACCACTGCGAGTGAGAGAGAGAGCGTGACCCATCCCGTGACTCGATCCGAGCACGAGAGCGAGTTTGACCACCCGTGACTCTACGCCGGATTCTCAACCGCGCAAATCCCACATTTCCCTCACTTGGGACGATTCGTGAGCTTGACTTCTTGTTGAGGTCACCTTCTCCTCATCTGGAGCTCCTTAGTGTCGAAGCCGAGGCGGTTCCATTATGCACGACATTGCTGGTCGTTTCAGTCCAAAAAGGAGTCGAGTTGATATCTACAGTCCTAGATTGTATTGTCTAGTTGAGTCCCTTGTCTTCCCGCATCAGTTTGGTATCAGAGCATGGATGAGTCTAGGATAGTTTTATCTTTGGTGTGCATTTCATCCCAGTACCCGGTATATCAAAAGGTGTTCCCGGAACGATAGGTTATGCCTATTGGGAAGGTAGAACACTTACGTGAGTTCGATCTTTGGATCATACCTCCGCCACATATTGGTTATTGGTTAGGTCTAGGTTCTTCATTTTGCATTAGGTGTCTCATTCAAATTGCATTTAGCTCCATCTATGCCCGTCCTATAGTTCACCGTGTCCCAGGGATTCCCAGTCGCCTAGGCCATATGAATGGTGGCATAGTACCCGTGGGCTTGGCAACCATCCCCTCTACTTCCGTAGGCCCGAAGCCTCAGACTTTTATGGCTCCAACATCCCGAGTGACTACCTACATTGGGAAGCTGCCATGGACAAATATTTCGAGTGTTACTCTATCTCCAGAGCCATGGAGGTCAATTTTGCCAAAAAGAGGCTTTTCCACAAAGCTACTGAGAAATGGGAAAGCATTGAACGCATGAGGGATATTAGAAGGCAAAGGACCATCAAGTCATGGTGCCAAATGAAGGGCGAGCTTAGAAGGATCTACCTGCCCCACCCAGTCACCTCCAACCGACACCACCCAGTCACCTACCATCAGGAAGGTCACAGTCGGAGGCCAAGGGTCATGCACGTAGATGAGCCTAGACCCAAGACTAGGCCAGTTGCTTATGAGCGAGTCCACCACGATGCCCCTACCCCAAACCCCACCATTGCCGAACTCTTGAAAATATTTTCGGATCGGGTGGATAGGATGTACGCTCAAATTGACGGACTCCTGTCCGAGCCTAAGGAGGTCATAGCCGGTAACTGTTGGACCCTCGTTTTGACAATGACAATCTATGAGTCATGGTGAAATCAAAATGCATAAAAATTGTCTTTTGTATCATCATATTGCATTATAGCACATGATCATTCTGAAGTTAGCTCATGTACACTTAGTTAATTAGCTTAGCATAGTCTGTGCATAGTCATGTTTGCTCTGTATTAAGTCGATGCATATGTTCACTAGGGTGCACCAAGTCCATGCATGTGTTGCATACTTAGCGAAATAAGCCTGTGCATTTAAGTCATGCAGCAGAGCTAAGTCGTTGCATTAAAGTCCAAAAGTCACAATGTCATTGTACTTTCTATCGTGGCTTTCATTAGATCTGTGCAACTCTTGGTCGTCCACAAATAGAAGTTGATGCATTCCGTGCTGCAGAGTTATTGAGTCGGTGCAACTTAGTGTTGCCCTTTCGATCAAGTCGGTGCAAACATTGGCGCTGCACGATAGTGAGTCTGTGCAATACTTCTTCCTGCACGATCACCTCGGTGCAGGTCCTGCTATCTCTTGCATTATGTCGGTGCATAGTTTGGCTTGTACTCTCATACTCGGTGCACTGTTTGGTTAGTGTCTCATTGAGTCGGTGCAACCTCTGTGGCTGCACGTGACCAAGCCTTTGCGATGTTTGTCCGTGGATGAATTTAGTCGGTGCATACTTTACGTATGCAAGACCGAACTCGGTGCATTTCTCATTGCCGTATACATACAAATCTGTGCTTCTCTTACCGTCGCGTGTACATAAGTCGGTGCATTCTTATCGTGTGTTTTTACAAGGTTTATGCATGGTTGCTTGTATGCTGATTATGTCCATGCACATCATTGGTATGAGATCAACCCAAGTCCATGCATATGTGTGCTTAGTCTATGGACATTTACTTGAATGTCTTAGCCAGTCTATGCAATCTTCATAACTGCCTGATGTTTATATGTCTTGAATTTTTAATAGGCCAATTGCTTGTGACTGTTAAAAAGGGCACGTGATCCCAGGCGGACCGTCCCTAACAGATGACTGCCACGTGGAAGCTGTAGTGTCCAGATTTGGACACGTGGCTGAGAGCCTTCTGGAAGCAATTGGGCGGGAGTGTTTCCTTCACATGCCCAATGCGTGAACACGTGAGTCTGAGACTGGAGTCATATAAAAACTTCCTTTTCTGAAGAGTTTCAGGGGGTGCGAAGAAAAGAAGAGAAGAGCACACAAAGGGAGAAATCTGAGAAAGAAAGAGGAGAGGAATCAAAGAAACGAAGAGAAGATCAGAGACAAGGAAAAAGAAGAAAGAGGAGCTCGTAAGATTGAAAGAAGAGTTGAAGAGAGAGTGAGATCGAGAGAAGAATCGTTGATATTCTGTTCACTGGTACTTGGATCAAATCCAGGCCAGTTTGCTCCTGCGTGAGCGATATTCATCAAGTTTTATTGTCAACTTTCAGTCGTTGCTTTCATCGTTCTTGTTTCTCATTTTCATCTTTATTCAAGCTGTGAGTCAGCAGAGCAAGCTGTGATGCTTAGCGGGCAAGGTGGTCACCTTGGACACCAAGCTGTGATGCTCAGCGGATGGCAAGCTGTGAGGCCCAACAGATGTAAGCCAAGCTGTAATGCTCAGTAGACGCAAGCTGTAAGGTGCAACGGTTCAAGCTGTTTGACAATAGTAAGCCACACTCTAGTTTGAGTGTGGGGTGGACGTAGGTCTTTGGACCGAACCACCTAAAAATCTTTGGTGTTGTGAGCTTGCTTGTGTTTCCGTGCGAATGCATTCTAGATCATCTTAATTGCTTCCGCTTGAAAGATTTGCACAAATTGTTTGGGGCACATTCTTTTGCAGATTAAGTGTTTGACTTGCATTCATGCCATTTGTGTCTCACACTTTTTTTCAGATTGGCCAAAAAGCCTTAATGATCCGTTCACCCCCCTCTAGATAAACGTTTGTCTCAATATCTACACCTAACAATTAGTATCAGAGCGGGTCACTAATTCATCAGATGCAACGATCTGCAGTGGATCCTACTATTTTCGGTGCTTTGATTGGTTGTGTAGAGTGTCTATATCTCACTTTTTTGTCATGGACTCTATACCTGAAGTTCCAATGTTTGACGGAATTTGCTTCTCTGATTGGATTAGGCAGTTTAGGGAGTATGTGAACTCGGTCGATTCAAATCTATTAGTCTTAATTGAACATGGTCCATATGATATTCCAGTGAAAATATCTAACTGGAATATTTGTCATGAATTGATGAATGCTGAGAACAGAAAGGCCTTAGAGCTAGTGAAAGGGGCGATAAAAACTAATGTGATTACATGCATGTCTGAGTGTAGGAGCGCCAAGGAAGTGATGGACGAGCTGAACGTCAAATATGGTGAAGAGAACCTCAAGTATCTTATGACAAGGGATCACTGCGGTGATCAATCTGATGACTCTCCATCACAGGTAAATTCTGACTCAGAACAAAATTCATTGGATGAACTCATTGAGATGTATGATAATCTGCTGGAGAGTTATAAGGCTAATAAAAGGGAAATGAAAAAGGTGAAAAAGAGCATGCTGTATGAAATAAGAGAGTTGAAGTGTGAAAACGCCAATCTAAAAGATAGTTTGAAAAGAAGTGAAAACTCATGCAAAAACTGTGAGTCTGTGAAAAATTTGAATAATGATCTTTTGTTTGAATTAAGGTTGCAGGAACAACAAGTTGAACCTCTTAAAGAAGAGTTAGAAGATTTGAGGAATAGGAATTCTGAACTAAAGCTGTCTGAACAAAAACTGATTGAAAATCTGAAAGCTGTGAATCAAAATAATTTGATTGAAGAAAATAAAATGTTGAAAGAACAAAACAAAAAGCTAATGGTGCTGAATATTGTTGCTACTGAAAGATGCTTAACTATTGAGAGAGAGAAATGCACTGAAACTAAAATCAACAATGAAAAGGAACAAAAACTTTTACATGAAATCCAAACTCTGAAAAATCTGAATGATGCCATGCAGAAACAAATTGTCACCTGTGAAGAAGATCTAACAAATTCTAGAATGCAGATCTCTTCACTCAAATCTGAAATTGTTGATTTGAATAAATCTCTATCTAGTTTTGTTAAAGGTAAAGAAAATCTAGACAAGCTGTTGAGAAACAAAGTTAACATTCAGAAAGAAGGCCTAGGATACAGTCCAGATAATGAGAGGAGTTTAAAAGGAAAAGAACAAACTGTCTTTGTGAAAAGCTCAGATTGTGCGAGCTCTTCAAAAACTGTTTCACCTAAGAAGTCACAGAATTCTCACAAGCACATATCTGAACAAGCAAAAAATTGATGTGAAGAATCTCCTCATAGAAGTCAGTTTGAAAAGAAGAAGAATGTGCGGTGCTTTTATTACAATAAAGTAGGTCATATGATGCATGGGTGTAAGTTACTCGAACTTGATAATCTAGCTGTTATTACTGTTCAGAAAATTCCTGGTAGAAATCATGTTGTGTTTAAGAAGAAAATTAATCGTTTCCATTGTGGAAAGTTAGGCCATATTGCAGCTTATTGCTGGCATGCCTAGAGAAAGAAAGTAAATTTTAAACCAGTAAATTTCTCTGCAAATAAAAATATTTTTGGTAATAAAAACCTTGCATGCTTTGAATGTGGAAAAATTGGCCACCGTGCCTCTGAATGTTGGCATGAGAAAGGGAACAATAATCTTTATCACAGAAACAACTTAACGAATATCCACCCACAAAAATTCCATAATTATCCTGTCAAGAAAAGTTTGAATGCTGCTATTCATTGTCATTATTGTGGGAGAATAGGACACATCATGAATGACTGCCATGCTATGGAATTTGATGAAAGAAAGGTTTGGAAATCCTAGAGTGCACCTGCTAGAGGTGTTACTCAACTGACAGGACCCAAGAGCTCTTGGGTCCTCAAATTTGCAAAGTGATTTTAACTTGCAGGTGTGCCTTGAAGAAGGAAATAAAGGGGTAACAAAATCAAGGCACATAAAGGTTAGTTAACCCCACTATCTTCTTGTGTTTATCTTGTTGTCTCTTCCATTAGTACTGCATGCATGATCAGAGTGCGTATCTACTGTGATCAATCTCGTGATGAATGCTTGATATCTGATCATATGTTACATAGTGAGTCTCACTCTGAAATTGCTCATGCTGAAAATTTTTTTTACACTCAATTTATCATGCTTATATTAGTTGCACACTCATGTTTTTGAAATTTGCATATAGGTTCAATTTATCATGTGCATACATCTTGCTACATTGTCATGTTCTCAAGTAAATAATTGTTGTATGATTAAAAAATCATTGCACCAAGTGAGGGGGAGTTCAGATAAACTGAGCCAGTTGATTTTCAGAGGTATATTCTTTTGAAAGAGAGAGCATAAGATTTGGTGTTTCTCTAGCTGCCGAGCTCAAGGTGTCTGGACTAGCTGTGAGCTGATTATTCTTCGAGTGAAATGTCGCTGGTTTTGATACAATGAGGTAGGTGCTAGCCTTTGGATGTTTAAGCACTTGAGAGGTTGTGCTGTGCATAAGTGGAGAGACAAATTGTGGTTTGTTTAAGAGTCAGTGAAATTGGGACTCTGAGTGGTTGGAAAACCCTTCCCAATCTTATCTCTGCTCTCGCTTGGCATTCTCTCTCTAACACCTCTTTCTATCCCTACTATTGTCTATCACTCTCCTCTTTTCACTAGGATGACTGACTCTGTGATTCAGGGAGAGTAAATTTAAAACGGATCACCTTACCTATTTTCAATTGATTGGCTATCAAAGATTGCTCTGAACTGAGAATAAGGTTGCTGATTTTTACTGAATAGTGATTCTCTATCTATAGGGATTAAATTAAAAGGGTAAATTGATTGCAATTATTCTTGAATAAATCTCAATGGTATTGAAATCAACTAAAGGTTAGAAATGCTCAAAAGTTCTTCCAAAAATCTGAACATCACTAGTAATGAGTAAATCTGGTAAGAGACCTACGCTTATATGGCTCTTATGTCATGATCTAAGAAAAATGAATAAAAGACCAGGGAATACGCCATAAAATGAAAAATGAAAGTTGGTAGAGCAATGACGTTTTGTTTGAGAAACTGACTATCTATATTGATGAAATATAAAAGTTATGTCATGACAATGAATGTGTATCTCTGTTCATAAAAGTGAAGCATGATGGTATACCTCACTTAGTAACAAGGGAATCCGGTGTCTAATCAACATGTTTCCTTGAGTAAAAAGGTGAAGCATTACTAGATTGCTCGATTACAAAAATAAAAAGTGGTTGGTAAAAATGGTTGACTCTGTGTTCTTTGCAATAACCTTAGATGGGTATAAGTTCAATAAAAGAGGGTTTTAAATCAGATTTCTTGTGAAAATGCTTTATAAGATCTTTGGATTAAATGTTTGAGCAGCATGCTTCTTTTAGATTATTTCAGCTTCATTAATTTTTATTCAAAGAATGATCGCAAACTATTTTCGATTTTCAATATAATCTCGATAAACAGATTATCATGAAAAAGTATAAAGAAGGCATTTTTATTTAAAGGAAGGGCATTCTGGGTATCCGTATTTTAGAATAGGGTAAAGTCGACAAGTGTTTTAAAAAGAAAACCCTATTTACAAAGTCTATCATTTCTCTTCCCTCCCGTTTCGAAGTGTTCGTCTTCTGCCGCGAACTCTTCATTTTTGCTATCTATCCCAGTACTCCTTTTCTTCCACTCCTATAGTCAGCGTCTCCGTCACCGTAACCATCATGTCCTCTCCAGCCGCCGAGAGCAAGAGAAAGAGGAAGATAGTGGTAGAACAACCACCAGATGGTGTTGAAGCAGTGGAAGTCGTTACGTCATTACCAACGGGAAAGAAGCAAAAGACAGCAAGGGGTCAAAGCAAAGGAAAAGAAAAGGTAGGAGATAGAGAAAAAGTTGTGTCTGTTGAAGCTCAAGACAAGCTGAAATTACTTTGGAAGCTGGAAGGATTGATTTTCCACGGTACGTGGATTTCCATGATTCAATGATGATTGATAAATTTCCTGAGCTGATTGAATTTTTCAGTGTTCAAAAATGGCTGAAATTCTTGGGCAAATATAGAATATACTATCTAGACTCGTAGCTGAGTTTTATCAGAATCTGAGATATGATGCAGACCAAGAAAATTGTTGTCTATGTCAAGGGAAGTAAGTTTAGATATCTAGGCATCTCCTTCATAAATCTCTCAGAATACCAGATGTAGGAGAAATTGAAAGAGTGTGTGTGTATAATCTTCATGATGCATGCTCACTGATTGCTGATGAGCCTAGTAATCCGCAGGACCTTGAGCAAACAAAAGTAGGTCATTTTAATGCAAATAAATTTTCCCCTCCAAAGAGATTGTTGCATCACATACTTACTACTATGATCACTTTTCAAGTTGGAGGAAGAGGGAGAGTGACTGAGACCCAACGTTTTGTGATGTAGTGTCTTCTGAAGAAAATTAGAGTTTGTCTGCCTGAAATAATGATTCAGAACATGAGAACTTGTAAAGGGTCGAGAAGACATCAACCCTATGCAGCTCATCTCACTGCTATATTTAAGAAGGTGCACATTTCTCTAGATGACGAAGTCTCTAAAGAAATTCGAAAGGTAAATGTCTACAATATAGATTTCATTGAAAAGTTCATGAACTTAAAGGAGTCTAAGTCAAAAATCACTTCTGTTGATCACAAAAGAAAAGTTGACTCAGGGAAAACTGTTTACTCGAAGAAAAAGGGTAGAACCCAAGTTGAAACTGAACAGGATATACAACAACCTCAAGTTTAACTGATTGAGAGAGCACAACCTGAAGAAGATCAGCATGTTGAACATCAAACTGAACAAGAGCAAGTATATGATATAGTGGGTAAAGTAGCTGATGAGGGGATTCCTGCAGAAGGGCAGCAAAACAATTGGATAGCTCAAAATGTTGATGAATTGAATTTGACCGATGAACAGATATTGGAGGAAATTGATCAGAACATTCATGAGATATTCAACAGATTTGGAGAAAATCATCAGGAACAGCAGAAAGGAATAGAGATCCAAGTTAACAAAATGTTGAACATCAGAGATTTGAGGAAGCTCAAGTTGAGCAAGTGGTGGAAGAGAGAGGTGAAGAAAGGAATGCTGAACAGCATGAAGAGGAGACTCTAAAAGAATCTTCTCAGGCTCAACAAGGAACAGAGGAGGAACCCCGTACAGTTGTTGTTTTTGGAGCTCCATATACACCGAAAGACCAACCATCCACCTCTAAGGAAGCTCCAGATTTCAGCTCTATTGGACCTATTTTAGGACCAGTATTTGATGCATTATACACTGCTTTGTCAAGTCAGATTGTGAACCAGAGCCTACAATTGCATGCAGCTATGGACAGACTTGATTCAAGGGTTCTTCATTTGGAGCAGACAATGAATAGTCATTGGCAAAGATTCATTATCGACAAACATATGTCTGATAGAAGATTAAATGATTTCTTGAATTCATTAGTCTTAACTTGTCAGCAAGTAGCAGAATTGTTAGCACAAATTCATCGCACTCAGGATGAGTCTCACTTGAAGATTGCTCAGAATCTTCTTCATTGTGTTGATATCAAGATTGAAATAGAGAAGTTGAGTTTTCAGACTACATTATTCAGACAAGAACGAGCACTCTCCAAGAGAATAAATGCTATTTCTGGTGAAGTCCATGGACACATGATTCAAGTCAGAAACTCCTATGAGAAAATGGATCATGTCCAACATCTTGTGGAGAAATTAGCTGCAGAATTTAAAGATGTTGTAGCTTCTCTTGCAACCAGCTCCTCTACTCAACAACCGTCTCAAGTTCACCATCTGATGCAAGAGTCATTTGACAACTTACTATCTCATCTAAAGCAGCTCCAAGAAGAGATTCAGAGCAATGACCAGAGAATGCTGAGTAAGTTTACTGAACTGAATACCATAGTACAATAGATACTGGACCTTTTCCTGAGGCTATTCCTCTCAGACGCAGCTCAAGTAGCACACCCTCTTCAGCTCGGGGTAGATCTAGAGGTGACAGCTCGAGCAGACCCAGTCAAGCTAATTGATAACTGCTCCCTACTCCTATTTGTTGATGACAAAGGGGGAGAGTATGTTGGAGTCATGTGTCCAATGGCTGAATGACTTGGAGCTATACAAAAAGGGGGATGAGTATGAAGTCTTGATCAAAGGGGGAGCCTTGGACCTTTTGCAGTCTCTTTTGGCTCTATGTATAAGAAGAATTTCACTCTCACTGTAATGTGATAATTTAATTATACAATGGTTTATTTTTCTTTCTGAACACAAAAATGTTAGCATTGCATTGCATTTGCCTAGTTGGCTTGAATGAACATATATTGTGAGAAGAATTGATTATCTCAATTTTAGAATGTTACATGACTCATAGTTGTCATCATCAAAAAGGGGGAGACTGTTAGACCCTAGTTTTGACAATGACAATCTATGAGTCATGGTTAAATCAAAATGCATAAAAATTATCTTTCGTATCATCATATTGCATTATAGCGCATGATCACTCTTAAGTTAGCTCATGCACACTTAGTTAATTAGCTTAGCATAGTCTGTGCATAGTCATGTTTGCTCTGTATTAAGTCGATGCATATGTTCGCTAGGGTGCACCAAGTCCATGCATGTGTTGCATACTTAGCGAAATAAGTCTGTGCATTTACGTCATCCAGTAGAGAAAAGTCGGTGCATTTCTAAGTCCAAAAGTCACAGTGTCATTGCATTTTCTATCATGGCTTTTATTAGATCTGTGCAACTCTTGGTCGTGCACAAATAGAAGTCGATGCATTCCGTGCTGCAGAGTTATTGTGTCGGTGCAACTTAGTGTTGCTCTTTCGATCAAGTCGGTGCAAACATTAGCACTGCACAATAGTAAGTCTGTGCAATACTTCTTCCTGCACGATCACCTCGGTGCAGGTCCTGCTTACTCTTACATTAAGTCGGTGAAATATCTATGGTTGCAAGTGACCAAGCCATTGAAGTAGTTGTATGTGCTTCGGTTAAAGTCGGTGCACATCACTGTTGAACAACTTGGTAGGTCTGTGCATCATTTAGTTTATGCATTCTCCTCAGGCAACTCGATGCACGTTTGCTTAGACCGCATATCTTACCTCGGTGCATACTTTCATCCTGAACAAGTTAGGTCGGTGCATATAAGCTCATTAAGCTTGTGCATATTCATGCGTTCATGAAAGAGGTCAGTGTACACTCTGTTGCATGAATGTAGTAAGTCGGTGCATTCTTATCGTGTGTTTCTACAAGGTTTGTGCATGGCTGCTCGTATGCTGATTATGTCCATGCACATCATTGGTATGAGATCAACCCGAGTCCGTGCATGTGTGTGCTTAGTCTATGCATATTTACTTGAATGTCTTAGCCAGTCTATGCAATCTTCATAACTGCCTAATGTTTATATGTCTTGACTTTTTAACAGGACAACTGCTTGTGACTATTAAAAAGGGCACGTGATCATAGGCATACCATCCCTAATAGATGACTGCCATGTGGAAGCTATAGTGTCCAGATTTGGACACATGGCTGAGAGCCTTCTGGAAGTAATTGGGCGGGAGTGTTTCCTTCACACGCCCAATGCGTGAACACGTGAGTCTAAGACTGGAGTCATATAAAAACTTCCTTTTCTGAAGAGTTTCAGGGGGGTGCGAAGAAAAGAAGAGAAGAGTGCACAAAGAAGATATCTGAGAAAGAAAGAGGAGAGGAATCAAAGAAATGAAGAGAATATCAGAGACAGAGAAAAAGAAGAAAGAGGAGCTCGTAAGATTGAAAGAAGAGTTGAAGAGAGAGTGAGATCGAGAGAAGAATCGTTGATATTCTGTTCACTGGTACTTGGATCAAATCTAGGCCAGTTTGCTCCTGCGTGAGCGATATTCATCGAGTTTTATTGTCAAGTTTCAGTCGTTGCTTTCATCATTCTTGTTTCTCATTTTCATCTTTATTCAAGCTGTGAGTCAACAGAGCAAGCTCTGATGCTCAGTGGGCAAGGTGGTCACCTTTGACAACAAGCTGTGATGCTCAGCGGGATGGCAAGCTGTGAGGTCCAGTGGATGTAAGCCAAGCTGTAATGCTCAGCAGACGCAAGCTGTAAGGCGTAGCAGTTCAAGCTGTTTGCCAGCAGTAAGCCACACTCTGGTTTGAGTGTGGGGTGGACGTAGGTCTTCGGACCGAACCACCTAAAAATCTCTGGTGTTGTGAGCTTGCTTGTGTTTCCGTGCGAATGCGTTCCAGATCATCTTAATTGCTTTCGCTTGAAAGATTTGCACAAATTGATTGGGGCACATACTTTTGCAGATTAAGTGTTTGACCGGCATTCAAGCCATTTGTGTCTCACATGTTTTTTTTTTTAGATTGGCCCAAAAGCCTTAAAGATCCATTCACCCTCCTCTGGATCAACATTTGTCTCAATATCTGCACCTAACAGTAACCTCCACCCATAACCACCGATGGAGTCCCCGGGTCCTCTTACCATCATAGAGGACGTCCTCTCCCCATCTGAGGGAGATGTTTTACCACAAGCCTCACCTTCCGATCTTTATTCGGAGTCACCTGAGCCAGAGCCATACTTACTTCTAAAGGGTGAGCTAATCATTAAAGAGCCACTACTTAGTTGGCTTAAGAAAGGCTTGGTCCCTAAAGCACCTTGCTACCCATCCATGGACCCAGCACTACAAGTAGTGCCCGTCAACTCATTCCACACAACGTTCTGGTCTTGTCACCATGTTGATACATTGGAAGACCTTATTATGGGATTAGACTGGCAGTTGAAGTTGACGCACATGTTGACCCCAAGCTTCGACCGACCCAAAGGTCGTGGCTTCACGCATCCCGCTTTGGGATCAATTACCTCTGTGTGCACCGTGGGTCATGTCACCACAGAGGTTCTTGTATTCCTCCCCATGCCGGCCGAGCCTAACTCCATTCCACTTATCCCGAGGGACGAACCATGTCTTCTTCATGAGACCACTGTTCCATCCACCCTAATGAATGAAGGTGACCATCTACACCTTCCAGAATTCCAAACATGGGACCATGTAGTGAGGGAACCCATCGCAAGGGGTCACACATTCTTTGATCCCTTCGACCCCTTCCATAGTGAACCTCTTGACCCACCAAATCTACTCCACTTCTTCAAGGGAGTCCACTATCACACCCCTTCCCCACGGGCCGATCCATCTATGCTCATCGAGCCCGTTCATTGGCAAGAGATACATACATATAGGGGTGATGAAGAAGGTGAATTCGGCTCTCCTGTCCCTCCCAAACCTCTCAAGTCTACTAGGAAACCAGTGCATACTAGGGACATATTAGGATGTCTAGGAGTCCCCCATTCCGCCAACCTCCGGTTACGTCGTGTGTATGCAAGTCAAACATATGGGTGTCCTGGACCACCCTTGCATCATGTATGGGTTTAGGGTCTTGTGTGAGTCTGTGTTTTTTTATTTGTATAGTTTGTCGTGAGTCTATACATGCATGTGTCGAGTGCATAGGAATTGCATAGTCGTTGTCAAATGCCAGCAATACACGATGCAATGAGTTGCTTTATGCTTAAGGCACCACCGTGAGTTCCGAGTGGATGTATATGTCATGAACATGGTCAAACCTGAACGGTTTCCCTCTGGAGCCGTAAAGAAAATTGCAAGCTCGCTGTGCCAGTCCCTTTCGAGTGTGAGGCAAGTCGGGTCCAAATGCGTATGTTGTAGACTTGCCTGAGGAAGAGTCTCGGATCAGCTCTAGCTTCCATGTATCAGATCTAGTCACCTATAGGGACCCAGTGGTGACTCCCAGTGAGCATTTCGAGCCGTCTCCTCCCCTTGAGAGTGACCTCGCCCCTGAGTGTCCACTAGTAGCCTCATTCCCACAGCAGCGTGAGCATATAGAACATATACGGGATGAGCAGGTGACGATTACTAGGAGTAGAGTGTTCCCGCGCTACCTGGTACGGTGGACAGTACGGCCCACATCCGATGACACATGGATCACCCGAGCAGAGATACAGATCCGCAGGAGCGACACATGAGCAGCCGGACCCCATACTCGACGGCGTCGAGTTTCTCCCACCTGGGGAGAATTGATGGGGACATCAAAGGAAGGCATCTAACATTTTTGTTTGAATTTTTATCCATGAGTCAATTGGGTTTTGTAATTGTAAGGCAATTATAAGCCAATAGGTTAGTCATTAAGAATTAATGGGTTTCTTTGTAAAAAGGCCAAGTAGGTCTAGCGGGGCCCCCCACCCTCTCTCTCATTGGGCCACCTAGCTTCTAGGGCCCATGGGGGCTGGTCCATGGTCAAGGGTGGACTTGGACCAAGTAGAAGAAAAATCAAATTTTACTTCCATGAAGGGGGCGCCCCCTCCTTTGTCCCCTTATGGGATTTTTTATTCTTCTTTTGTCTCCCTTCCCCAATATGCCCCCTTGACCAAGGGTATATGTGGTCATTTGTTCTAGGTCTAGGATTAACTACTTAATGTCATTGATACAATTAATGAAAGAATTTCAGCAATTTTTGCTCCAAGGCCAAGGGTGCCCCCTTCCTCTCTCCTCTCTCTCCCCTTTGTAGCTGAGAAGGCTACCATTATGAGGTGTGAAGCCTCCCTACCAGGTGCTCTACTGGATGTGCAGCTCAGCCTTGCCGCCGCCGCCGTCGCCACCGCCACCGTCGAGCCGCCATCGCACCACCACCACCTTACCGTCTCTATTCTGTCCACCGCCATCCAGCAACCTGAAGCTCAAATTCTTTCACCCAGACCACAGATTTGGTCGAGCTGAGATTTTGAGGGTGAGTTCCCCAGGTAGTTTCCCCTTTCCACAAAAATTGCCATGCCCTGAATCTTTCATTTGCTCCCCATTCCATTTAAGTTTCCCTGATCTACACAATCTGTCCCTGTGCAGATATGTGATCTAGCAGCCCACCTTTTCTTATTTTTCGTCCCCTTACCAATTTCAGGTCGATCTGACATTTGGACTGAGATTTCTGCCCACCAAATCCCTTCTCCACATTTTTTCACGATTTTAGGAGTTTGTTTACCCCTCTTAAAAATCTCTTCTAAAACCGGATTCTATTCTGTCCCCTACAGTCCAGGTCCAACCACCCCTGCCATAAAATCTTTTCCACCCTTCAAGGCACCTCCAAAAAATTACAAAAAATTTTATACGTGACCCTCACTTCCCCCTCTCTCACCCATAAAATTCTCAAGTCCCAGATCTACCGTTTGTGCCTCGGTCAAATCTCATTATCAGGCAGATCCCAACTTGCCAGTCTGTTCTGAGTCAGTGAGTCCGCATGTTCTAAATTTCACCACGTAGAAAATAGCAACAGGAAAATTCCTGTAACACCTGATGTTCGTAGGTCTTCAAAAGAGCTTAGCAACGGCGCCAATTTCACGTCGATCCAACATGAAGTTTGATCACAGCATTTATTCTCGCCCGGTCGTGCAGTTCTGAAACTGCAGAATAGGTTCGGGCCAACAAGCAGCAACGTCTCCAAGTTTCGCTGCCTCTCCTTCCTCAAGGCGATCCAGCACGATCCCCTCCAAGGGATTATCCCTCTAGGAGTCCTATTCGCAACGGGACCACTTTCAACCAAATCGGCCTCCCGATTGGAGCGTGGTGCGCAAGATCGTCCATCCGTGCCATCCGGCCAGCACCGAATACCAACGCGTCGGCACCGACGAAGCTGCCCAAAACGTTGCCCGTCAACCCAAGCTCGATATTCTCGGGTCCACGTGTTACCTGTTACCTCCCTTCGTGGAGTGGGTATCATTGTTGTAATTATTGATAATTGTTTATGCGGGAATCACGGGTCTTGGCCTGGATTATCTTCCCCACGCCTGGAGCGTGGAGGTACGTGCCCGCTCCTCTCCCTTTGTCGCATTGCGTATTTAGTATAAGTTTATATGCCGCTATCGGTGTGATAGGATTCTAGCTCATTGTCATGTTTTTATCATCGCTACGAGTGAGAGAGAGAGTGTGACCCATCCCGTGACTCGATCCGAGCACGAGAGCGAGTTTGACCACCCGTGACTCTACGCCGGTTTCTCAACCGCGGAAATCCCACGTTTCCCTCGCTTGGGACGGTTCGTGAGCTGGACTTCTTGTTTAGAACAACTTCTCCTCTTCTGGAGCTCCTTAGTGTCGAAGCCGAGGTGGCTCCATTGTGCACGACATTGCTGGTCGTTTCGGTCCAAAAAGGAGTCGAGTCGATATCTACCCTCTTAAATTGTATTGTCTAGTTGAGTCCCCTGTCGTCCCACATCAGTTTGGTATCAGAGCATGGTTGAGTCTTGGGTAGTTTTGTCTTAGGTGTGCATTTCATCCCTATACCCGGTATATCAAAAGGTGTTCCTGGAACGATAGGTTATGCCTATTAGGAAGGTAGTACACTTGCGTGAGTTCGATCTTCAGATCATACCTCCGCCACGTACTGGTTATTGGTTAGGTCTAGGTTCTTTATTTTGCATTAGGTGTCTCATTCAAATTGCATTTAGCTCCATCCATGCCCGTCATATAGTTCACCGTTCCCATGGATTCCCAGTCGCGTAGGCCATATGAATGGTGGCATAGTACCCGTGGGCTTGGCAACCATCCCCTCTACTTCCGTAGGCCCAAAGCCTCGGACTTTTATGGCTGCAACGTCCCGAGTGACTACCTACATTGGGAAGCCACCATGGACAAATATTTTGAGTGATACTATATGTTTGGAGCCATGGAGGTCAGTTTTACAAAAAAGAGGCTTTTCCACAAAGCTTTCGAGAAATGGGAAAGCGTTGAACGCATGAGGGATATTAGGAGGCAAAGGCCCATCGAGTCATGGTGCCAAATGAAGGGCGAGCTTAGAAGGATCTACTTGCCCCACCCAGTCACCTCCAACCGACCCCACCCAGTCACCTACCATCAGGAAGGTCACAGTCAGAGGCTAAGGGTCCCGCACGTAGATGAGCCTAGACCCAAGACTAGGCTAGTTGCTTATGTGCGAGTCCACCACGATGCCCGTACCCCAAACCCCACCTTTGCCGAACTAATGAAAATTTTTTCGGATCGGGTGGATAGGATATGCGCTCATATTGACGGACTCCTGCCTGAGCCTAAGGAGGTCATAGCCGGTAACCTTCACCCAGCACCACCTACGGAGTCCCCGGGTCCTCTCACCATCATAGAGGACGTCCTCTCCCCATCCGAGGGAGATGTTTTACCACAAGTCTCACCTTCCGATCTTTATTCGGAGTCACCTCAGCCAGAGCCATACTTACTTCGAAAGGGTGAGCTAATCATCGAAGAGCCACTACTTAGCTAGCTTAAGAAGGGCTTGGTCCTTAAAGCACCTTGCTACCCATCCATGGACCCAACACTACAAGTAGTGCCCGTCAACTCATTCTACACAACGTTCCAATCTTGTCACCATGTTGATACATTGTAAGACATTATTAAGGGATTAGATTGGCAGTTCAAGTTGACGCACATGTTGACCCCAGGCTTTGACCGACCCAAAGGTCGTGGCTTCACGCATCCCGCTTTGGGATCAATTACCTCCATGTGCACCATGGGTCATGTCACCACAGAGGTTCTTTTATTCCTCCCCATGCCAGCCGAGTCTAACTCCATTCTACTTATCCCGAGGGAGGAACCATATCTTCTTCATGAGACCACTGTCCCATCTACCCTAATGAATGAAGGTGACCATCTACACCTTCAAGAATTCAAAACATGGGACCATGTAGTGAGGGAACCCATCGCAAGGGGTCACACATTCTTTGATCCCTTCGACCCCTTCCCTAGTGAACCTCTTGACCCACCATGTCTACTTCACTTCTTCAAGGGAGTCCACTGTCACACCCCTTCCCCACGGGCCGGTCCATCTATGCTCATCGAGCCCGTTCATTGGCAAGAGATACATACATATAGAGGTGATGAAGAAGGTGAATTTAGCTCTCTTAGCCCTCCCAAACCTCTCAAGTCCACTAGGAAGCCAGTGCATGCTAGGGACATATTAAGATGTCTAGGAGTCCCACATTACGCCAACCTCCAGTTACGTCGTGTGTATGCAAGTCAAACATATGGGTGTCCTGGACCACCCTTGCATCATGTATGGGTTTAGGGTCTTGTGTGAGTCTGTGTTTTTTTATTTGTACAGTTTGTCGAGAGTCTATACATGCAAGTGTCGAGTACATGGGAATTGCATAGTCGTTGTCAAATGCCAGCAATACACGATGCAATGAGTTGCTTTATGCTTAAGGCACCCCCGTGAGTTCCGAGTGGATGTATATGTCATGAATAGGGTCAAACCTAAACTGTTTCCCTCTGGAGCCGTAAAGAAAATTGCAAGCTCGCTGTGCTAGTCCCTTTCGAGTGTGAGACAAGTCGGGTCCAAATGCGTATGTTGTAGACTTGCCCGAGGAAGAGTCTGGGATCAGCTCTAGCTTCCATGTATCGGATCTAGTCACCTACACGGACCCAGCGGTGACTCCCACACTACAAGAAAATTGGCCTATAGCCACAAATTTTACCTACACTTTTTAAAAATATAGGTATAAGTGACATATTCCGATGTTTTTAAATTAACGTTGGTAAATTTCCTACGTTTTATTATAGCGTAGCTATATGTTCATATTATTCCGACGGTTTTATAATAAATGTAGGAAAAGATAATATATAATGATGTTTATTTTATAAACGTGAGAATAGAGCCTAGCAATGGTTTCACATTTTTTCAAACGTAACAATAAGTCGATTGAAAAAAAAATAAAAAAAATAACAAACGTCGCAATAGGCTTGACGTCTATGGCGGCAAAAATGCTACCGAGCTTTTATGAGCCGAGCTTCGATGCCTTCTTCCCCCTTCTCTTCCTCCGCCACCCTGTCCCCCGATCTTCTGGATCTTCACCCTCTCCTTCTTCATTCTCTTCCCCACTAAAACCCTAGCCGCGCTCTCCGTCAGCCTCACTCGCCACCGCCGCCTGCTCACCGCCGGACTGCCTCTCCCACCCTCCTTCCCCACTACAACATCCTCCCCTCTACTTCAGCGCGTGAATAGGACCGCGGCCCCCGCGACTCCCCAGAGCCGCCATCGCCTCCCGCCTTCCGCATGCCCTCCACCGCAAACGACGACAACAGTAGCCCTGTCGCCACCACTGCGGGCTACATCTGCACCACCTCCAACGTGCTCACTCTATTCCCCCTTTCTTTTTCCTGCAAACAAACGCCACCCGCCAGCCCCATCGCCGACCGCCGGGATCCCTATCACACCTTCCTCTTTTTCTTCCACCGCTTGTTTCCCCCTTCCTGTTCTTCTTCCGCACATATTTGCTCCCAGACCCTGTAACCAGCTACCGTCAACCCCAACCCCCCTCAACCTCGACAATTCTCCTTCAGCCTGCTGCCCCTTTCCTCCTCTTCTTCCTCTTCTATTTGTTCATAGACCCAGCAACTACGAAGTTGCATAGCAACCACCTTCACTGCCCCCCTCCCTATAGTGTCGACCCCATCAGCCTCCTGCCACCACGACCCCATCCACCGCTCACGTGCTTCCCACACAGCTCTACCGTGATTGTGTAGTCCACACTGCCTACTCATACCCAGCCACAGCTCCCCATCCACTGTGGTCCCATTTGGCCAGCACGACATCTCCACACTGCCTGCTCACACCTACCCGACCGTCGTCGGTTTCGATTTGGTCGTCTTCGAGCTACTCCGGAAAGATATTTAGATTTTTTTTTGACATGATTTTTTAAGCTAATATCCTTACTATGTTGCTCGTGTGGTATAAATGTCATATTTGCTTTATTATTTTTCTATTTAGCCATGATTTTTTTTGTAAAGGACTATTTTTCTATTTCGCAGGGGATAGGAGATTACTCTGTCGGTCATATTAAGCTAAAGCTTTGGTAATCTTCTATCCCATTTGTGTTTTTAGTGGCGGATGTTGGTATTTGTTGTTTAGTGAGCTAGAGAGAAAAACATTCTTTAAGAACTTTACTTTTCTTTCTAAGCAATTCCCTTATCTTTTGTTTTGTCGAGTCCTGATCCTCATATGGAGTCTGGTCTATCGGCCGGAAACCAGTAATCTTCCCCTCAGGCAAAACTTCTGGTGTAACAATGCCACAGACCATGACTCTGATATGGCGTTTTACTCTATTCATCATCATTTATATTTTATATACATACATGCACACAATGGTTGAAAAAGAGCTTGAATTGAATATGGATCATGTGCACTGATGTTTATCTGTGTTTACTAAATAATTTTTGTCTTTAATTACAAGTGAGAGGACAATGGATTGGGGGTGGATGGACGCTTCAAGGTATATGTTGTAGATGAATAAACTTATGTTATGTTTACTTTGGAATGGATAATTAGCTGGCATCCTTTTTACATGTTTACTTCTTCAAGGGATGCAAAGGAATACTATGACGGTGTTGAAGAGTTTATTCAGTTTGCATTTGGGATTGTATCGGGTACTAAGACAATCAAATGCCCATGTATACATTGTGTATGTGTTGACAGAAGTGATAAGGAGACCGTAAGACAACACTTATATTTGAATGGGGTTATCAAGGATAAAAAGTTTTGGAGATTTCGTGGTGAGACTAAGGCTTGGCAGTTAAAGAATGATGCTCATCATAGGGGCATGCATGACATGCTACATGATGCATTTAGGCCAACCTTTGAAAATAAGAGTAGTGTAGGGGAAAGCGAAGGAGCAATGAATGTGGATGATAATGCTAGAATGTTCTAGAAGTTAATTAGAGATGCTGAAACACCTTTATTCCTTGGTTGTACAAAACACACCAAGCTTTCTTTTATTATTCGAATGTTCAACATTAAGTGCATGGGTGGATGGAGTGACTTTTCTTTTGAATTAATGTTGAAGTTGGTGAAAGAGATTCTTCCGGATGGTGAAGTGTTGCCAAATTCATTGTATGAGGCAAAAAACATTATCTGTGACTTGGGCTATGGGTATGAGAAGATAGACTCATGCCCCAATGATTGTATATTGTATTGGAAAGAAAATTAAGATTTGCATAAATGTCCTAAGTGTGGCGAAAGCAGATGGAAATGTGATGTAAAAATTAATAATGATGAAGAAATGGAACAAAAAGTACCAAGAAAACTCCTCCGTCACTTTCCCCTCATTCCAAGATTGCAAAGGATGTACATGTGTTCAAAATCTGCTCTTAACATGAGATGGCATGGCGAAGAACGTCGTGAAGATGGCATTTTACGTCATCCTGCTGATTCAGCTTGTTGGAAGACATTGGATGCTATAGATGACTTCGGATTGGAGGTCAGAAATGTACGATTGAATCTAGGCAGTGATGGTTTCAATCCTTATAGTACAATGTCGATCAGTCATAGCACTTGGCCCATTCTTCTGATGCCATATAATTTGCCACCTTGGGAATGCATGAAAAGTCCAAACATATTCCCATCTTTACTCATCTCTGGTCCGAAGGCACCTTGTAATGATATAGATGTATATTTGCAGCCACTAATAGAGGAATTACAGGTATTGTGGCATGGAGTTGATACTTTTGATGCTTCAACTGGTCAAATGTTCCGGATGCGTGCTGCAATATTGTGGACTATCAATGATTTCCCAGCATATGCATGCCTGTCTGGATGGAGTACCAAAGGTCGATTGGCTTGTCCTGTCTGTAATAAGCACACTTTCTCATCGTGGCTACCAGTAAGTGGGAAGCATTTTTATCATAGCCATCATAGATGGTTACAACAAGATCATAAGTTTTGATCAATGTATCGCATGTTTGATGGAAAACAAGAATGGGGCAAAAGTCCTAAGCCACTATCGGGGGATGAATTGTTACACCAAATAGAAGGGCTCTCTTTTACGTTGGGGAAGGCTTCAAGTGTAGCATTGAAGGGGAAAAGGCAGCCATTGAAGAAGACAAGGGTGCAGAGAAAGAGAAGCCATTCATGTAAGGAGCACAATGACACTGAGATTGACAAATATTTAAATTGGAAGAAGCGTTCTATTTTTTCTGATTTACCTTATTGGAAGTTTCTATTGCTGCAACATAATCTCGATGTCATGCATGTGGAGAAGAATGTTTGTGATAGTATTGTTGGTACACTATTAGGACTTGATGGTAAGGACAAAGATGGACTCAAGGCACGGCAAGACCTAGAACTTATGGGCATTAGGTCATCACTTCACCCACGTTCTGTTGGTCCAACAAAGACATTGCTCCCACTAGCACGTTTCACATTAAGCAAAGCTGAGAAGGTGACAATTTATAATGTTCTCAAGAGTGTGAAAGTCCCTGATGACTATGCCTCTAATATTTCAAGGCATGTGGATGAGAAGAATGCAAAGATATGGGGTTTAAAGAGCCATGATTGTCATGTGCTCTTGCAACAACTACTTCCAGTGGCTATTCGAGGAATGACACAAAAGGAAGTGAGTTCTGCACTAACTGAAGTGTGTAATTTCTTTGTGGAGTTATGCTCAAAGAGTTCATCAGCAGATGATTTTTATCACCTTGGAGAACGGATTGTCGTCACACTATTGTAGACACGCTAAAATTGACATCATTTTGTGTCACGCCCTGAGCCTTTATTACAGAGGAAGACTAACTCGGGGAGCACGAACAGTCGGCATGGTAAGCCTTTTGCAAGCAAGAACGACCAGAGCGCAATACAATCACACACATAAATGCAATTGCACAGAATTTAATCATACTCCCACTTTATTTCATAAATGATCAATATTCGAAATACAACCACTTTCCATCATCTTTCAATCTACTATACTCAAGAAATAGGAAAATTACATTGACTCAATCTAGACATTATAGACTTCCTAAGTCTTTGCTCATCTTTAACCGCTCTCGGATCCGCTACTTGAATAATCTGAATCCGAACCCGACTCACTTTCATTTTCTGAAAAAGATTGGAAATATGTAATGAGCACACTTGCCCAGTAGGTATCTTCGCACCAACATGAAGGCATTATTAAAGTAATTAACATTTTTGCTCTAAATAAATAAGGTAAAATCATGCAATGCGATGATCATGCGACTAAATCAAAGTAACAAGACAATCATATAAGATGGAATGAGAACAAGAATGAACTAGTAAGAATAGGACAAGAACATGATATTGGCCTTTCATGAACAAGAATATATCGAGAATGTACTAGCAAGCCACGTATTCATCACTTTAGCATCTTATGCTTATGAGCAAGTGCTTCGTGAATTTCTGTGGAATATCAAGCAAGAATGTCATGTCGTGTCGTGGATCTTCACTTATTTATAGAAATAGTACTCCCAGCGCAATGCGACGCCAGTAGCATCATACCCCATGATTTATAAAATAGTATGTTTCCGGCAATCAGCCGAGGGGACTAACATAGAGCCCTTGAACACAATCAGTGCTCGATCGCATCTTCAGGTATAAATTAAGCTACTTCCACGCATGTAACAGTAAAGTATGGCCAAGAATATAACAATTCCAAATAATGAAAATCAATGAATGAATGCTTCAATTCGAATATATGAGATCAAGAAATAGACTTAAACAATGTTATGCTCATGGAAATAAATCGACAGCATAACGGTACATTCTTTTACCTTTCATTCATTTCATTAAGTCTTTTCAATCATTATGCTAAGTTCTAGACTATCATTAGTCCATCTAGAACTTTAGAAATCAACCCTTGGGTCAAACCTTGGGTTAATATATGCAAGCTGTGTGACGGTCATCTACTGGGCCATTACATTCTGTAACGCGCCAGTATCGGGCCGTTACAGTGATCCGAGTCTAGAACAATAAAATAGACTTAGAGAAATGTGACGGTCATGCAATGGCCGTTACGTGCTTCAGACGGTCCAATGTAAGGCCGTTACATTACTAGATCCAGAAACAACTATAGTGTATTCTAGTTAATGGGCTTTAAAGATACAACCAACTCGGCGTCCTAGTGGGAATCCTAGGCTCGCGGAGAATTACGGAGGCCTTGAAACAAGATTTCCTAGTCCATTGGAAGGAATATCCAATAGAGAGGTCCTCATGTCTAAGATTGTGTTCCTATAGTGCAAAGTGTGAACTAATGGACAACACACCGGAGTATGTGCCATGTACTTATAGAAACGACTCTATTGATAGAGAAAGAATATATAGATAGAGACATATATCGATGTGAAACCAAGATAAAAACTTTACTAATTCATCTTTCAAAATAATGTTTCTAATTACAAAACTATAGAGTTTGGCTTCATGAAATTAACATAACTCAAAGTAAAAGTGAGATACCAAATCATGCAATACCTATCATGAATGCTTAAATAATCTCAAAGTCATATAACCAGGTTAACACTTAGGTAACTAGGCTTAATAATAAGAAATATTAACAAATCATATTCTGTCTAGGGTTGACAGATCATAGACTCTGATGGTCTAGAAGTGGGGCGTCACAGTGATTGTGACGGTCAGAGAACAGCCGTTACCCTTATGTAACGCGTCTGTATTGGTGCGTCAGAGTTAACAGAGTAACTCATATACCACAGAGACTGTGACGGCTCATAGTAAGGCCGTTACATGAATGTGACGGTCCTACTTTTACGCGTCAGAGTGTCTGCTAACAGAAAGCAATATGAAACATAAGAGATTAACTCACATCATGTCTATAACCAAAACACCATGAGTTTCTAGGCATGATAAAGAAGGATAGGCTATCTACATGCATAGGTGACCATGAATAGATGAAATACATGTTTTAAGTTCTCAATTTAGGGTTAAGAGATGCATGTAATGCATGGAACTAGTAAAACATGAAATTGATGCTCTACTATGCATGAAATTCAATCAAACCAGAGGGCTTATAGTCCTATCAAGTTATTTTTGCCGTTCATGAGATAACCTACCTCTTGTCTAGGCTTCAAACTTCCAGTTATGGTCTGAACACCAAACCCTAGTTCCCTTCTTCCTATGATTTTTCAGCAACTTCCTTGGGCTCTAACTCCACGACCTCTTGACCTAAAGATGTGAGATTTGGAGAGGAGTTAGTCTAAAGTATTGTAAACAAATACTTCTAAAGAACTTACCCAAGATTACACCTCCTTACCTTGATTCCTTGCGAGCCAAAAGTAAGGGTCGCACAGTTCAGAACTAGGTCCTATTTATAGGGTTTTGGCTAGGGTTTGAAGATTAGATCGATTCTAGAGTCCTTAATCTGTTAAAACCTAATCTCTAAGAGTCCTTAAGGTCTTTATACATTGTTCCAATTAGGTCTCTTGTGGATAGGAACATCAAGTTCCAATCTTTTTGTAAGTTCTTTCACTTTCGGAACTCGCAGGCTGTGACGGTCGAGCCCTACCGCGTTACACGGCTGTGGCGATCTTACGATAGACCATTACAGTCATCGTATTCATAATAAAACTCTTTTATCCATTATCCATTAAATTTTCTTATTAAGTAGTGTTTATCTTTTAAAAATCCGAGGATAGGCTTAATAACCTTCTAGAATATGGGCCAAACTAAATGGGCCTGGTCTTTAAATCTTCTGGATAATAATTAGATAGGCTAGGTTATCTTATTATCATATTTGGGCCTTATAATGACTTATTAACCCGTTAATCCATTTATAAATTCATTTGGCCCAAATAAATTCTAGAAAATTATTAATAAATCAAGAAATTACTTATATAAATTCCGGGGCACTACACCCTCCCCCACTTAAAAAGAATTTGGTCCCCAAATTCAATACATGGATTGTGGAGAGTGTACTTACCGTTAAATAATTCTAGAAATCTTTTTTTCATGGCTGCTTCGGTTTCCCATGTTGCTTCGTATGGCCATGTTTTCTTCCATTGAATCTTGACCATAGGGATAACTTTATTCCTTAATTGACGCACTTCCCGATCCAGAATCTTTATTGGCATTTGCTCATATGTCAAATCCTTCTGTATCTCCAGATTGTCATAAGTGATAATATGGTCAGGATCGTATATATATTTCTTCAGCATGGAGATGTGAAATACGTCATAAACTCCTGCTAATTGTGGAGGTAAAGCCAATCTATAAGCCACTTCACCGACCCTTTCAAGAATTTCAAATGGGCCAATGAACCTTGGAGTTAGCTTTCCTTTAATACCAAATCTTTGAATACCACGTCTTGGAGAAACTTTTAAATATACATGATCTCCTACCTGAAACTCCAAGTCACGTCTTCGATTGTCGGCATAAGACTTTTGCCTATCTTGTGCTATTTTCATCCTTTCTTGAATGAGCTTGATTTTTTTCGTAGAATCTCTGATAAGGTCGGGGCCTAGAAATTGCCTTTCCCCTATTTCATTCCAACATATTGGAGATCGATAACTTTTCCCATATAGAGCTTCAAAAGGTGCCATTTGTATGCTTGCTTGATAGCTGTTATTATATGCAAATTCCACCAGAGGCAAGTGATCATGCCAACTTCCTCCAAAGTCAATGATACAAGCCCTGAGCATGTCTTCTACCACTTGATTTGTTCTTTCCGTCTGACCATCAGTTTGTGGATGAAAGGCTGTGCTAAAATTTAATCTGGTCCCTAGTGAATGTTGTAGACCTTTCCAGAACTGTGATGTAAATCGAGGATCTTTATCTGATACAATAGAGACAGGGACACCATGTAGTTTAACAATTTCTTTCATGTATAATGCTGCCAGGATATCCACAGACCATCGACTCTTTATTGGTATGAAATGTGCAGATTTAGTCAATCGATCTATGATTACCCATATGCCATCGTGTCCACCTCTTGTCTTAGGTAATCCCATGATGAAATCCATTCCTATGCTCTCCCATTTCCATTCGGGAATATTTAAGGGATGTAATTTACCTGCGGGTCTAAAATGTTCAGCTTTAACTTGTTGGCAGGTTAGACAACGAGACACGAAGTCAGCTATTTCCCTCTTCATATTGGGCCACCAAAAGTTTCCTTTGAGATCCTGATACATTTTTGTACCTCCTGGATGAATGGTGTACTTTGATTTATGTGCTTCTTCTAGGATCAATTTCTTTGTATCCTCATGATCCGGTATACACATTCGGCCCTTGAATAGCAATCTTCCATCATTAGAAATAGAAAAATCGGCCTTTGTTCAACATTGGCCTTAATTTCTAGTAAAACTGGATCATCTTCTTGTAATTTGGCCAAATCCTCTATTAATGTAGGTTGAGATCGGATATTAGCTATGAAGTAATCTTCTTCCTTAATGTCAATATCTAAATTCAACTGAGCAAATTAAGGAATAAGGTTAGTTACACTAATCATGAGACTTGATAACATACCTATTGGTTTTCTGCTGAGTGCATCTGCTACAGCATTTACCTTGCCAGGATGATATTGAATAGCAAAATCAAAGTCCTTGAGATGTTCTAACCACCTCCTCTGCCTCATATTAAGCTCTTTTTGAGAGAATAAATACTTCAAGCTCTTGTGGTCTAAGTAGATCGTAAACTTTTCTCCATAAAGATAATGACGCCAAATTTTCAAGGCGAAAATAACCGCTGCCAATTCTAAATCATGTACATGATAATTTTCTTTGTGACGTTTCAATTGTCTTGAAGAATAGCAAATCACCTTTCTGTTTTGCATAAGGACACATCCTAAGCCAATTCCAGACGCATCCGTATACACTTCAAATACACCACCCTCCATTGGTAGTGATAAAATAGGGGCCGTGGTAAGATGATTCTTAAGAATTTGAAAATTCTTCTCACATTCCTCTGACCAGACAAAATGATTTTCTTTTCTGGTGAGTCTAGTTAAAGGGACTGCTATCTTTGAGAAGTTCTTCATGAATCTTCTATAATAACCAGCTAGACCCAGAAAGCTCTTACTTCAGACACAGTCGTAGGCCGACTCTAATTATTGACAACTTCTACCTTAGAAGGATCCACAGCAATACCTTCTTTTGAAATAATGTGGCCCAGGAATGAGACTTCCTCGAGCCATAATTCACACTTATTGAGTTTGGCTTACAGCTTGTGTTCTCTAAGTATTTACAAAGTTATTTTCAAATGTTCTTCATGTTCTTCTTTTGTCCTTGAGTATATCAGGATATCATCGATGAAGACGATAATGAATCGATCCAGGTATGGCTGGAAAACATTGTTCATAAGTTGCATGAATGCTGCTGGGGCATTAGTTAACCCGAACGGCATCACCACGAATTCATAGTGGCCATAACGACTTCGAAAAGCCGATTTATAAATATCTTCTTCTTTAATTCTAAGTTGATGATAACCAGATCTGAGGTCAATCTTAGAGAAGTACTCAGCTCCCGAAAGCTGATCGAAGAGCTCATCAATACACGGCAACGGATACTTATTCTTAATTGTAAGCTGATTCAGTCATCGGTAATCGATACATAGCCTGAGGGAACCATCTTTCTTCTTGACAAATAGAACAGGCGCACCCCAAGGGGATGTGATGGGTCTAATGAAACCCTTATCTAGAAGTTCTTGTAACTGCTTCTTTAGTTCCTTGAGTTCTGTGGGGGACATCCTGTAAGGGGCTATAGAAACAGGTGCCGCACCAGGAATGAGTTCAATGGTAAAGTTTACTTCCCTTTCGGGCGGTAAATTAGGTAGTTCAGATGGGAACACGTCTGGGAACTCACTTGCAATAGGAATATTGGCTAGGACAATCTCCTTAGATTTGGTAATAATGACTGAAGCAAGGAAAGCTTCGCATCCTTGCGAGATAAGCTTGCAAGCGTGAAGAGAAGATATAATGGTAGGATGCTTTTTGTATTTGATGCCAAGAAAAGAAAATCTTGGAAGACCGAGCTTTCGAAAAGATATTATCCTATTTTGGCAATTGATATAAGCATCATGGTCTACAAGCCAATCTACCCCTAAAATGGCATCATAACCTTTCATATCAAGGCATACTAAGTTTGCGGGGAGATTGTGTCCTTCTACCACTACCTCGCAATCAGGATAATGCTTGGTAAGCTTAGTTCCAGATCCTAAAGGTGTAGTAATAGCAAGATCTGAAGGTAAGGAAACTGATGCAATTGGTAAGATTTTTGCAAAAGTGGTAGAGATAAAAGAATGAGAAGCACCAGTATCGAATAGCACGAATGCAGGGCGAGAACATATTTGAAGAGTACCTTCCATAAGCCCATCATTTAAATCCCTGGGTGCTTCATCTTCATCTATAACCGCATTGAGGCGAGCCTGCCTCCTGCATCCTCCATTAGCTGATTGCTCTTTCATAAGGGGGCAATCTAACACACGATGCTCCCTACTTCCACTACGCAAACAAGCACCGAGGCGCTTCCAGCATTCTTCAGCCGAATGGCCGAATTTCTCGCAAAAAGTGCACGCCGCGGCAACTTGCTCCTTCTCTTCCTTAACCCTTTTATTATTCTTTTGGGAACTCCCACCGTTCCCGCTCCTTGATCTTTTCTTGTTATCACGGCTTTTGTAGGGTTCCGTGATGCTAAACTTCTCCTTCTTATAATGCCGATCTGAGCGCCGGCTGGATTCCTCTCCCCTTCCTTTCAACTTTTTGACCTTCTCTAAGGTCCTCTCGCATAGATATGCCCTCTGAACCATCTCTGCGTAAGTGCGGATATTTTGTGTCCCAAGTTGCTGAATGAACCCGGGCCGTAACTCGTCCATAAATCGATTTGCCTTTAATAATTCCGTGCTAATAAGGTGTGGTGCATATGGCGCTAGTCTTGAAAACTGCAGCTCATACTCTGCTACTGACATCATCCCTTGACGAAGGGAGGCAAACTCCATGGCCTTCCTTTCCTTCACATGTTTGGAGAAATACTTGGCACGAAATAAAGTGAGAAAACCATCCCACGTGTGAGGTGCATCGGCCGGAGGTGCCGGGACCGATTTCCACCAAGTACGGGCATCCTTATTTAATTGGAATGTTGCTAGATGGACCTTCTCCTGATCAGTGCATTGAATGACATCAAAGATACGATTTATTTCATCGATCCAATTTTCTACTTCGTCTGGATTGGAAGATCCATAGAAACGCGGAGGATTTAGACTCCAAAAATTGCGATGAAGGTCGCCAGCCCGTGCTCCTGCCCCTGCCTGGGCCATGGTTTGCAATGCCTGCGTAAGGCCGGCAACGGTTTGTTGCATGCCATTCCAGTCTACGCGATGAGCCATGATAAGAATAATAAGGTACCTGAGAGAAATATAACAACTTGTTATTTCTCGTAAGACCGAAAGGAAATCAATCTTAAAGCTAATAACTATCTCATCCCGGCTCTACCCAATTCTCACATGGGCATGAAAATTCCTTCCTTGGTTCATAGGTGGGGGTCCTTGACCCTTGGACTTATCCTATGACATGATTCTTTTCCCTAAGTCCTGAGACTTAGGCTCTGATACCAACTTAACTGTCACGCCCCGAGCCTTTATTACAGCAGAAGACTAACTCGGGGAGTGCGAACAGCCGGCATGGTAAGCCTTTTGCAAGCAAGAACGACCAGAGCGCAATACAATCACACACATAAATGCAATTGCACAGAATTTAATCATACTCCCACTTTATTTCATAAATGATCAATATTCGAAATACAACCACTTTCCATCATCTTTCATTCTACTATACTCAAGAAATAGGAAAATTACATTGACTCAATCTAGACATTATAGACTTCCTAAGTCTTCGCTCATCTTTAATCGCTCTCGGATCTGCTACTTGAATAATCCGAATCCGAACCCGACTCACTTTCATTTCCTGAAAAAGATTAGAAATAGGTAATGAGCACACTTGCCCAGTAGGTATCTTCGCACCAACATGAAGGCATTATTAAAGTAATTAACATTTTTACTCTAAATAAATAAGGTAAAATCATGCAATGCGATGATCATGCGACTAAATCAAAGTAACAAGACAATCATATAAGATGGAATGAGAACAAGAATGAACTAGTAAGAATAGGACAAGAACATGATATTGGCCTTTCATGAACAAGAATATATCGAGAATGTACTAGCAAGCCACATATTCATCACTTTAGCATCTTATGCTTATGAGCAAGTGCTTCGTGAATTTCTGTGGAATATCAAGCAAGAATGTAATGTCGTGTCGTGGATCTTCACTTATTTATAGAAATAGTACTCCCAGCGCAATGCGACGCCAGTAGCATCATACCCCATGGTTTATAAAATAGTATGTTTCTGGCAATCAGCCGAGGGGACTAGCATAGAGCCCTTGAACACAATCAGTGCTCGATCGCATCTTCAGGTATAAATTAAGCTACTTCCACGCATGTAACAGTAAAGTATGGCCAAGAATATAACAATTCCAAATAATGAAAATCAATGAATGAATGCTTCAATTCGAATATATGAGATTAAGAAATAGACTTAAACAATGTTATGCTCATGGAAATAAATCGACAGCATAACGGTACATTCTTTTACCTTTCATTCATTTCATTAAGTCTTTTCAATCATTATGCTAAGTTCTAGACTATCATTAGTCCATCTAGAACTTTAGAAATCAACCCTTGGGTCAAACCTTGGGTTAATATATGCAAGCTGTGTGACGGTCATCTACTGGGCCGTTACATTCTGTAACGCGCCAGTATCGGGCCGTTACAGTGATCCGAGTCTAGAACAATAAAATATACTTAAAGAAATGTGATGGTCATGCAATGGCCGTTACGTGCTTCTGACGGTCCAATGTAAGGCCGTTACATTACTAGATCCAGAAACAACGATAGTGTATTCTAGTTAATGGGCTTTAATGATACAACCAACTCGGCGTCCTAGTGGGAATCCCAGGCTCGCGGAGAATTACGGAGGCCTTGAAACAAGATTTCCTAGTCCATTGGAAGGAATATCCAATAGAGAGGTCCTCATGTCCAAGATTGTGTTCCTATAGTGCAAAGTGTGAACTAATGGACAACACACCGGAGTATGTGCCATGTACTTATAGAAACGACTCTATTGATAGAGAAAGAATATATAGATAGAGACATATATCGATGTGAAACCAAGATAAAAACTTTACTAATTCATCTTTCAAAATCATGTTTCTAATTACAAAACTATAGAGTTTGGCTTCATGAAATTAACATAACTCAAAGTAAAAGTGAGATACCAAATCATGCAATACCTATCATGAATGCTTAAATAATCTCAAAGTCATATAACCAGGTTAACACTTAGGTAACTAGGCTTAATAATAAGAAATATTAACAAATCATATTCTGTCTAGGGTTGACAGATCATAGACTCTGACGGTCTAGAAGTGGGGCGTCACAGTGATTGTGACAGTCAGAGAACAACCGTTACCCTTATGTAACGCGTCTGTATTGGTGCGTCAGAGTTAACAGAGTAACTCATATACCACAGAGACTGTGACGGCTCATAGTAAGGCCGTTACATGAATGTGACGGTCCTACTGTGACGCGTCAGAGTGTCTGCTAACAGAAAGCAATATGAAACATAAGAGATTAACTCACATCATGTCTATAACCAAAACACCATGAGTTTCTAGGCATGATAAAGAAGGATAGGCTATCTACATGCATAGGTGACCATGAATAGATGAAATACATGTTTTAAGTTCTCAATTTAGGGTTAAGAGATGCATGTAATGCATGGAACTAGTAAAACATGAAATTGATGCTCTACTATGCATGAAATTCAATCAAACCAGAGGGCTTATAGTCCTATCAAGTTGTTTTTGCCGTTCATGAGATAACCTACCTCTTGTCTAGGCTTCAAACTTCCAGTTATGGTCTGAACACCGAACCCTAGTTCCCTTCTTCCTGTGATTTTTCAGCAACTTCCTTGGGCTCTAACTCCACGACCTCTTGACCTAAAGATGTGAGATTTGGAGAGGAGTTAGTCTAAAGTATTGTAAACAAATACTTCTAAAGAACTTACCCAAGATTACACCTCCTTACCTTGATTCCTTGCGAGCCAAAAGTAAGGGTCGCACAGTTCAGAACTAGGTCCTATTTATAGGGTTTTGGCTAGGGTTTGAAGATTAGATCGATTCTAGAGTCCTTAATCTGTTAAAACCTAATCTCTAAGAGTCCTTAGGGTCTTTATACATTGTTCCAATTAGGTCTCTTGTGGATAGGAACATCAAGTTCCAATCTTTTTGCAAGTTCTTTCACTTTCGGAACTCGCAGGCTGTGACGGTCGAGCCCTGCCGCGTTACACTGCTGTGGCGGTCTTACGATAGACCGTTACAGTCATCGTATTCAGAATTAAAACTCTTTTATCCATTATCCATTAAATTATCTTATTAAGTAGTGTTTATCTTTTAAAAATCCGAGGATAGGCTTAATAACCTTCTAGAATATGGGCCAAACTAAATGGGCCTGGTCTTTAAATCTTCTGGATAATAATTAGATAGGCTAAGTTATCTTATTATCATATTTGGGCCTTATAATGACTTATTAACCCGTTAATCCATTTATAAATTCATTTGGCCCAAATAAATTCCAGAAAATTATTAATAAATCCAGAAATTACTTATATAAATTCTGGGGCACTATATTTTGAGCATATCTCCTATCACACTATGATGCCCCATTTGACCCTCAAATCGACTTATTTAAGTGATTTTCTCATTTTTCTAAAATACTCAACTTTCTCAAATTTTTCACACATTTTCCTATTTTTCTAGATTTTTCTGAGGTTTTTCTCCATTTTCTGGGCCTTAAGTCAAATGGTGGCAGGGACCCGGGCACCACCCTTCACTGGGAATTGGGCGCCCTTTAATAGGCGCCCAGGTCATGGGCGCCCATTACCTCCAGCTGTAGGTTCATCCATTTTTTGAGGTTTCAAGAATTAGTGACACTCTGGAAGGTCGCCAATTCTTTAATTAGTGACCGTCCGTAAGGGCACCAATTCTTTTATTCTTCTTTTGATCCGAATTCGGATTATCCTTGATTCTACGACTTCCCAAAAGGTGGCTAATTCATAAATGAGCGCCCGATTGTAAAGTCGCCAATTTCCTTGCCTTATTTTGAGCATTTAACTCCGTCCAAAATTCATATTAATTTCTAATTGGCGATCGCTTCATGGGCGCCAATTCTTTTCTAATTTTGAAATGTCCTAATCCGTCTTAAAATGCCTCAGAATGGGCGATGCTTCGAGCAGGCACTCTTTTAATCAGCGACCACTGGGTCCGACGCCATTTCTTATAGAATTTTGATTTCGAACAGAACTCCAAATTTCCTTTCCCTTCCTCACTTAAACTCCTTTTCCACTTGGGAAAGGGTTCCTATGGCTTCCTAATATTGTAAGGACACTTGGAGGAAGGATCCCCCTTTCCAAATCCCACCAAAACTCAATTTTTTAATTTTTATGGAATTAAACTCCGAATTTCATTTCCCTTCCTCACTTAAACTCATTTTTCACTTGGGAAAGGGTTCTTATGACTTCCTAATATTATAAGGACACTTGGAGGAAGGATCCCTCTTTCCAAATCCCACCAAAACTTAATTTTCTAATTTTTATGGATTTAAACTCTGAATTTCACTTCCATCCCTCACTTTAACCTCTTTTTCCACTTGGAAAAGGGTTCCTATGACTTTCTAAGGTTAGGAGGACACTTGCCCAACAATTATCTCCCTCCAAATCCCATTAAAACATGGTTTTCTAATTTTCTTGGAATTAAACTCCGAATGTTACCTCTATAAATAGGACCCCTCTCTCCCTTGTTCATAAGGTGGCTTAATCAATTGAAGGGGAGGTGATGTTAGATTGGAGGCTCAAAGAGGAAGTCTTTCACATGTACCAAGGCTCCATCCTATGAAGACTCCCTCCCTATTGAAGATTTTGAAGTCTCTTCTTCCTTGGAGCATTTTGAAGATCTCAAGCCCCTCTTTTCCATGGAGAAAAACCAATAAGCCTTTCTCTTCCTCTCTTCTCTTTATGTTATTATCATAAGCATTGCATGCATCATTATTCTATCTCTTTCTTTTATTTCTTTCTATCTCAATATTGAGATCCCCACTTGTGCACTCTAGCACACCTCCAATTGTGCAACACTTGCACACTCCTTTTCATCATAACATCATTATTTTCCTACCCTTTTGCATAGGGGTTTTATAGGCCAACACCAAAAAGGTGTGTTCTAATCCATGTTTTCATATTCATATTCTTATTTTGGATTTGATGCTACACTCACTTGAATTCTAATCAATATCCTGCTTTGTTGGTTTATTAATTTTGCAAGGGTAATCAAGCTAAGAAGAACTCTCTTCATCGGTTGGCCGATAGAAAGAGAAGGTGAACATTCACAATCTCCCCCACTTTTTAAAGGTATTTTTCGCGATCTCTCCTTTGATTCTTCATTGTTATATCTTTGATGCCCTTGCGTCTCTGGCGATCACATCCCCCTTAACATCCCTCGCATGCTCCCTCTTCTTCTTTTCCCCTTCTTTATCATCCTCTTGCTTTTATATTTCCATATTCTTTTTAAAAGTGGATCTTCTTAGAATTTATAAATTGGCGATCATGGTGGGACGACCATTATTTTTCTTTGATTACCCTTCCCCTTTTGCACCCACGGTGCAACTCCCTTTGTGCTCCACGTAGCACTTTCCTTTTTATCTTATCACTTGTGCATCGTGTGCACATCCCCCTCTCCTTATGTGATTGTTAACTTGTTGGTTTTGGAAAACTCCACTTTCTTATCTCTCCATCTTTAAAAAAAATTGGATGCCATGCTTCATGTTATGTTGATTGCCTTGATTTGTATGGCCATGTGAGTGTTTTACCTTATCTTTCATTGGTTTGGCTCATATCATTGTTCATACTTTATTTTCTTTATCTTTTACATTAGCACTTTCATATTACATTTGGCTTGGGAGATCTCCTCTCTCTACAATTTTTAGGATCCATACCCCCCTCTTGGTTAAGGAAGGACCCTTCATTGAGTATTCCGTCTCTTTGGATTAGAAATTCCTGAACCAAGGCCTCCATAAGTCCACGCACCCGTGGGTTCCCTCACGGAAGCTTGGGTAGGTTGTACCCTTGAAGTACCCCGGGTTTAGTTGGCCTATGCATGGTGAGAGAGTGTACCTAGTTGGCATTGGAGAAAATTCATATTGAAACTAGGTTCCTACCTTGTGTGAATCATATTAAATCACTTAATTCATCAAGGTTTAACTTTTAAAAAAAGCAAGCGTAAGCATCCCAATTTGTGTGATCTTTACAAATTGTTTTGATTGAATATTGCTTATTTGCATGATGTTTCACTTTGATAATCAAATAAACATGTTTAATACTAATTATCATCATGAGGATGCACAACCTAGCATATCTTATAATCCTCAAGCTTATAAGTCTCACCATGATCTTTCTAAGGGACCGCGTCCTCGCTTTTATGGTATTGCCCGACCCATGGGCAATTTCCAATCTCATGGTCCCTCGCATTCATTGCACGCCACTACTCCCTTGGGACCATCTCCTCCCAATGATGAGAAGGTTTCTCAAGTCATCGTGCATTAGATCATCTCACCCCTCAACAAATCCAAGCCCTTAAGGCTATTGTTGAGGGCACATCTTCTTCTCATCCTCCCTCCAATCCCACACGGGTGGCCCATCACCCACCTCCTTCATTCATGCCCCGGTGGCCCATCACCATCCTCCCTCTCTTATTCGCACTCCTGTTCGAGGAGTCCATCCACCCCCTTCTACACAAACTCCTCCTCGGGTGAGCCATCACCCGCCTCCTTCTATTCCTCCTTCACCACGGCCCCAAGGTCCACATGTTCCTTGCAACCCGGCCCGTCCGGGTCCTTTTATGGGTCGACCCATTAACCCACCTCCATGGCCTTCATATCAAGCCACCCCTCCAAGGCCGCCGTGTCAACCCTCCAATATTCAAGTTACACCCCTCCAACAAGCTCTCCTTGATAAAATTACTTCGATGGAGGAACAACTCAAGAGGGTCACAAGCTCGCGGCCAGCTCCTTCTCCTCTTCCTCAAGTCAACCCTCTTCATGATTTTATGAATAATATCACCAAGATGGAAAAAGATTGGAAGGAGAGGAGAGATAATGGCATTATAGATTCAAGTAAGCAAGATTTCGATGATCAAGTGGACGCCGTCTACCCTCCACCAATTCACCATGTTCATCACTCATTAAGCCCTCCGCCTTCACCCCCGGCTGCATATTTACCACCACATTATACTCCACCACCCATTATTACGCCTCCACCATGACGTCCACTTGATGTTTTTGATGATTATGAAGATTTGGAGACGACATGTGCAAATGATGAAGTTCTTCACGAAAAACCCATTCCGAGTTTCCTCCATTTCCCACTCCCTCTGTTGCCGCCCGATGAACCCCCTGCTCAAGATGATGCCACCGTCCCTAACCCCGTCTATGAAACCTCTTGGTGTTACGATGATGGGTCGATACTCCAATCACCCGCACCAGCACACCATGACCCTTCTCCTCTCCCTAATACCTCTCGCCCCATCCGGCGCTTCCTACGCGCTAAATCTTCTCCTTTTACACCTTCGACTACCGCACCATTAGCCTCCAAACCATCGGTCTCCACTGATCCTCCCACTAAATCTTAAACCATTATACCTCCAACCTCCACACCGTCGACTTCCACTTACCCTTTCGCCAAGCCATCCGAGCTTACCTCTACCATTAGCCTCCACTCCACCGTCTTCCGCCGAACCTTCCATTGAACCTTTTCCTAAACCAAATAACATCCCATTGTCGCCACCTAAGCCTTCCACTATCCTTATAACCCCAAAGTTAGTATTTACCAACCCTTCACTACTTAACCCTTCACCTTTACCCATGGCTGATCCTGAGCAGGATTCATCTATTTTTGCACTCGAGCCAACCCCATTTGCCTTAAAGCAAGGGGAGAAGCCCGACGTGTTTCAACCTCCGCCTCCACTTACCCTCCCGCTAACGCTCTCCATTAAACCACAGTCATTAATCAGGCCTACCGCTTCCATCTCACCTTCCATTACCACTCGGAGTGGGTGTATTTCTACGAGTACTTGTGCCGAGGATATTCAAGAGCCGAGCAAAAAGGATTTGGCCTCGGTTATGTTGTTTAAAGGTCAAGATTTTATTTACCGAATGTCAATCCATGTTCTTATACAAGGCATATTTGAGAAATCTCCATCAAGGCTCACCAAGATAAGTTCTTCCAAATTGATGCCACTTCGGCCTTTTACCATTGTCACCTTACTCATTGGTCGATACTCTTTTAATGCTCTTATTACCCCTCAATCCATCATTATACGATTTCCTAAGGGGTTTTCCTTTTGCATCGCTATAACATATTCTTCTAATAAGAGCGTAGAAGTGCTATTTCTGCCCATTAAGCCGTCTGGCCGGGCACCTTGCCTACCATGGAGGGGTGGGCATTCTTTTCATGAAGGGCCTTCCATCAATTCGTTCACTCCTTATTCTATTTTACCCACACTCCCATCCGCATTTTTCTCTCTATGGGCCACTCCATGGGTAGGGAGGAAGATCTTATCTTCTCCTTCTTCCATGCATTCTTTGCACTCATTGCATTCCATACATCTATCGCATCCATTGCATTTCATTCACGTGCATTTGCACTCCTTCTTTCTCGGGTTTCCGAACCCATATCTTCCCCGACTTCCAAAACCGGCGGACCTTCCACATCTTCCACTATCAGAACCTCGAGATTTCCTCTCGGGGCGTTGCACCCCTTTTGATTATATTCCTCCGAAACCTCTGGAACCTCCGGACTTCCTCTCAGGGCATCACGCCCCTTTCTATCTTCCTCCGGATTCTCTATCTCATTCTCTATCCCTTCTCCCAGGGCATCGTGCCCCTTTCCATCTTATCCCTCGAAACCCCCGGATCCTCTTTTTCTCTCCCCAGGGCATTGCACCCCTTTTTATCTCCTGCCTCCGGAACCTCCGGACTTATTTGATTACCCAGGGGACTGCGCCCCTCGGCATTTCCTCCCTCCGGAATCCCCAGATCCTATAGCTTTCTCTTCTTATTTACCTCTGGGTCCCCTTACACTTGCCGGGGATTGCACCGTCTTTCTCCACATCCTTCCGGAACCTTGGGATCTCTTACCCCATTCCTCGATTCTTTCTGGGCATCGCACCCCTTTTCATTTTATCCCTCTGGAACCTCCGGATCCTCTATCTTTCTTCCGATTCGCCCTCCTACTCTTCTAGGATATCGCATCCTTCATTCTTTTCTTCCTCTTCAATCACCTTTTTCCATACCTTTTCCCAGGGCATCGCTTCCCTCGGGGTTTTCCTCCTCCAGAACCTCTGGATGATTCCTACCTGCATCATGATTCTCCTCCTTTCTTGCTTCCGGAACCTCCGGACCCACCTCTTTCCATCTACCAATTTCTTCTTCTAATTCCTCCTTATACCGGGTCCGACCCAACTTCTTCCACATCTACTGCTTTGGGCATCTGCCCGTTCTCCCAGTGCTTTCGAGGCTTTAGCCCTCACTCACTTCTTGATTTTCCTCTCTTTCTGTAGACCTTTCATGTGATCAGGGTCTCCGCACCTTAGTGAGGGAGTTCTAGCCCTCACCTCTCTTCCTTTTCTCCTTATTCGTCTAAGTCTGGTCTGGGCACCACTCCTTGTTAAGCCACTTCAAACCTTGGCTTCCAATCCTTTTATCTGCCAAAGAGGACTATCCCACGATGATCAACATCACCTCCGGCAGCTGCTTCAACAAAGGTCGCAAGGTAATATGTTGGCATAAGTACGCATTTTTATGATGTCATTACTTATTTCTTCACGTACGGTTTTTCAAAATGAAGTGATTCTTAACATGATCAAGAGTGTTATTCTAGATCTTTATCTTAGGCCTTTTCATTAAGTCAATTTTAGAAAATAGTCTTTAGGCTTTCTTTTGCAGCACCTCTGGTCATAAGAACCCCGCGCTGGGAGTTCAACATTCTCTCCCTGCTTTTTAAGAGCAACCCTTAGCTGGGCACTTCACACACTTCACGACGTCCTTAGCCGGCTCCTTTGGTAAACACTGTTGCTACTTTGGCCATGCCGTGAGTATATCTGAAAGTCTTTTCTCTTCTTTACTCGGCCAAATGCAGGTGCAAGAGGTTGACGGATGAGATAATCAACCTTGGTAATCCCCAATACGAGAGAAGTCTCAAATGGGGGCAGTCTTGACCCAAATCAAAGTGAAATTTCATGATACATCTAGCCAAAAAAAAGTTATTATGAAAGTCAACGTAAAATTTAAAATTTAAAATTCAAAATTATGAATTATGGCATGACAAGAGTGGCAAAGTCCCCGCAGGGAAAACCCTGGTCGTATGCATGTCAAAGGTCTCAAAATCAAAGGCACAAAGCCCCGGCGCAACAGACTACCTCTTTGAGGGGAAATACCTTGGAAGGATTTCAAGTCCCGACATCTCCCATCCTGCATAAAGCTTATCTCTAATTGTTCTTCTCTTCTCCCTCTAAGACCGAATGTTTCTCGGGTATGGTCTTGGTAGGGGCATCATTAACCATCGGTAGTTGGCTGTAGGGCACCACCCTTCAATGCACGCCCGGCTTTGGACAGTTTTTTGCGAAAGGGGAAGGAATGAGAACCCCTAACCAGTGGCTTAGACATCCCGTTGATGCTACACTAGCAATGTCTAAACCAAAATCCAAAAAAGTTGAATATTTCCTAAACCAAAATCCAAAAAAAGTTGAATATTTTCTAAACCAAAATCCAAAAAAGTTGAATATTTCCTAAACCAAAATCCAAAAAAGTTGAATATTTCTTGATCAAAATCTAAAAAAATTGATTATTTTCAAAATTTCAAAAAAAATTCAAATATGTTTCAAAATCCATAAAAAATTGAATACTTTTTCAAAACCCATAAAAATTTGCATATTTCAAAATAAAAAAAATGCATTGTATTTTTTTGATGGTGCTTTTACAGGGACAACAATTTTGTAAGGACCAAGAGCACGGGATGAGTCCCCTCCATTCACCTCTATCAATCTTCTGATTCTTCCCAACATCATCATGATTTGTCACTATGGGCACTCCTGATTATCATCTCTCTATTCATGTCATACTGGGCATTAATTGATCGTTCATCTCCAAAGTCCTTTTAATAAACTCTTGTTGATTTCACTTGATCACTATGCCAATGGGCATTATCGGATCTTGATCATTCAACTCCAAATCTTGATTTGCCAAGATTGTCATCCTCATGACTTAGAAGAAGCAATGCTCTGATGACATATAAGCTTTGCATGCTTTGAGGCTATTGCTTTGTTATGCTTTGATAGTTCATATACTTCACATGCTTTGATGATTTATATGCTTCAGGCTATCCATGCCTTGCCTTACTATGTGTGTTCGATGCATTGATCATGTTATGGCTTTATTCGTTGCGTATCTTTCTTGATATCTTGGCTAATGAATTTTTGAGCGCAGGATAAGAAGCTTTCTTTGGTCCCACCATCCGGGCATCATCACTCAAGTCCCACGGTGACTGCATTATGTGCTACATCTTCTCAGTCCCAACATGCTTATTGCTATCACCACCTCCCTGTATGCATTTTACTATATGCTATCTACGCTATTAGATTATATCAAGGACCTTGTGGCTTTGGTAAATCTGGAATTTGAGTTCCCCTTCATCAAAAATAATAATGATTTCAGAGGAATCTTAGTCATACGGATAGGCCGTTGAGCCGTCTGAGTCTGGGGATGATAGTTCCCCTTTGTGACTTGGTGAGCGGATAAACGGGCTTCGACTTAGTATCAACTCACAGAATGGGTTTCTTGACTCAGTCTTGACTGTTTAACAATATTATCCTTGATTACCTTATATTTTTATTTGTTTTAAATTTTCTCTTTAAACCCATCATGCATTCATGTAGGACTTTGAATTAAGTTTGAAAAAATTATTCTAATAATTCATTTGAGGTCAATTGATCATTAATTTCATGATAAGAGATATTCCATGTCGAGTTGTGTCCTTAGTTCGCCTTGTTGCCGTTTTGGGCCGTTTCCTTGAAAAAATTCTTTGTTTAGATTTCTATCCACTTATTTGAATTATTTTCCTTTGATCCACCTTGGCTGCAGCACGTTCACATTGGTTAGTAACCGCTCCCCAATGGTGAAACCTACAGGTTTGTGACCTGGGATACTTCCACCGCGTTGGAAGTTGATCACTCTTTTTATCTCCTTCGTGCCCGCGTGCACACTCCTCCTTTATCCAAACAATTGTTGCTTTTCATTGAATCTCCTCAAGATTGCTTTATCTCGAACTTTTGATTCAATTCTAAACAAGGGATGTTGATTGCGTGTCTCATCACACCTTGGCATCTACTTTTCAGTTCGCTCCCACTTCATTCCCCTTCATTCTGCTACATTCTATTTCATTCCACTCCATTCTATTCCATTACATTCCGTGTCACTCCCTTGCAAAGCAGACGCCAAGGCGGGGCAACTGTAGACACGTTAAAATTGACTTCATTTTGAGCATATCTCATATCGCACTGTGATGCCCCATTTGACCCTTAAATCTACTTATTTGAGTGATTTTTCTCATTCTTCTAAAATATTCAACTTTCCCAAACTTTTCCACACATTTTCCTATTTTTCCAGATTTTTCCGAGGTTTTTCTCCATTTTTCTAGGCCTTAAGTCAAATGGTGGCAGGGACCCGGGCGCCACCCTTCACTAGGAATTGGCGCCCATGTCCTGGGCGCCCTTTAATAGGCGCCCAGGTCATGGGCGCCCATTACCTCCAGCTGTAGGTTGATCCATTTTTTGAGGTTTCAAGAATTAGTGACACTTCGGAAGGTCGCCAAGTCTTTAATTAGCGATCGTCCGCAAGGGCGCCAATTCTTTTATTCTTATTTTGAGCCGAATTCGGATTATCCTTGATTCTGCGACTTCCCGGAAGGTCGCTAATTCATAAATGAGCGCCCAGTTGCAAAGTCGTTAATTTCCTTGCCTTATTTTGAGCATTTAACTCCATCCAAAATTCATATTAATTTCTAATTGGCGACCGCTTCATGGGCGCCAATTCTTTTCTAATTTAAAGATGTCCTAATCCGTCTTAAAATACCTCAGAATGGGCGACACTTCGAGAAAGCACACTTTTAATCAGCGACCACTAGGTTCGACGCCATTTCTTACAGAATTTTGATTTCGAACAGCACTCCGAATTTCCTTTCCCTTCCTCACTTAAACTCCTCTTCCACTTGGGAAATGGTTCTTATGGCTTCATAATATTGTAAGGACACTTGGAGGAAGGATCCCCCTTTCCAAATCCCACCAAAACTCAATTTTCTAATTTTTATGGAATTAAACTCCGAATTTCATTTCCCTTTCTCACTTAAACTCATTTTCCACTTGGGAAAGGATTCCTATGACCTCCTAATATTATAAGGACACTTGGAGGAAGGATCCCTCTTTCCAAATCCCACCAAAACTCAATTTTCTAATTTTTATAGAATTAAACTCTAAATTTCACTTCCCTCCCTCACTTTAACCTCTTTTTCCACTTGGAAAATAGTTCCTATGACTTTCTAAGGTTGGGAGGACACTTTCCCAACAAATATCTCCCTCCAAATCTCATTAAAACATGGTTTTCTAATTTTTTTGGAATTAAACTCTGAATTTCACCTCTATAAATAGGACCCCTCTCTCCCTTGTTCATAAGGTAGCTTAATCAATTGAAGGGGAGGTGTTGTTAGATTGGAGGCTCAAGGAGGAAGTCTTCCACATGTACCAAGGCTCCATCCTATGAAGACTCCCTCCCTATTGAAGATTTGAAGCCTCTTCTTCCTTGGAGCATTTTGAAGATCTCAAGCCCCTCTTTTGCCATGGAGAAAAACCAATAAGCCTTTCTCTTCCTCTCTTCTCTTTATGTTATTATCATAAGCATTGCATGCATCATTATTCTATCTCTTTCTTTTATTTCTTTCTATCTCAATATTGAGATCCCCAGTTGTGCACTCTAGCACACCTCCAATTGTGTAACACTTGCACACCCCTTTTCATCATAACATCATTATTTTCCTACCCTTTTGCATAGGGGTTTTATAGGCCAACACAAAAAAGGTGTGTTCTAATCCATGTTTTCATATTCATATTCTTATTTTGGATTTGATGCTACACTCACTTGAATTCTAATCAATATCCTTCTTTGTTGGTTTATTAATTTTGCAAGGGTAATCAAGCTAAGAAGAACTCTCTTCATCGGCCGGTCGATAGAAAGAGAAGGTGAATATTCACAATCTCCCCCACTTTTTAAAGGTATTTTTCGCGATCCCTCCTTTGATTTTTCATTGTTATATCTTTGAGGCCCTCGCGTCTCTGGCGATCACATCCCCCTTAACATCCCTCGCATGCTCCCTCTTCTTCTTTTCCCCTTCTTTATCATCCTCTTGCTTTTTATATTTCCATATTCTTTTTAAAAGTGGATCTTCTTAGAATTTACAACTATGTCGTCTTGAGATGATCTTTCTTCCCAGTTTCTTTGATATCATGACACATTTACTTATTCATTTACCAGAAGAAGCTAGACTTGGTGGGCCAGTGTATTGTCGATGGATGTATCCCATTGAGAGGTATGAACAATACTCTTGACTCTTCTAAGTCTTTCACTCCTTTTGATGATAATAATTTGATTTTTTATTTGCTAGATATTTAGCGCGGCTAAAGTCATATGTGCGCAATAGGGCACGGCCAGAGGGTTGCATTGCTGAGGGATATTTAGCTGAAGAGACGCTTACTTTTGCATCTAGATATTTGTTTGATGATGTGGAGACGTGGTTTAATAGGCCTAGACGGAATGAGGATGCCTATGTCAATGACAATGATGATGATGGATGGGCCATCTTCTTAGATGTAGGCCGTCTATTAGGTGTAGGGATTCATGTTAACCTTCACAAGGAAGACATATGTCAGGCACACCGCTATGTTTTATTAAATTGTGATGTGCTAACTCCTTATAGAGAGTAAGTATTATTCTATTTTCTTGTTACTTTCTATGAGCAACTGCACACACTTGAATATACATTGGTTACTTGACATGTAGAGAACATCTTTCACAAATTCGGAGTAAACACCCTCGAGCAACTGAGATGGAAATTGAGAGTGAGTGGAACAAAAAATTTCCCAATTGGTTTAAGGAAAAGGTAAAACCACGCATGTGTAATAGATGTTGGTGGCTGTGTATTATTTCTAATTGTTGTGCTTTCACTTAATGCATAGGTAAAAAGATTGCAAGTGGAAATGTGTAACCTTTTGTCTCCAAAACTCTGCTGGCTAAAAGATGGACCATTTTCTATAGCAAAATTATTTCATACCTATTTAATTAATGGGTTTCGCTTCCACACTGAACAAGTTGAGCAACGTAGAAGAACTTGCAATAGTGGTGTTGTGCTGTCTACTATAACCTCAAGCTTTGCAAGCTCCAGCGATAAAAAACATATTTAGGGAGAGGACACTTACTATGGGTTTTTGAATAAAATTGTGCAGTTGGATTATTACGGTGAAATGAAAATTATACTATTTAAGTGCGACTGGGTTGATGTTAGGAGGGGTTGAAAGAAGATAGGGGATTCACTTCGATTAATCCAACACAATTGTTGAGAACAATAAAGCCTTTTATGTTAGCATCCCAAGCAAAGCAATTTTGGTATGTTGAAGATCCTAAAGACAATGGTTGATTTATTGTTCGGAAAGCACAGCCGAGAGATTTGTTTGATGTCCAAGGTGGGCAATGCACTGATATAGGGATGATTTTAGATATTCAAGTCACACAGTCTTACCTTGAGAATGACAATGTTGATGATAAGAACATATGTTGGGAGAGAAATGATGTAGAATGTCTGGAAATCACCTTAAAAATAGTGGAAAAATGACAGCGACCTTCTTTATGAGTTTCTTTTTGTTTGTAGTGTTTCGAACAAAATTATTTTAAGTGCTTCATATGTATTATTCATCAATTGTCTTTGTTAACCGTTAATAACAGTGCAATGGTGTTAGTTGTGGAAGCTAGGTAACAAACAATTTTTTACACATTTTATATATGTTGATATTACATATTTACATTATCAAAAATTTCAGATTTAGACTCAGCTTCTAAATCATTGGACAGGGCAATGTAAGTTCTTAATTTGAATGTTTTTAATTTTCTTTCATTGTAATTAAATTTGTTGATTTTTTTTTTGACATTTCTATGTAATGTTACAGGGGAAAGAAGATTGTCTCGAAACTTGAGTTCTCAAAGACCATTATGGAAAGACCTGCACAGGCTCCTCGGACCTGTAGTATGGTTGCAACAGACTACGTCCATAAGCTCCCCTCTTGACAGTGCTCTGCAGAGGCGAAAATGGTGAAAGATATCTCCATAATTTACACTGTGAGTCGAAGGGCACGAATGTTGGATTCAAATGGATTTCAACAATACATAGAGTTTGAACGCCACCTCTTTATCTTATTATTGTACATAAACTTTCATGTTGTTTGTGTTACAACATTGTGAGCATGTTTAAATTTTGTAGGCACATATTTACTAAAATCCCTAATGATGTGAAGGCCCGCTTTGGGTGTTTTGATTGCATGTGGTATAATGCATGGTTAAACGGTAATTATGAGAAAGTGTTGTCATGGATTAAGGCCCAGAGTATATTCTCAAAGGCATACACATTTGTGCCAATTGTTTGTTGGTATGTACTCTTCAAGTGTTGACCCTAATAATTTGTTTTAATAGCTATATAATGAATTTGTTTTTATCATACCACTTCGATGTAGGGGTCATTGGAGCCTGGTCATCTTATGCAACCTTGGACAGGGGTTTACATCGAAGGCAAAGCCATGCATTCTGTACCTCGACTCTCTCCTGTCGGCTGGACCAAACAGACATGAGAAAGACATTAGGAGGTAATGTAAAGCAATGAACTTTAGATATATGGTCCATATGATTTACTTTTTATAGTCATATGTTATATTTTTCATTGCTATTTAATTTGATTACATGGTCGTTATTGTTGCTTGATTTACTCAATATTGTTGGGCTTCTATGTAGGTTCGTCATGGACATTTACAAGAGTGAAGGGAACCCAGCAACAATAGATGACATTGCCACCATTCCACTTTATGCACCACAGGTAAGTATCCTACACTTGTATATGTCAATGAGTGGAACATGAGACTTGGAATTTTACATAATATGCAAGTAGATATGATTTTTGACTTTGATTACTCTTAATCTGTCTATAGGTTCCTCAACAAAGGAATGGTGAACAATGTGGTCATTTTGTGCTATATTTCATTCATCTATTCATTGAAGCTGCCCCAGAGAACTTTTCTAGTGAAGGATATCCAGACTTTGTATGTTATCCTATGTATCATTTTCTGCAATGTTGAACTCTTCTTCAATGATATAGTAATGTTTGTTCTGCTTCATTTTTTTTAACTTTACAGTTGCATGAGGGTTGGTTTGTTCCAGGAGATGTAGATTTGTTTGAGAACTTGGTCTGCTCTTTCATAAGTAGTAGAAATGATCAATCCAGATTACACGACAAGGAGGTCGAGCCTGGTCAAGTAAAAGACACTGAGGGAATGCTTCAGATGAAGATTGAAGAAATAGACACGAAGGGAAAGCTTGAGTCTAAAAATGTAGTAAAAGACATTCTGGGAAATCTTGCGAGCAAAAAGGAGGAAGAAATGAAGGTAGAAGGTGTTGTTGCAAAAACTTGTACAGTAGGGGAAGGAAGCCAAAGGTCCGAAAGACGACGTTCTTACACTGCTTGTCGCGATGTACATTCCATGGACGACACGCAACGTATTTGTGTGAAGTGGAATATGTTGGGCTAGCCAGTTGGGTTGGGTGGCCGTTCGTTAAGAACATTTTTAGGCACGCTTGCAAGGAATGGTGAAAAATTACCAATCAATTACTCTAATTGGAGGAAAGTGCCTGACATTCATAAAGAAGATGTATGGGACTACATACAGGTAACACTGTGTTGATAATACATTTTTATGTTCCATCAACTAATTCTTTTATCCTCATTAATCCTATTTGGATATTTGTAATCAATTACGTAGTTTTAATTTTTGAATAGAGGAAGTATGATATACCAAAAGAGGCAAGGAGGTGGGTCTTGAAGGACCTTGCAAATAAATGGCGCTATTGGAAGTATAGAGTGCACAAACTGTATTAAAAAAAGGAGTGAAAAGGCAACTCATCAAGTCTTCTCAAATGCACCACGCATTAATGAGGAACAATGGAAAGGGGCAGTTACTTTGTGGTCAACTCACAGTGGCAGGTTTGATTCAAATGCATTTTCCGTATGCTTTAAGGTCGGCTAACTCTATTATTAAATTGATTGCAGAAAATGAGTGCAATGAACACAAAATGTAAGGTTTCCTAAAAGTGGGTCCATTGTGCTGGGGCACGCTCCCTCGCAGACATTTTTGAGGAGGCTGTTTGTGGTTTATTTCTTAGGGGATTTTGTAGGGATCTTTTCCTTACATTATGTATGTGATACTATTGACACCTTATTTTTGTTTGTTATAGCATGAGAGACATGGGCTGCACTTAGATCGTGCTGATTTATTCATCAAAACACACAAGCATAAGGATGGGGCCCTAATAAATAAGGCGGCTGGTCATGTCATTGTAAGTTTATCTTGACATATTGTGCTTAGAACACATTTTCATATGATTTTTGATGTATGCCGTATTTCAAATTCTCTTCACCCATTTTCATTAGGAAAAAATGGGGATGTTAAAGACTTCCCAACCTTCAAGTTCAATGACAAGTGATGCCCATCAAGTTGCTACACAATATGATGTTCACTCCCAAGTTCTCGGTAAGGAGAGGTCAGGCCGTGTGCGTGGTGTGGGTACAGGTCCCACAACATCTTCATTATGGGGGAAAGATACAAAGGAATCTCTTAGGACGGAGAACAAAATGTTGGTGGATAGAATGAGGGATTTGGAGTCGTCAGTAGAAGTAAAGCTCGTAAGGATGGAGGAATTGATAAGAACATCACAGGTACATTATATCACTTGAAATACTTGAGAATACTTTTATTACTTACTAATTTTGGTCCTCATCTCCTTTTAGAGTCATGGCAACAAGTATGAATCATCTCCACATGTGCCTGCATCATCTGTTGCCAGTGCCTATGACGAATTTGGTGCAACATCTAACATGCAAAATGCTAACACCCTTGATGATCCAACAAAGGTGAAGACATTATATTGCTACCATAGAATATGTTTGATGTACTATGCATAAAGTGTCAAGTATGTATTTCATATTGGTTTTTGGGTGTTTGGAATGTAGGGAGCATATGTCCTGATATCTCATGACTCATTTTTAATTTCTGGGAGCACATGCGTCCCTCATGTGGTGTGTCAATGGGTGATGCACTCATAATGTTTAAATAATAACTATGTGAGCGTCATATTTTTTTATGAATTCTGTATGATAATACTCACCCAAGTGGATATATTTTGTGTTATGTTTAGTTGCAAGGTCGCAAAGTGATCTTGCTAGACCTCGAGGGACAACATGTGGCAGTTGGCATGGTCATGTGCATCAACGAAGAAAAGGTCGTCATGGGAAGAAAAATTAGATCTGTGTATTGTGAAGTCTCTGTGCAGTATGCTCGCCATCCAGATACACCATTGTTTGTGAAGGATCAGAATAGAAAAAGAATGAAAGATGCTGTTGGGAGTCACATCTTGTGGCTCAAGGACTATGTAAGATTATTTCTAATTATACACTGTCATATCTTTTGATCTTATTTTGAATTACTACAAACTTGACTATCATCTTCTCTCTTTTTCAGGTGTTGGTCCAAATGTGATGCTTGTCAGCTATCTGTTTTTTCAACATCCTTAGTTATTTCTGATGTAACCTTGTGTATGTTCTAGGTGGATTTAAAAGGAATGACTTTTTGGGCTACTCTATGTCATTCTTATACAAGACAGTTAAATACCTTTTTTGGGTTAATGTTGCATTGTATGTTATATTTTATTCTTGCACACAACACTTGCATGGATGGATGGCTCTCTACTTTAGATATTTGTGATTGACGAATCTGTGTGAATGGTCTCCTACTATTTTTCTCTTTTCTCTTTTGGCTATTTAGATAATGCATGCATTGGCTACTTTTTAGCTTCTACTACTCACGAATCTGCACTCTTCTGTGCCTGACAAAAAGTGAGAAGTTTTTTGATTGCATTACTTGCCATAGTCATTGCAACATTTTTGATCAGGTGTCGATTCTAGATCCTTTTAGGTATATCAGCAGAATTTGTTCTAATGAAATTTGCATTGCATATCATCTAAAGAGATCTGTGGAATTTGTGTCAAGCTGCTTGGATACTTGAATATTTACCTATGAGCTTAATATGAAATGTTTGTTTGAGTATCCATATGCTTATATTTAAGTAATCATGAATGCTTGAATAAAAGTCTTAATGTCTATTGTTTATTGAGAGTTGAATGGAGTGGGCTATGGTTTGCTGACAATTGAATAGAGTGGGCTATGGTTTATTGAGAGTTGAATGGAGTCTTAAGTATCCCTATGTCCTATTATTTGCTGCGGACTGAACACCTTAAAAAAGGTGTCGACTCTAAGGTGTTTTAGTTTATGTAAAATCTCCACATTATATCTCTCATCTGTATCATCATATGCTTGAAGCTTTTCATTGCAGGAAAAAACAATGGAAAAGGTTACTATATTTATGAAAAGGGAAGCAAGCCAAGACCTGATCCAAGTGTGCGCTCAATCATTGAGGAGTCAATAAGACGCACTAATGTCTTACCTGGTGGAAAGGTATGTATGTTGATTGTTTTTTTTTAACATACTCATTGTGCAATCATATTACAATGAGACTTGGTTCTCGTAGAACACATATGGGGAACATAATGAGACTAGGTTCTCGTAGAACATCCTTCCAAACTCCTAATTGCATTTCTTCTAAGTTGTATGTTGAAAAACTCTCACACCTTACTGCAAGTGCACATATTAGAGAAGGGAAAATAGAGAAAATTGAGGAACGGATACACCAAGAATGGCATTTTAGTCGCATATATTTATGCTTGATCCCTTCATCCAATGCTTGTATTTGTACAGAAAGCTGGAAATGGAAGAGACAAATTATGGGAATAAGATCATGTAAAAAGTCTCACTTGTAGGCCACCAGGCTTCAAACACCAACGTAGATCTGAGCTGTGATCCTCGAGTCTAAATTTATTCTCTATTTAGCCTTAAGGCTAAATTGGATTAACACATTATTTTATGTTGTCCACATGTAATCCCATTTTTAAAGCTCCTAGGTTCTGTAGAACTTTCATGTATTCTTTTTTATCTTATATCCTTTGTGATTGGTTGGGATTGATTTAAAGCTTACTTCTATTACGCTGCACCTTTATTTTGGAATTAAGGATGGAGATGAGGTACCACACATCCTTTCCCTTGTAGCAGACGAAAAAATTAGATGATTTCCATACAATCTGCTTCTGTTTTCCTCCTCACAAATATATGCGAGTGTTGAATTAGAATCATGGAGTGTAAAAGTTCTGACCGCTATCAACTCAATCTCATGCGTAGAATTGAATGCTTATGTTTACTCTGTTTCATTGTTTATGGTTACAATTCTCAATTTTTGTCTATCTTATGTCTAATGACATATGAGCATTAGATGAAGAAAATTTCCATTTAGTTTACGAGTCCAGTTTGAAAGAATAGGCTTATGATCTCTAGTTTTATACTCAATTCCATCATTGTTTAATCACCAAATGCAAAATGTGTCCTATCAGTCTGCATTGGCCCAATGTTCCATGTTGTATTAAACTGGTTCCTGGTGCTTGGTTTCCTTCGTGCAGTCCTAGCTAGGATAGTCGTGGAACATTTCCCATTTTAGGCACCTGAGCTTCCATCTCAGTTGCTTGATGGAGATCCTCTTTGTGTTGTGCTCTGCTTTGGCTAATTACCTGTTTCCCGAAAGATATGGAAGCTCCAGTTGGTGGAGTTGATGACATGACAAAGCTTTCATATTTGCATAAACTCGATGTTTTGCAGAATTTGTCAACTAGATATGAGCTTAACGAAATATATGTAAGCTATTTTTATCTTTCTTTGAATTTTTGTTAACTTTCTCTTTTCAAAAATTACTTATTGCATTAAGTAAAAAATCTAGTACTTTCTATGCAACATGTTGTAATGCTTGTTTCTGAATTTCATGGCAGACATATACAAGAAATATTCTTATTGTAGTAAATCCATTTCGAAGGTTGCCACATCTTTATGATGCCCATATGATGGAACAATATAAGGGAGCATCCCTTGGAGAGCTAAGTCCTCATAATATTACTGTAGCTGATGTTGCTTACAGGTGACCATCATGTTTTTTTATGGGGGCCTTGGTAATTTGATTGCAAAAAGACCCATAAAACTACATGTTCCTCCTTATAGACTAGAATGTGAATATGCGGCCATCTAACTTGGCATTTCCTTCTATCCATCCATGCGTTAAGGTTTAACTGTAATTCCACATGATAAAATTGGACAACAACACATAGTTTACCAGGCTTGTCTCTTCCATATATTACTGTTGGGATCAAATATCCTCATGGTGTGCAATGTCCATGGTTTAAAAACTGGGAGTTTTAGACTGGAACCAGCCAAACTGTGTCACAACAGGCTAGAACCAGTCTGGATCAAATATTCGAAGCCCCTCCCCCAAAACCCAGTAATATTCGGTGATTCCTATTTGTTCTTTATACATACACACACACATATATATATATATTATGTATATATTCTATTTAGAGATCATCTAATAGTTGATCACATTTCATGAATAATTGTTCATTAAATATATGTGGAGATTTATATAATATTTTTATTTATGTGATGTTATCAAGTATATAAAGGTTCCATGTATTATATAAAGTTAAAATACAAGTTTTTTGTGTTTGACATTTTCTTGGGCTTCTCAGACTTTCAATCAGAGCCTATTAAGAAACATGCATAATTTCCTACCTTAGCAATTCCTTTTTTATTTGTCATTTAGTTTAGTCTCTTTCATGATATGTATGCTATTTAGTGGGTATATATCTATGTCATGCACTTTAAAACTGTAGCAACATGATATGTCTCTTATGCAATAAATAGCATGAATATTGCTCAATTCCCATGCTGTGCACGTTGACTAGCATTGCTAAGTTTTGGGATGGCATTCCTACCTTAACGTTTGTTTGAGAATATACTTGTTTAGTCTTCAACAAGTGGTGAAGTGCGCAATACATGAACAGTGAGTTGTGATATGAGTTGGGGGGATATTGATTAGAATTGTTTGATTAGGACAAGTAGGAGAAGCATGATTGGTGTATTGCCCTTTTTAGTGGACATAAAATATTGTGTAGCATATTGCTTGGTACATGTTGTTTACCTTTTACTCATAGAAGTTGTGTTTACATGACTATGGAGATTCAATCTTTTGAGACTTGCTTGAATGCTTACTCTAGAGTCATTCCTTCCTAAGTTCTATATTTATAATTATAAATGTTACTAGTGCATGTTAAAAGGTTCATGTCTGAAATGGCTTTATGAAGCATTTTCTGTGAATTTCACTTTTGCTTGTCATTTGGTATCACACTACTATTGTTATAATCCTATGGATGCTTCTGTGGGGTGGCAAAACTGGTGGATCTTTTGTCTTCAAGAATGTAACTTCTGCCAACTTTTAGTAAAATTCATATTGTTTGATGTGCAGAATACTATCTCCGGTTGATAGAAAGATGTGGTTTTGTTGAACCAACACCCATTCAAGCTGAGGGGTGGCCTATGGCCCTAAAGGGTAGAGATGTAATTGGTATAGCAGAGACTGGTTCTAAAAAGACATTGGCATATCTTCTTCCAGCTTTGGTACATGTTCATGCACAGCCCCCACTAGGTTAGTTTTCTTTCGTAGTATTTTACATCTGCCCAACTTTGTTTTATTTCCCTTGGTTCACTATTTAGTCCCAGCCAATGGATCATATGCTTTTTGTAATATGTTCTTTAGTTTATGGCGATGGGCCTGTTGTCCTAGTGTTGGCACCTACAAAAGAACTGGCTGTTCAGATACAGGAAGAAGCTGTGAAATTTGGATCGCATGCAAATATCAGAAGCACATGCATTTATGGTGGTGCACCCAAAGGACCTCTGATTCGTGATCTTAAAAGAGGTTTGGCTATTTGCTTAAATTTATATGATCAGACAGTGCATATTTTGGAGAATTGTTCCCTTTTTTGGGGTTAGAACACTTGTAGTTGCTATTTTTGGTTTTATAAACTATGAATCTGAGTGTTTAATTTTTCTAGGGGTTGAGATTGTTATAGCAACTCCTGGTCGTCGGATTGACATGTTGGAAGCTGGCCATACCAATCTACGTAGACTTACATATCTTGTATTGGATGAGGCAGATCGTATGCTAGACATGGGGTTTGAACCCCAGATAAAAAATATTGTATCTTAGGTATGTTGTCACAACTTTTTTCTTTTTTGCTTATGCAACACTGTAATGCAATTTTTCTTTTATTCCATTCCAAAAATTATATCTTTCAGTTTGTTTATCTTTTATAATTTAAATCTTGTCTTTTTATGCTGCTAAAGTTGAACACGGAACTTAGCTTTCTGCAACCATTCATGTTTGCAAGTAGCAGGTTGCAGTTTCTAAGTCAAGCATATGGGCAGTAAAGTGCCATAGACTTCCTTCAAATAATGACGCTCATTACTTATTATTTAGTTTTTTTTTAGGCCAGCTGGAGAGTAAGAGGAGCTTTTGCTTGTCCATCAAAGAAGGAACAAAGAAGGCTGACCTTATTGCAATGATATGTATGTGTATGTATATATCAGTGGGCTTGTTGCCCTTTTACAATAGGGGAACTATTTGTTTATATGTATGTATGTACTATGTATCAGTGCATGTGTTACTTGTTTAACACATGTTCTAGTGGCAAATAGTTACTAATTGGAAAGTAAATTTGTGTGTAGGTGATGTATTAATCTCTTGAAGTTGTTAGTGGTGTTTCGAAGGCCGTGTATGATCTATATTGATGTGTTGAATGTGACTTTATATTGATGTGTTGATTGTGAGTTTTTATGTTATTAGTGATGTGTTCAATGTGAGATTCATGCAAGAATTATATGAATGTATAGGTATGATTGCACAATGAGTATATAAAAAAAACAAAATAACAATATACCTACGTTTTTTAAAAAATGACACTAGTTCCATTTCCTACGTTTTTAATACAACGACTCTAATACTTTTTCATACGTTTCTTCTAAAACGTGATAATATATAATACCTACATTTTCATAATTGTAGGTAGAGCCAATTACATGCGTGTGTATATATATTTTTAACCTACGTTGTTTAAAAAAGTGTAGGTATAAGTTGATATCTACTTATGTTTTTGAGAAACTATTCCTACGCTTTTATAGCGTAGGTATACGTTGGTATCTACCTACGTTTTTTGTTAGACTATTCCTACGCTTTATAAGCATAGGTATAGATTGAACTATATCGACGTTTCATAGAAACGTAGGTATAACCTATAGTCATGCGAGCAAGTGCCACACTTTGAGAGCGTGGCAAGCAAATGTGGCTAAAGGCTTTATCAACGTTTTTTTGGACCTATAACTACATTTTTTAAACATAGGTAAAGGCCAATTTTCTTGTAGTGTAAATGAGCATTTCGACCCGTCTCCTTCCCTTGAGAGTGACCTCGCCCCTGAGTGTCCACCACTAGCCTCATTCCCACAGCAACGTGAGCATATAGAACATATACAGGATGAGTAGGTGATGATTACTAGGAGTGGAGTGTACCCGCGCTACCTAGTACGATGGAGAGTACGGCCCACATCCGATGACAGGTGTATCACCCGAGCAGAGATACATATCCGTAGGAGCGACACATGAGCAGCCGCACCCCTTACTCGATGGGGTCAAGTTTCTCTCACCTGGGGAGAATTGATGGGGACATCAAAGCAAGATATCTAACATTTTTATTTACATTTTTATCCTTGAGTCAATTGAGTTTTGCAATTGTAAGACAATTATAAGTCAATGGGTTAGTCATTAGGAATTAATGGGTTTCTTTGTAAAAAGGCCAAGTAGGTCCAGCGGGGCCCCCCACCCTCTCTCTCATTAGGCCACCTAGCTTCTAGGGCCCATGGGGACTGGTCCATGGTGGGCTTGGAGCAAGTAGAATAAAAAATCAAATTTTACTTCCTTGAATAGGGCGCCCCCTCCTTTGTCCCATTATGGGATTTTTTTATTCTTCTTTTGTCTCCCTTCCCCAATATGCCCCCTTGACCAAGGGTATATGTGGTCATTTGTCCTAGGTCTAGGGTTTACTACTTAATGTCTCTTGTAATAATTTTTGATACAATTAATGAAAGAAGTTCAGCAATTTTTGCTCCAAGGCCAAGGGTGCCCCTTTCCTCTCTCATCTCCCTCCCCTTTGTAGCTGAGAAGGCTGCCATTATGAGGTGTGAAGCCTTCCTACCAGGTGCTCTACTGGGTGTGAAGCTCAGCTTTGTTGCCGCCGCCACTGTTGAGCCGCCATCGCACCACCACCGCCTTACCGTCTGTGTTTTGTCCACCGCCATCCAGCAGCCTGAAGCTCAAATTCTTCCACCCAGACCACAGATCTGGTCGATCTGAGATTTTGAGGGTGAGTTCCCCACGTAGTTTCCCCTTTCCACAAAAACTCCCATGCCTTGAATCTTTCATTCGCTCCCCGTTCCATTTATGTTTCCCCGATCTACACAATATGTCCCTGTGCAGATCTGTGATCTAGTAGCCCACCTTTTCTTATTTTTCGTCCCCTTACCAATTTCAGATCAATCTGACATTTGGACTGAGATTTCTGTCCACCAAATCCCTTCTCCACATTTTTTCACGATTTTAGGAGTTTGTTTACCCCTCTTAAAAATCTCTGCTAAAATCGGATTCTATTCTGTCCCCTACAGTCCAGGTCCGACCACCCCTGCCATAAAATCCTTTCCACCCTTCAAGCCACCTCCAAAAAATTACAAAAAAATTTGTACGTGACCCTCACTTCTCCCTCTCTCACCCATAAAATTCTCAAGTCCCAGATCTACCATTTGTGCCTCGGTCAAATTTCATTATCAGGCAGATCCCAACTTGCCCAGTCTGTTCTGAGTCAGTGAGTCCGTCTATTCTAAATTTCACCACGGAGAACACAGCAATAGGAAAATTCCCGTAACACCTGATGCTCATAGATCTTCGAAAGAGCTTAGCAATGGTGCCAGTTTCGCGTCGATCCGACATGAAGTCTGATCGCAGCATTTATTCTCGCCGGGTCGCGCAGTTCTGAAACTGCAGAACAGGTTCGGGCCAGCAATCAGCAACCTCCCTAAGTAGCACCACCTCTCCTTCCTCAAGGTGATCCAGCATGATCCCCTCCAAAGGATTATCCCTCCAGGAGTCCTCTTTGCAACGGGACCATTTCCAACCAGATCGGCCTCCCGACCGGAGCGTGGTGCCCAAGATCGTTCATCCGCGCCTTCTGGCCAACACCGAATAGCAACGCGTCGGCACCGACGAAGCTACCCAAAACGCTGCCCGTCAACCCAAGCTTGATATTCCCGAGTCCACATGTTACCCGTTACCTCCCTGCGTGGAGTGGGTATCATTGTTGTAATTATTGATAATTGTTTATGCCGGGAATCATGGGTCCTGGTCGGGATTGTCTTCCCCACGCCTGGAGCGTGGAGGTACGTGCCCGCTCCTCTCCCTTTGTCGCATTGCTTATTTAGTATAAGTTTATATACCGCTGTCGGTGTGATAGGATTCTAGCACATTGTCATGTTTTTATCACCGTTGCGAGTTAGAGAAAGAGAGCGTGACCCATCCCGTGACTCGATCCGAGTTCCACTACTATTAATGGGTGGCTCCGAGACTTTTTATGTTTAACAACCCGTGACTCTACGCCGGTTTCTCAACCACACAAATCCCATGTTTCCCTCGCTTGGGACGATTCGTGAGCTTGATTTCTTGTTGAGGACACCTTCTCGTCTTCTGGAGCTCCTTAGTGTCGAAGCCGAGGTGGCTCCATTGTGCACGACATTGCTGGTCGTTTCGATCCAAAAAGGAGTCAAGTCGATATCTACAGTCTTAGATTGTATTGTCTAGTTGAGTCCCTTGTCGTCCCGCATCACTCAGAGTCACCATGGAGTTCCCCTCAGCATCAATCTGCACCCACTGGATTTTCTTCTGGATTAAGTGTTGCACCTCCTCGCAGGACTCAATCGCCTGGCGGATTCTGGCATGGAAAGGGCAATACTGGGGGTGACTAAAGTCCCATTGAGTGTAGTCTGTCGGCAGCTCACGTGCCATTATTTGCCCTCTCTGGATGAGAACGTCAAAGAGTTGCCTAGTCCTTTCTCTTGGAAAAGAGAGAGATGTGCGATCATGCCAGGGTCTTTACCCAGGATACCACAGTGAGCGTTCGTCTTGGCTGGTGCCGGGCTCCTCTGCTTCACTATCAGAGAGAGAGAACGTGGCCATCATGTGAGTCACATTAGTTGAGTAGTGAATCACACGTATTGTCTTGGCAGGTCTAGACCACGCATGTGGATGCGGAGGATCGATGAGACCACTCTTCATTTTGATGAGGTCGTCTCTGATTAACTTTTGTGCTTGAGTCATGAAGACGTAGCAATCTTCAAGTGGATGACCTAACATGCGATGGTATGAGCAATAGCTACGATAATCAGCCTTCTGGGCATCATCCGGCTTGCAAGCTTCAGGCAGCTCAATAATCTTCTGGGCCATGCAGAGGTCAAAGAGCATATTCACGTGTTCCTTCTTGAAGGAGAATGGCATCTTCATATGCTCTGAAAAAGAAGGAGTGGCTGGTTTGTCCTCCAACTTTTTACCTGAGCCGCTTGACTCACCTTCCTTGTTGGCTTTGGCAGTGGGGGTGAATTCGATAGTGTTCACCTGTGGACGTCGAAAAATGTCGATGATGATCATACGGCATGCACGTCTCGACACTCGAGAGCAAGCCGAAGATGGAAATGCCAAATAAACCTCATGCCTCGCCCGATCAGGATGAGGACTCGCTTGGTGGTCCGCTAGCCGATGAGGGAGCCCCTCGGGCGGAAGATACAGCCACAACTCTATAGCCGGCCGTGCCGAGAGCCGAATCGAAGAAGAGTCGGGAACTCCGACACAGCCCGACGTGCACCGAAAGTCACGCAGAGTCTGGGATGAGCCCCAAAGGCTGCGAACGGAACATTGTAGAGGTCATACATAGCAACCGAAATATTCTGGGAATGCCAACATTCATATAAACGGCCGCGACCTCGAGAAGAATCCGTTTAGTGCCTAAAACGGCACGAAGGGGCCTTAAAACGGCGCGCCCCTCTTCTTTCTTTGGCTACACGGCGCGCTAGAAGTTGGCCTTCATCTTTGCTTAAAACGGCGCCCCTTTGAATATGGCGCCGTTTTAACTCCTAAACCTATTCTCTGAAGCGCTTCTCAGGCGTGCAGTGAAGCCATCCCGTCATCAATGCGGTCCCCTGTTTCCTGCGAACAGTACGTCGACGAACTGCTTAAAATGGCTAAATGTCTGCTTCGATCCGTTGGGCATCCAAGCATGTTCTTCAAACGGAAACTCTCGAGCCCTGCACCGTTGAACGCTCACTTCGTCCGTCGGCCGCCCATTCTCCTGCAAATGATGAAAGCGGCGTGTCTCACAGTGGATATGCCAGCAGAGGAGGAGGCCATGCCTCTACCCCCCTCCCGGTCACACTGTAGCCTCGGTGGAGGTGACGTCCACGACAACGGCACTCGACACGGCAGAGGCGTTGTAGGCGAAGTAAGATGGAAAGAAGAAGAAAAAAAGAAGAAAAAAAAGGGAGCCGCTCCCTTCGACAGGGCCACTAGCCCCTATAAAAAGCCCACCACGGGGAACTTTGATCGGTTGGAGAGGAGGAACAACTCTTGGAAGCTTGAAAGGCAGAAGCTTTTCTTCTGAGAGAAACCCCTTGAAGCCCGAAGCCTGTGTGAAGAAGAAGAGAGAAAGAGTGGGAGAGAAAGGGGAGGAAGAGTGAGAGCCAACCGTGTGAGGGTGGGTCATTGTCTTTCCCCTCTTCCCTTGTATTCTGCTCGGCGACGTCCAGCCCCGATGTAGCTCTTCTGTTTAAATGGAAATGAAGCATGGGGCCTTCAACCCCGATCCTCACTTATCTCCCTCATGAAACCCGATTTTGATGCTCGCTCATCCTTCCCTTTTGCAAGTCCATATGTTTTCGTCGGATCATATATGAATAGATATGTACATATGTATCTATAGATAGATATATACGTATGCATGCATTCACTTCTCTTTACTGCTATCCCCTGGATCTCCCCTCCGCCATGTTCATGTGTCGGCTTCGGCCCTCACGCTGTGTTCGGCCACGATCGGATGACTCCTGGGTCACCGGAATCCCTTGTAGGCTTGCCCTCGGGACCTCCGGCCCCATACGGGAGAAGTCTACATGATCACAATAACCCATGGGTCACCGGTTTCCCTTGTAGGCTAGCCCTCGGGATCTCAGGCCCCAAATGGGGTAATTTTACTGGTGTCGTTGCTTATGCACACACCGGGATGTTTCGGGGCCGTCGGAGTTCTCTCCGCATGGCGCGCCCCATTTTTTCCCCCGGACTCTTCGGGTCTAGGGGAGGTGCAGCCCGATTTTCGTGAGGGTCAAGAACATACAAGAACACCAAGAATAATGAATAAACGTATCATAGAACTTGCCCACGGGTGAAAGAAAAGAAACACACAGTAAACTCTGTGAACTGAACCCCCTGAACGAACACTTAAGCATCCACGCTAATCCACCTGAATAAACAATTAAAACACTTAAATCTTCTTTTCGTAAACATAATCCATCCATAAGATGAACAACTAATCAATAGACCAACTTATAGTTTAAAGAAACAAGAAACAGAGCATAAAAGGGTTGAAATAAAACCTCTTTGAAGCTGTCCCGGCGTGGCCTAATCCGGCGCGGTCACCCCTCACCGCGCCGATTTAATACCATTCTCGTAACCCCATCTCCTTCTTTGGATGCTAAACGGCGCGCCCCCCTCCATCTCCATTTCCATCTTAAACCGGCGCGCCTCTCCCCTTGAATGGCCCTAATATGGCGCCCCCCCCCCCTCCATCTCCTCATGTGAACACCTTAAAATGGCGCGCCCCCCCATCTCCTTCTGTGAACACCCTAAAACGGCGCGCCCATTCCCTCCTCCCTTTCCCTTCGATTCCGGCGCGCCCCTTAACCGGCGCCCCCCCCCCCCTTCGATACCACCTAATCCGGCGTGCTTGAAAGGGGGATAATGATTACTCAAATGGGAGAAAAGAATTAAAGTTAATGAATAAAACTAATCAAAAGTTTCTCCCTCTACTATAATCCAAATTTTGTTCCGGGGGCGCTGCCCCCGGAAACCCCCGCAAGGGGAGCTGCCCCCTTGACCCCCGCGACCTGACCGCGCAGGTCGATCCGCGTGCGAGGGCGCATGTTGTCAATTTTTGGCTTTACACTTAACAACTCGCTCTCCTAGACTGTGCAATGATGCCCCGTGGTATCAGATGTTGACCTCGGGATCCCCGACATGGTCATGATCCGTGCACCTCTTGGGCCGATAGTTCATCAACTTGACCCACTTCTTCCGGGATCCGATCCCACACCCACATGAAACGTGCCGTACCTATAGTAGATATCCGAATGTCTTTGTTGTTACCTTCGATGCTTCGAATATGGACTCTCGACCGAATACTGGATGGTCCGTCAGTGACTAATATATATATATATGCCAAGATCTAATCCCGCACTTGCATCAAATTTGCCGCACTCGCAGCAAGTATTCGTATGGTTTTGAACGTCATTTTGCATACCGATGCGGAGGGTTTAAACCATGTCAACCCAACTCGCATGCTTTAATGAAAAAATGATCTTTAGGTCATCTGGCCCCTTTTCTTGGCGATTAATCAGAGGTCTTCCCCTCTCCGAGGGGATGTAATTAACGTCGCGGCCTTTATGGCGCGGCGGGTCTCCAGTCCCGACCCGATATCCACAATCGTCTGATTAGTCAGATGGAGCGCACCCCGGGCTTCGGACCACTCCAGTCTTGAAGCCAGAACACATTGTCACCTAGGTGACTGGCACGCCCTCGCACTAGATAAATCGATAAACTGATAAAAAGAACACCCCGATATCTCTACACCTCGAAATCCAGTGCGTTCCACAAGTTGGCACGCCCGGTGGGACAGATGGTCTCGAATCGATATAACCACCGATATCCCACGATATTTCCGTCCCACGAAATCCAGTGCGTCCCACAAGCTGGCACGCCCGGTGGGACTCCATGATCTCGAATCGATATAATCACCGATATCCCAATATTTTCATCCACACGAAATCCAGTGCGTTCCACAAGTTGGCACGCCCGGTGGGACTGGACTACCTCTCATCTTTTCGCCGAGATTAGGGGCCCAATGGCCTTTTCCGAAGTCTTAACTTCCGCATTTTTGAAATTGCAGGAGGGATTCATTTCTGAAGAACCAATGGCTGTCACTTTCGGTCTATTGGTTGTGGCGAGCCATGCGGAGCATGGCTACTTGGCAGTGCCGATCCAGTTCGGTGACTTTCCCCCGGTCATTGGCTTCCCCAACTTCCTCGGGGTTATGTTCGTGGACCTCTTGGATGTCAAGGAGGTCGAGCCCGTTGCCCCCGTGGAGGCGACACCCGAAGCTGTGAAGATGGTGGGCTACCACGTCCACCACATTGAAGCGAAGAAGAAGCGCACCTCGGCTGCCAGGAGGGCGGCAAGGAGAACCACTAGCACGCCGCAAGGCCGGCTTTCCCTCTCGGGCAAATCCGTAATGATCGGAGGAGTCCGAGTGTACCTGAATGGCCGTCAGGCCACGATCTCACCAGATAGGGTAATCCCGATGGTGCCGGTGCACAACCAATTCCAAGCACTGGCCCGAGAGCGAGGGGACCACATCAGGTCCATGCCAAAGCAAGAGTCGGCCCAGAAGCCGACTAAATTCAAGCAAGCATGGGTCCCCATCAGGCGGGCCCCAGCCTCAACCCAACTGGAGCCCGTCAGGACTGACCGGCTCAAGAAAAAGATGAAGGAAGATAAAGAAGAGAAGATTGAGGCGTCGGCTCAAGCGTCTCGAAGACCTGCCTTCCGTGCTCACGGTCGGCAGGCGAACATCTATTTGAAGGAAGGAAGATACAGCATGATGCACGAGCGGAGGCGTCTCGCCTATAGACCGCCAGTGCAAGCATCACCACCAACTGTCTGCCCCAGCCAGGGAGAAGACGACATCACTCAAGCCGTGAGGGGATATCTCCGCGGCCTTGGAAACACCCTCTTGGGAACTCAGCGGCTCCTAGAAGCCGTGAATGATGCTGAAAGAAACCGGAAGCAACAAGTTAACCCGGAAGATATCGAAGATGCGGAGTCAGGGTGCTATGGGCCGCCCCTCTGTAAAGAAGCTCCACCAAGAGTCTCGGTGTTTGATAGGCTAACCTTTCCTAGACAGACAACCAGGGAGGTGGTCCGAAGAAACAAAAAGATGCGGGTTTATACCTGCAATATGGCCGGGGTGGCCAACCAATATGGAGCCCTACCTGAAGACCAAGAAGAGATGGCCAGGCTGGCTGGCAGGTCGGGTCCCCTCACCAGAAGAGGAGCAGCTGCAGCTGAGATAATACAAGCCCTCGCCGGTGAAACAAGTTCAGATGCGGTCGCCATGGCAGCGAACGTGATTACCGCTGGGGATGAAGGAGAAAGGGTAGCACCTTCTCTAGATACTCTGACAGAAGGGGGAGGCCAAGCTCCTAGCCCATCCACCCCCGACCCGGCGATGCTAATGCTGCTTCAAGCCTATCGACAGGAGATCGAAGCTCTGAAGCGACAGGTGGGCGAACTGACCATGCATGCTTCCACATCGAAGCAGGTCGAACCGCCTCCAGAAACATCCAGGCAAGGCGCTGGAGAATTTGAGGGTTCACCCCAGGTGACGGCCTCTCAGCCAATCCCCAACTATGCTGGGGGCACGGCCCCAATGACCCTTCGGCTCCTCAACACCAAGGACCGCCACTATACCCCAGGCGACGGTGTTGACGACGCCACAGATGCAGTCGGCTCATTTCTACCCAGAAGCAGTGGATCCGGCAATGGCTAACAAGCTCATGATCGAGCAGATAGTCGAGATGAAGCTGGCCGATCGGGGAAGTGAAGAATATGCCTCATATGATGTGTACAAGGTACCCTACCCTGTCCATCATGCGGGGAAGAGATTGCCTCCTGGCGTCAGCAAGCCGCCAAAGTTTGACAAATTTAATGGCCAGGGGTCGCCGAAGGAACACATAGCCTATTACGTCAATGTGATGGGCGATCTGGCGACTGATGAATCGTACCTACTGAAGTTCTTCGGGTCCTCGCTCACAGGGCTCGCCTTCGAATGGTACTCGAACTTGCCGGCGGGGTCTGTTAACGACTGGCCAGATTTGCAAAGAAAATTTCGGGAGCGGTTCCACGTCACCGAAAGAGAGGTCACAGTGGCCGAGCTCTATGCAACCAGGCAGAAGAATGATGAAACTGCCCTAGAATTCATCAAGAGATGGCGGAACCTCTGCATGAGGTGTAGACGCCCGCCACACCAAGAAGATGCGGTTCAGATCTGCAAGCAGAATTTGAAGCGTGAAGTTTTCAAGAAGATGATCGGGATGGAGATCAAGTCATTTGATCGATTAAATAATGTGGTGGCGGAAATTGAGTCCTACCTCTCCAAATACTCTTCCGCACCGGCCACCTCAGCCCAAAAGGGAAAATCAATTGAGAAGCGGTCCGTGCCCAAAGAAGTCAACACTGTCAACTTCAAGGATTTCGAGAAGCAGAAGGACACTGATAAAGGAGTCACCAGTGCTCCTCCGGCCAAGCAGGCTGAACAACAAGAGGCCGCCTCCTTGCAGTCAAGAATGAAGAAACTTTACTCCTTCCCGAAGGAGAAGACCCGGGTCATCTTCGAGTGGGCCACCAAATATAACAAAATTACTCTCCCGGAGCCGAAGAGACCCGGTGACATCAAGAGGAAAGATGATCCTCGATTTTTTCCGTACCATCAGATGCTCGGGCACACCCTCGAAGACTGTTACGTCTTCAAAGACATCATTGAAGGCATGATCAGGAAGGGAGAGCTCCAGATGGGCGAACACAAGGTGGACCCGCCCCGCCCGCATGAGTTGCCAGTGCTGGGGGCAACCGTAAATATGATATCCTTATACCAACAACTGCCCGAAGAAGTGTCAGATACTTGTACAAAGCACACCTATGAGGCATTTGTTCTCGCTCCCGCAGAGAACCAGGGAGATTGGCAGATGGTGCCAAAGAAGACAAGAAGAAAGTCGACATCCCGCCCTACCCCGGGAGTCCGAATTCATGGCGTCACGCCTCAGCCACCACCACCAGTTGTAACTCCGGTTTGGTATGAAACTACTCCTCAGTTGGTCCTCCGAAGAATGACTGACAACAGGAAAAAGCCACTCTTGTTGCGGATGCACACGCAAGTCAGCCCGGCAGTTAAACGGCTGCAGGCGGTCATTGACGGGTTAGAAGAATATGAACAACCCAAGATCCAGCCAGTGCAGCTGAAGGAATATGTCCCTTGGGAACATTTTGAATCCCTAAAATTGGCTGAAGAAGCTGAAGCCGAAACACAAGAACCTGGCATATGGGATGAACTTCCCCGAGAACAGCTTCCAGCTGTAAAAGAAGAGAAGAAGAAAAAGAAGAAGAAGCTGAAGAATAAAATAAAATGCAACATTTTGTCTTGCAATACCTTGTCGGCCTTATTCAATATGGCCGAAGAGGAGGGAGAGGAAGAAATATGCTTCGCGCCTGTCGAGGCAAACCAAGCCGAGGCCTCTACTTCCCAATATGTCACCAGGTCTGGGAGAAGGTGGGGACGTCTGCCCCCAGCCAATCATAATATTATATTCAGGGGCGAGCGGCCATACCAAATCCCCGAACCTGAAGTGAAGGGCGCAGCAATCCCACCTCCATCGGGCCTCTACCCTGAAGATGCAGCAGGCGAAGTGGTACCCTCGTTCGCCGAATTTTTGCTCGCAAAGAAGAGCAAACAACCATACCAACAGCCCGGGTCCAAGGCCAAGAGCACTCTTGCCTCCACCTCAGGAACGCCCCCTCTGGCGAATAAAGATGATGAGGGCGCCGCCCCTGTGGCCCAGCCCATGCAAATGAAAGAACCAGTCGACCAAGCAAGCCGGAGCCGGGCGGCCTCCGAAGAAGATAAACTATCTTCCCCGCCGACTCCTCCGGCACCAGAACATGGCAAGCATAGCAAAGCCGAAGAAGCAAAGTTAGCTAACGTCCGAGCCGGCACTCGGATATTGAAACAATTGAAAAGAATCCCAGCAAGATTCAGTGTCTGGGAGATACTCTCCCTGGATGAGGAAACCAGGCAGGCTGTCATTGCGGCTCTGCAAACCCCGGCGCATTATGAAAGCTGTTTTGCTGAGATGCAGTTGGGAACAACCATCACCTTCACCGAAGAAGACATGCTCTTTCCTTCGGTCAGCCACAATAGACCCTTGTACATGAGGGGGCAGTTGAACGGCCAGCCTATAAACAGGATCTTGGTCGATACAGGGGCAGCAGTAAACATACTCTCCTACCAGGTTTACCAGAAACATTACTTCAATGTGCACCTGATCAAGGTCAGGGATATGAAGATAACTGGGTTCAACCAGAAGTCTGAAGTTCCCATGGGTGTAGCAGAGTTCGAGCTGTCACTAGGAGACTTCACCACCAAAGTGCAGTTCCACGTCATCAACTCCGATACCACATATAAAGCATTGCTCGGCCGACCGTGGCTGCATCAGAATCGGGTAGTGTCTTCGACCCTGCACCAGTGCATTAAGTACTTCCGGAATGGAAAAGAAGAAAGAATATTCGCAGACTTACACCCCTTCGAGGTGTTTGAATGCCACCTGCTCGATGCTGCACTTTACATGGAGGAGCCGAAGCAGAATCCCCAGCCGACTCAAAGCAAAGAAAAGGAGATAGCAGAGGATGACGACTGGTTCCCTCCACCACCGCCCGACTATGTGGCACCGCAGGAAGTGTCACACATTTCTAAAGTTGAAGGCGTGGTTCGAGCCATCCCCTCCAATATTTACCTCGAGACAGGAGTGCCGAAGCTCGAGGATTTACCCCGGTATGTGAAGGTCCCTCCAGGGATCACGAAGCCCCCCACAGACTTAGACTGTCAAACAGTAGAATTCTTGAAGATCTGGGAGGTGCCCAACCCAGAGGGCCCACCTACGATGTTCTATGTGGCTGATGAACATCCAGTGAAAGGGGATGATGATTGTAAATTCCCCGAAGAAATCTGTGACCCGGTCGGCCCAATCATGGGACTTCCAGATATATCCGGCAGAGTGGTGAAAATGGCTAGAGGGCAACAGCTGCCCTTCTTTCAGACCGAAAGTCGGAATCAGATGTTCAAGAAGCTGTGGTATCCACCGAACCTAGATAGGGAACTCCTGAAGATTACCCAGCACCCTGGGTTGGGTTTCTCAGTAGAAGAATTCTATGAAGCAAACATGATAGCCGTCTCAGCTCTAGTTGGCGACGGTCCCCCAGAAGACATAGATGCACTAGAAACCAAGAGCAAAGAGCAGCATACGCCTTCAACCGACAAAGCCCAAGATGAAGAAGTGTTCCTCCAGAACCCACCTCCAAGTAGGGATATAGGGGGGGTGCCATCCACTTCCGAGGCACCACTCCCAGATAGTCACGGTGGCGGGGCGCTGCTACCTCCACTCGATGTCGGAACAGAAGATAGCAGTCCAAGCTACACTCCAGACTTCTCCCTTTGTGACCCTGTTATGCTCGCAATATGTTATGAGCAGCAGCAGGAGATCGAGATGTTGAAGGCGCAGTTGGCCAAAATGATCGAACTACTGTCCGGTCTTACCGAGGGTATCCACCTCCGGCAGGGCACATCCATGAACCCGGGGGGCTCCTATGCCACCACGGAAAGATGGGAGAATCAGTCCCCGACCTCCAACTTTAGTGCTTTTATGCACTCAAGGAGGAAGGCGAAAGAAATAGCCGGTCCTTCGACTAGCCGGCCGGCGGAACGAGTCCTCACGTTGCAGGAGAAGATGAAGAAGCCTTATTCCTTCCCGAGGGATAAAACTCGGGAGATCTTTAAATGGGCTTGCCACTATAGCAGGGTTACCTTGCCAAAGCCCAAAAGGCCAGAGGATGCTACAAGGAGTGATGACCCTAAATTCTGCCTCTACCATCGAATCCTTGGCCACCCTATAGAAGATTGCTATGTCTTCAAGGATATCGCCCAGACCTGATCAAGAGAGGAGAATTGAAGATGGGGGACTATGAGGTGAAGCCCCCACAACCCCATGAAGCAGCTGTCTGTGAAAAGGGAGTCCATGTGGTTTCCCTCCTCGCAGAGGTCACAGCCCGGCCGGTGAAAGACGTCCTGAAGCAGATTTCCCTCAGCCTAACTCCACCTCGCCCTCACTGCTCGGCGGGTTACATCAGGAAATTGAAAGGCTGGAGGAGCACCTAGCCGAAATAAGTATGCACTGGTTTGACCCAGCAGGGGACATCCTCCCTCAGCAATACAGTCACTCAAGCCCGGAGCACTTCCTCGTGACCAGGGCAGAACTCTACAGCCACAGGCAAGAAGATGATGAGCCCGTCCTGGACTACATCAGAAAGTGGAGAAGCCTCTATGTGAGATGCATGTCCCCGTTAAGCCACGAGGTTGCCACTTGGGCTTGCGGGGAAAGTCTAAAGAAGGATATTCAGCAGCGGATGGTCGGCCTTAACGTCCACTCCCTTGATCAGTTGGCCATGATAGCGGCTGATATTGAAGCCTTCCTGGCAAAATACCATCCTGCCATCACCCTGGCAAGACAAGAAAACAAACCCGGAGGTGTCAACTTCAGCACTTCTGGGCATTCGAAGGAGAAGACAAAGGAGGTAGCCAATCCTTCAACCAATCAACCGGCCTCATTGCGAGAGAAAATGAGGAGGCCTTATTCCTTCCCAAGACATAAAACTCAGAGGATTTTTGAATGGGCTTGTCGTTACGGCAAGATTACCTTGCCAGAATCCAAAAGGCCAGAGGATGTCGAACGAAGCGACGACCCCGAGTTCTGTCCTTATCATCGGGTGCTGGGGCATCCTATCGAAAATTGTTATGTATTCAAAAATATCGCTCAAGGCCTAATCAGGAAGGGCGAACTAAGGCTGGGAAAATGTGAAGTGTACCCACCGCGTCTGCATGACGTGGTCACTTATAGAAGCGGGGTCCACATGATCTCTTTGCTCACGGAGGTCGCAAGCCCCGCCGATGGAAGATGTCCGGAAGCCAGTGAAGCACCCCTTTCAACCCCTCTGGATGAAGGCCCCACGAAGCCGGTCTATGATAATTATCAAGAAGACCATGAAGAGAGCCTGCGCCCCTTTGTGCCAGGAGGCACCTCGAAGCCCTATACAATGATGCAGGAAGAGCCGAAAGCCGATGCCCCCTGCAGATGTTGGGAGTCCATCACCAACGAGGTTGCCCCGACCTCCAATGATAGTCCACGGGAGCAGAAATCTGAAAAGCCCCCTACTCCTCCTGAGGGTGTTTCGCCCACGGACCAATCTTTAAGTTGCCCAGAAGCCATAACGCCAACATCGGCACCAGTTCCCAAGCCAGGGAAAGAAGATGATGAAGCCCTACCACTGAGCGGGGTGGTACAAGAAGACATCTATGATGCCCTTGAGGCTGAAGAAGACGATGAAGGCTTCATCGATTTGCAACCGGCTCCCCCGAAAATAGAAGATGGTGGCCAAGCCACTGTTGATGAGCTGATCGAAGTGGATCTGGGTACAAAAGATGACCCTAGACCAACATTCCTAAGCGCCCTCCTTCTCCCAGAAGAAAGAGAGCGATACATCAAGCTCCTACAAGAGTTCCGAGACTGTTTTGCTTGGAACTACAAAGAAATGCCAGGCCTCAACCCGGCGATTACCCAGCATATGTTGGCCATTGACCCCAAGGCCGAACCAGTGAAGCAGTCACCACGACGAATGAGGCCAGAACTGATAAGCCAAGTTTACAAGGAAGTCGACAAGCTCATAGACGTCGACTTCATAGCAGAAAACCAGTATACCACCTGGCTGGCCAATATTGTGCCCGTCAAGAAGAAGAACGGCCAGATCCGGATATGTGTGGACTTCCGAGACCTGAACAAGGCTTGTCCGAAAGATGATTTCCCGGTGCCCATCACTGAAGTCATGATCGATGCCACCACTGGCCATGAAGCCTTATCTTTCATGGACGGGTCGTCTGGATACAACCAGATATGGATAGCCGAGCATGATAGAATTCATACGGCTTTCCGGTCACCCAAGGGGATATTCCACTATAAAAGGATGCCTTTTGGCCTCAAGAATGCTGGCGCCACTTATCAAAGGGCGATGACCAAGATATTTGATGAATTGCTTTATGACAAGGTCGAATGCTACATCGACGACTTGGTTGTCAAGACCCAAAAGAAAGAAGATCACCTGAGTGACCTCAGGGTTATATTTCAAAGGCTCCGACAATACGAGCTGAAGATGAACCCGCTGAAGTGCGCCTTCGGCGTTTCCAGTGGGAAGTTTCTGGGCTTCATTGTCTGATATAGGGGGATTGAAATAGACCTCTCCAAGATAAAGGCCATTCAGGAGCTGCCGCCTCCGAAGAACCTGACGGAACTGCGATCACTGCAGGGCCGATTGGCCTATATCCGCAGGTTCATCTCCAACCTGTCCGGGCGATGTCAACCATTTCATAAGCTGATGATGAAAGATGCGCCATTCGACTGGAATCAAGAATGCCAGAAGGCTTTTGATAAGCTAAAGGAATACTTGAAGACCCCACCAGTGCTGGGGGCACCTGTCAAAGGGCGGCCGCTAATTCTCTACATAGCCGCCACCGAATGTTCACTCAGGGCAATGTTGGCTCAAAACAATGACGAGGGAAAGGAGCAGGCACTTTATTACCTCAGTCGAAGACTGGTCGGGGCAGAAGCAAAGTATACCCCGATCGAGAAAGTTTATCTTGCCTTGGTCTTTGCGGCCAAGAAAATGAGGCATTACATGCTCTCGCATGAAATACAGTTGATATCAAGGGCCGATCCAGCCAAACATCTCTTGTCCCAACCGGCGCTGAAAGGGCGACTGGGGAAGTGGGCCGTCATTTTAATGGAATTTGATATTACATATGTGTCGTAAAAGGCTATTAAAGGCCAGGCGATAGCAGATTTCTTTGCCGCACACCCTGTGCCTGAGAATTCCCCGCTTGTCACGGAGCTTCCGGAAGATGAAACACTGGAAGTGGACCAAGTCCGTCAAGCCATATGGCAGTTATACTTCGACGGAGCATCCAGAACTGAAACATCTCAATCAGGGCATGCGAGGATAAGGGCTGGAGCAGGCATCGTCCTCAAATCCCCAGAAGGAGAAGTGTTGCATACATCATGTTCGATCAACAAACCGTGCACGAACAATGAAGCAGAATATGAGGCCTTGATTATCGGTCTTCAGATAGCCCTCCACATGGAGATCCGAATGCTGCAAGTGTTTGGTGATTCTATGCTGATTGTCAAGCAGATACAAGGAGAGTTCGACGTCCGGAAGCCCGGGTTACTTCCGTATTGCGCCAAGGCGAAGAAGCTCATGGGGTGGTTCTACTTCATTAAAGTAGGCCATGTCGTCCGAAGCCAGAATGCCCAGGCTGATGCACTAGCAAAATTAGCAAGCTCACTGGCGGCCCTGCCGGGCGAATCTCTCAACATAACAGTCATAAACAGGCGCCAGGTCCCCAGCATGATAGAGGAGCCAGGTGACGAAGAAGAATATGAAGCTGCGACAGCAGAAAAAACTAACTCTCCTGATTGGAGGGAACCCCTAATGAAATGGTTTGAACACCCAGAATTGCCCAAGCAGAGGGGAGAAAGGATCAAATTGATCAGAACAAAAGATTCTTATGAAGTCAGAAATGGAACTCTGTTCCGAACCGTGGCTGATGCCGGAAGCAAGGTGCTCCTCCGATGTATATCCATGGAGGAGGCTTGGATGGTCTTGAAGGAAGTTCATGCCGGGTCGGCTGGTGCTCACCAGGCTGGGCCAAAGATGAAAATTGAAGTCAAGAAGCTGGGATATTACTGGCCAACTATGTTCGATGACTACTGCAAGTATGCCAAGTCATGTCATAAATGCCAGCAGCATGCTGCGATCCCAAGAAGACCTCCAGTTCATTTGCACCCAACGGTGCCCAGTTGGCCTTTTGCTCAATGGGGTACTGATGTTGTGGGCCCACTCCCCGCGTCTTCATCGGGATGCAAATACATTCTAGCAGCAATAGATTACTTCTCTCGCTGGGCGGAAGCTGTGGCTCTAAGAGAAGTGACGGGAGAAATCGTAGCCAGATTTGTCCGTCGAAATATCATATTCTGATTCGGCGTGCCCGATCAACTTTTCTCCGGCAACGGAAGCCACTTCCGAAACCAAAAGGTCTACAGATTGGCCGATAAATTCAAGATTGATTGGAGGACGTCCACTCCGTATAATTCGCAGGCAAACGGATTAGCGGAAGCCTTCAACAAGACACTATGCACACTTCTTGCCAAGACGGTCAGCTCTAGCAAGAAGGATTGGGAAGACAGGATGTATGAAGCACTATGGGCGTATCGCACCGTGTACAAAACCCCCACAGGTTGCTCACCATTCTCCTTGGTGTAAGGCTCAGAAGCGGTCGTCCCGATAGAGCTGGAGATACCCTCACTACGGGTGGCGATCCAACACGAATTAGTCAAAGATGGCCAAGCCAATATAGAAAGAAGACTGGAGGAGCTCTCCGATCTAGAAGGACGACGGCTCAGAGCCCAGCAGAACATACAAGTCTACCAGGCCCGTATGACCCGCGCCTTTGACAAACTCGTCAAAGAACATGAATTCAAGAAGGGAGACCTAGTCATGGTCAAGCGAAGAGAAGTCATGGCGGCCAACCCCAAAGGCAAACTGAATGAAAACTGGACAGGACCTTATGTGGTCCAGAAAGTCTATGAAGGCGGTTCTTATGTCATCGTCAACCACCGGGGGGAAATTCAATTCCCACCACTCAATGGGAAACACTTGAAACTATACCATGCGCCGCTTCCCCAGCTCGGCGATCAACTGAAACCAATACCCCACAATGAGGAGGATTCCGTCATAGAGCTTTTTACATAAAGCACCCAAAAACTCAACTCGACGCCCGTGGCCCTCCGAGGCCTCAACCGAGTAACATGGCTTAGACCTTCCGTCTAAGCCGGTTAAACCTGATTCCATTGCGTTGATATAAACCCAATGTCGACGATACTATCATACCTTTGTGATCCGATCTCGCACCCACATGAAACGTGCCGTACCTACGTCAGATATCCGAATGTCTTTGTTGTCACCTTCGATGCTTCGAATATGGACTCTCGACCGAATACTGGATGGTCCGTTAGTGACTAATATATATATATACCGGGATCTAATCCCGCACTTGCATTAAATTTGCCGCACTCACAGCAAGTATTCGTATGGTTTTGAACGTCGTTTTGCATACCGATGCAGAGGAAATCATGTCAACCCAACTTGCATGCTTTAATGAAGAACGATCTTTAGGTCATTTGGCCCCTTTTCTTGGCGATTAATCAGAGGTCTTCCCCTCTCCGAGGGGATGTAATTAACGTCGCGGCCTTTATGGCGCGGCGGGTCTCCAGTCCCGACCCGATATCCACAATCGTCTGATTAGTCAGACGGAGCGCACCCCGGGCTTCGGAAAACTCCAGTCTTGAAGCCCGAACACATTGTCACCTAGGTGACTGGCACGCCCTCGCACTAGATAAACCAATAAACTGATAAAAAGAACACCCCGATATCTCTACACCACGAAATCCAGTGCGTTCCACAAGTTGGCACGCCCGGTGGGACTCCATGATCTCGAATCGATATAACCACCGATATCCCAATATTTTCATCCACTCGAAATCCAGTGCGTTCCACATCACCTCTTTACCGGGTTGACGTTCTCATGTCTATTTTCCCTTGGCTGAGGTGTAGCCCGAGTTATCGGTGAAGAACATCTCTATTTTGGCGACTGCTGAGTTAAGCTGGTGGAAGCCTTTGATATTGGTGCCGAGAATCTTTTCGCTGACCTCGGCTACCAAGCCTTTGTGGAATATAGTAATGGCAACCTTTTGGACTGGTGGGTTGATGCACCTCATACTGAGGTCTCGCCATATCTTGATGAAATCGAGGGTGCTCTCGCCCTTCTTCTGTCGGAGAGAGCAGAGTTCTTCCAGAGAGATCTGGCGCTCAGCCATCTGGAAGTGGTCGAGAAATTTCTTTTGGAGATCTGCCCAGTTGACCACATAGTTAGGCTTCATGCGGGAATACCATTGGAAGGCGGTTCCCGTGAGCGATGTGGCGAAGTAGTATAGAAGGTATGACCCGTCCAATGCTAGCTCGCCCATGACTGTGACGTAGTAGGCCAAGTGTTCATGCGGAGACCCTTTCCCGTCGAACTTCTACAGCTTCGAGGGTGTGGCGTACTTTAGGGGAAGCCTTTTTAGCTGGTGATGTAGTGGGTATGGTACACTGTAGAGGTCTACAGTTGCAACCCCTTCCCCATACTGGGCGAGCTTCGTGTCGACGATTCGCTCGATCATCTGCCATTGTGCCATGAAATTTTCTGGCACTGGCGTATTGGATGCTCGTGGATGAGCTTCCATTGGAGGTAAGCCGAACCCTGCCGCTGTCGGGGTTCTAGCCGTTGTTGCAGAGGCGCTGGTACCATTGTGCCCAACTGGTAGTACTGGTGCTTCGGCCGGAGGCCTAGAAGGCTGTTGAGGGTGAAGGTCTCGCTCCTGAAGAAGGTATTACAGGAGGATCTTCAAGTGTTGGTTCTCCCTCATGAGAGTCTCAAGAGTCATCTCTTGACCCTCATTTGCCGGTGGGTTGTTGTCGACTGGATCCGCATTGTTGTGCCCCTGTGGTCATTTGAGTCAATCGACATCATCCTGTGGTCATTTGAGTTATTTGATATTCTTGGTTTTGATAATGGCTAAACACTATAAGTCATTGTAGTTTTTCACTCTCATATGACTGACATACGTGATGTTTTGTTCATGATAGATATGCCAATGAATGGACAAGGAATGGAGTGGATATGGAAAATGTGAAAGCCTAATGATCGCGCCCAAGCAAGGATGGAAATCCTTTCAAATTGTGATCAATCAAACGATCAAACTCATGGCAGTCGCCTGGCAAACCAAACGAGTGGATAAGCATCTTGCCTCTCTACCATTCAATACAAGTGGTATATGTCATTTACTGTCAAGCACCATTGGTAAGATTCTTACCTTGTCATAGCCATATATCTCACCATGGGTATTCCATTTACCTCTCATTTCTAAACTTCACAATGATAACTTGGATTGATAACTATCAAGTTCACTCTTTAAATGGATTAGTTTCTCATTCCAATCATGGTAACATGCTCAAATGATCTTGATGTTTCTAATGCATAAACCAAGTGAAATCTAACTCCCAAATGTATGAAATAAACATCTACTTAAAGTCATTATTATTTGGATGTATTTCATTGGGCTAACACTTCAACTTTGCAGGACTAGGACATTCCAATCGACACTTCACATAGCCACGGTCGATGCACAAAGAAGCATCACCAAGAGAACCCAAGGTCAAAGACTCAGTTGACACCTTCAAGACTATCAAGGTTGATGCCACAGATGAGAACAGGATGCTAAAGGAGTTAAGCGACTGAGCTAAAGGGTTACCGGACTGAACCGGGGAAACCCTGGGGTCTGCCCAGCTAGCGGTCGACCGCCAGCACAGGGGCGGTCGACCGCCCCTGCCAGCAGCTCAAAGTCTGTAGTTCTCTCAGTGGCAGTCGACCGCTAGCTCAGTAGCGGTCGACCGGAATTTCCAGGGACCAAGTCTCTACATGGTTTCTCAGTAGCGGTCGACCGCCAGCTTCCACAGGTCGACCGCCAACCCCGAGCCAACAATTGTTGACTTTAGTTTTCTCTCCGAAAGAAGCCATTCTCCATGGATTTCTTTAATCCTAAAGTCACCCAATCACCCACAAAAAGTGGATCTGGTCTGGGGGATGTCTATGGACCATTCAAAGTCTATAAAATACATACAATAGGGTTAGAAACCCTAAGGCATCAAGAGGGATCAAAGGAGATCAAGAGAGGCTAGACGAGGTGCTTGGAAGAAGGGGTACTGTAGCCGTGAACAATACTTCGTACAGAAGTTCTTCATCCATTCTAAGGTGTTTCAAGCTTAGATCTGAAGCAAGCAACCTCCAAGGAAGCTAGAAGCAATCAAGATTCTCTAAGGTAATCAAAGCTACATCCATACACTTCTTCATCAACTCAATTGAATCCAAGACATCAAGAGAGAACAAGAAAGGCAAAAGAGGAGGTTGGAAGAAGAGCAACCTCCAAGGAAGAGTAGATGCAAGCCAGGCTATCAAGGTGATCCATTGAAGCTCATTTCTCAAGGGAGATAAAATCTGCATCCTTTATCTTCTTCATCAACTCAAGGTGATTCAAGGAAGATCATTTCACAAAGAAGAAGATATCATTGAAGCATCAGATTCAAGCTCCAGCAATCTCAAACAAGATCTTTTCTCCTTGAGCATATTCCATATCTTGTTTGAGTATTTTCATATTTGTTCTCTTTTCATTTCATTGAAACATTGAAACTGAAGATCGTCCCTACCGGTGGTTAGTAGGAAGGTAATCGGAAGCTGTCCGATCTGCGGTGTTGACGTCTCTATCGGTGGTTAGTAGGAAGGCAATCGGAGATTTTTCTGATCTGCGGTTCAGTGCGTTACACTAGTGAAGCCTCACCAGGTTTGGTGAGGGGTGGACGTAGGACTGGGGATTCAGTCCGAACCACCTTAAAATCTCGTGTGTTATGGTTTGCTTGTGCGATTGCTTTGTGATAGATGCATGCTTAGGTTCAATATCTATATTACTTATTCATCTTGCTAAGTAAATCGTTGTGTGCTACGCTAAGCTAGTTATATTCCGCTGCAATTCTTTTTATCTAGCTTTAAAGAGGGGTGGACTCTTATATACGATGGTCCTCATGAGCTGCCATCAAATTTAATTGATTGGTCAGCCAAACATGAGACCAAACACAATGATAACCTTGCTGCATATAACTTAATTACAGCTGCAGTTGATCTCAGACTAACTCATCTTGTGTCCTCCTGCAGCACAGCGAAGCAAGTACTGAACAGGTTGGTGAAAATCAATGAAGGGAAGGAACAAGAACAAGAATACTTCATGGCCGACCGTGCAGAACAGTCCAGCAATACATCCTCATCACAGGTAAACTCTGACTCCGAGGAATTCACCTTTGAAGAGCTTATGGAAGCCTATGATGAGTTGATTACTCAATACAAAAAGGTCAAATCAAAAAATAAAAATTTGAAATAGGATCTCAAGAAAAGTAACCAAAATGAAAGTTCTTTTTGTAAAAACTGCTCTGCTTTTGAAGAGCTTAACGACACTATTTCTTTTGATCTAGATACGCATAAACAAAGCATTGCATGTCTAAGGGATGAAAATAAAAATCTTCATGATGAAATCACTAGGTTGGAAGAATTGTAATAAAACTTCAAAATTAACATAAATCAATCTCTAATGATCAAACTATGGCCGATGGGCTAATTCATGATGGGAGGTTGATTGAAGAAAGTAAAAATTCTGAAACTCAAAGTGAAAAGGTCCTAAAAGAAACTGAAGTTTCATGCTCTGCTAATTTTACATGCAAATAATGCTTGTTCTTGAAAAAGATAAATATGGGTCTCCATGACGATCTTGAATGGCAACAAAATCTGATTGATTCTCTAAAAGAAGAGAATAGAGAATTGTTGGAAAAGAAAATTGAACTTGAACAAGATGAAGAAGAAGTGAATGAAAAATTGGTTGCTCTAGGAAAAGGCAAAATTGTTATTGATGATTGCTCTGAAACATTACATGCTTTAGAACCAGAGAATAAAAATCTTAAAGCGGTAAATGCCATGCTCAACGAGCAATTGGCAGCATGTGAAGAGGGTCTTGATGAATCTAAACATCATATTTCCTCACTTGAAAATGAAATTTAATGTTTGAATGATTTCCTGTCAATGTTTGCCCAAGACCAAGATTCTGGCTCATCAGAAGCCACCACTTCCTGTGGTCACCAAAAAGAGCATACTGCTCGAAAGAAAAGTAAAATTCAGCATGCTCATCCAAACATGCACTACAACATGTCCAATGCTAAATACCATGCTTTCCAAAAAATGAATGTCCATTGTTATTATTATGGTAGACATGGTCACACTATGCATGATTGTTTCATCTTGAGAAATGATGAGCTTAGAACATGACAACAAGTGAAAGGGCAAGGAAAGAAACATGTCAACACTAGCAGAGGGCCTACTCAGTAGAACTCTGCACAGAATTGCATGGAGAATCAGAAGTGTCGACATTCCCATCCAGACAGGTCGACACTCCCCATGGCCATCAAAAGAAATGCTTCTCTTTGCTGCTTTCATTGTGGTAAGACTGGTCACACTGACAAGGAATGCTGGCATCTGAAAGAAAGACACCACCCTCATACCACAAAAGGTAAGAATCATGCTCGCCCACAAAAGCGTAGTCCACATGCGCACGCATATGAACATAAAAAGAATAATCAATCTTTTGTGCATTGTTTCTGTTGTGGGAAAAATAGGCATGAGATATATGATTGCCACACAATAAGGGAGGATGATGTGATTGCCCTGAAACAGATGAGCCAAGATGCTAAACATGTTGCTAACCCACAAGGACTCAAGTAAGCTTGGGTACCTAAAAATTCCAAATGAGAATTTTAGATGCAGGATGCCTTGGAGCTGAGAAATGAATGGTCAGGTAAATAAAAGCTCAAGGCATAGGTATGTAAATAATTTTTTTTTCATTTTGCATGTTTAGTCTTGACATGTAGATAGTGCATCATAAGTTTGCCTATTTTGTTCAATAAAATTCTGCAAACTGAATTGCTTGTTTCAATGATGATTTATCCCCCATGGTGTGAAGATGAACACATGAGCTAGATTAATTGCTCACACCCTACTTGACCTCTGGTATTTCAAATGGTCTAGAGTTGAAAGGCAAGTCATGCTTGCCCAGAACTCTTACTATGCGTGAGAAGGATCTAACATCAAAACCTCTGTCGTGTATCAGAGATCAATTATTTCAGCTGTTTAATTCATGAGAAATTTGTTATGCTGATGAAGTTAATGTGATGATGAGTTGTGTGGTACCTGACATTAGCCACATGAAATTCTTGAATTTTTGTTTTGATGATGCATATCATGGCTACATTTTCAACTCGTTATTCATGTTAGCATTGTTCAAAGGGGAAGTCTAGCAATTGGCATCATCATGTTGCATTCAGTTCAAAATCTATTGTGAATGATTTGTGTTTGCATCATCTTGTGATCTCATGTACTTTTATGCAAATCATGTTTAGGAAAACATAAAAAATGTCCAATCATCATGCATCATCTTCATTGCATTGTACATTCACATAAGTCTTAGGCTGCATAGTTCATTGCCAACCCATACATGCTTTCAGTAGGAGTCAACATCTAAAACCAAGATGCTTGCTCCCTTAGAATAAAGTTGTATCAAATGAATGTAAAAAGTACTTTCTTGAATAGATTGATCAAAGAAGAAGTCTATGTTGAGCAGCCCCCTGGCTTCGAAAACTCTAACCATGTAGATTTAGTATACAAGCTAGACATGGCACTTTATAGCTTGAAACAAGAACCAAGAGCTTGGTATGAGAGAATTAGCTTGTTCCTCATTGAGAAAGGGTACACACGAGGTAAGGTAGATCAAACACTTTTCACCAAGAGGCATGGTAAGAACATCTTGATTGTTCAAATTTATGTTGATGATATTGTGTTTGGTTCTACTAAATCAGAAATGCGTGAGGAATTTGCTAACCTCATGACTAGCGAAATCGAGATGAGCTTAATAGTAAAAGTCTATTTTTTTCTCGATTTACAGGTCAACCAAGGAGAAGATGAGTGCTTCATAAGTCAAGCCAAATACATCAAGGCGCTGCTGAAAAGATTTGACATGACAAACAGCAAAATAATTACAACTCCTATGAGCACCACAGCATCACTGGATTCGGATGAAAATGGTAAATTAGTGGATGCAAAGATCTATAGAGGTATGATCGGCTCTTTGCTTTACTTAACTGCATCCCGACCAGATATCCAGTTTAGTGTATGCCTTTGTGCTAGATTTCAAGCTAGTCCTAGAGAATCCCACTTGACTGCTGTCAAACATATCCTTAGATATCTTACCGGCACTCAAGATTTGGGATTGTGGTATCCGTCATCATGTGATTTATCTCTTATATCTTATTCTGATGCGGATTATGCTGGATGCAAGTTGGATCACAAAAGTACTAGTGACTACTGCCAGTTTCTGGGCGGGTGTTTAGTTTCTTGGGCCTCCAAGAAACAACACTCGGTTACCCTCTCAACCGTAGAGGCTGAATATGTTGCTGCGGGGAGCTGTAGCACCCAAGTGTTGTGGATTGAACACCAACTCCAAGACTACTTAGTGGATCTTGGTTGTGTCCCGATTCTGTGTGATAACACTAATGCTATCAACCTTGCCAAAAATCCAGTCCAACACTCTAGGACTAAGCATATTGAGATTAGGCATCACTTCATTAGAGATGAGGTCGTTAATAAAAATTTTGAACTGCATTTTGTTGATACTCTAAATCAAATTACTGATATTTTCACCAAGCCCTTGTGTAATGATAGATTTTCAACACTCAGAAGGGAGCTTGGTCTTTGCCGACCTCAGGCCAATAAAAATTGAAATGATGATCTTGTTTAATTTAGTTGTGTGTTTTTGCAGATTAGTTTCCATGCATTATTTATATGTAAATATGTCATTTTGCATATGGTGTAGCATTGCATGTAGTCATAATGCATAATAAAGTTGAATTCATGTTCACGATGCATTGCATGGTTTGTGTAAAATCATTCTTGCATGGCCATGGTATATTAACTATTGATGTATGGAAAGGCAGGTTATGCTAGTCTAGAAGTGCTCAATATGCGTGAGGATTCACCTCCGTCAAGTACCATGTGTCACTGTCGCATATAGGCCATATAGTAAGGGGGAGTTGTCTCTTTGACGCATCCATGCATATATTTCATCTTCATTTTGTTGCATTTAATAAGTGAACAACCATGTGCTGGGTCATGCATTTCATGTCTGCCAACTTCATGTCTGACTAGGTCAACCCTTGCTTGGTACAAGTCAACCTCTCCTTGACAATTATCTTTTCACTTGCAAACATAACTCCTTGAGTGCATTCACTGCATATCCTTAGGGGGAGTCTTGTTGCTTTTCTTACTCTCTTGCAACCTGAACTTCAATGGCCTCTAGCTTGAATATGAGATCATGAGACAGACAGAACTATGGTGTAAGAACTTTCTATTATATGAACTGATGATTGTCCATCAACTGAAAATGGTTCAGATTTAATGATTTCCTTGAAGTTATGATATATTTTTGAAATCATCTATGTTCCATGGTGTTAATAGACTTTAACTAGAGATTGCATGTTGTGCCTTGAATGACTACCCTGAAATCTGAAAATTCAAATGTCATTGCAACGTTGGTTGAAGTTGCTAAAGCTTAGTATTGTTGTTAAACACCTTGATGAGCTGGAATTCGTGAAAATCAATTTGACATAGTAATGATATTGTTACATGGAGAAATATGTCACGTCCTCAAAACAAGTGACGAATGATATGTCATGATGTGCCCCTGCTATCTTTGTCTTAATTATTTTTGGACTCTAGGCAGAGCACTGGCATAATTGCTGAGAAATATATCTTCTCATCAAAGAAATGAGATTGGATATGTCATGACGTGACTTTTCTATCTCTGTTCATTCTGAAGCATAACAGTCAGTCTTACCAAATACCTAGGAATACTGGCGTCTAAACAACGTGTATTCTTACAGGTAGGAGACATGTACTAGACTCGATTGCTCGTAAAATATGAGTCATGTGCATAAAACTGCAAAAGATCATGTAAAACAATGCTGAAATCATACGATTCCATACTTTAGTCATACTTGTTTAACCTCAATACTAGTTTGTGCTCTTCCCGATAAAGTTTTTAAATATGAATGTATAAGACAAGGAAAGGTTCACCATTGCCATGATATGCATTTCTGGTTCATTTCTATTAAAACATGGATGTAGCTACTTTTCAAACTCTGTTGATGATCTCAGATTTCATTAACTTTGAACCATATATATTGCTCACGGCATGTTTTCGATTTGCATATAATGGCTTTCTCTTCGCTCCTATTCAACTCTGATCACTAAGACTTTTGTCAACGACTCTACCTTACCCCTCCTTTTTGCTGTTGTCAAAGGGGGAGAATTTTGTGAGTTACCTTTGTGAGTTGTCAAAGGGGAAATATCCGTTGTGATTATTCATGCATACATATCCTTTGTGTTTGACAGCGTCAAAGGGGGAGAAATAGAATTCTAGAAATCTCTTTGGGATCATGCATACATATTAGCATTCATATGCTTTGATCATCCATGCTGATCATCCATGCATATATATCCGCATTCACATGTTTTTAACATCATGGATCTTGAGTTGCATATGTTATAAACTCTGCCATCTTAGATATTACTGCCACATAATGACTCACAGTGTTGTCATCATCAAAAAGGGGGAGAATGTTGTGCCCCTGTGATCATATGAGTCATTCGACATCATCCTGTGGTCATTTGAGTTATTTGATATTCTTGGTTTTGATAATGGCTAAACACTATAAGTCATTGTTATTTTCCACTTTCATATGACTGACATACGTGATGTTTTGTTCATGATAGATACGCCAATGAATGGACAAGGAATGGAGTGGAGATGTCAAATGTGAAAGCCTAATGATCGCGCCCAAGCAAGGATGGAAATCCTTTCAAATCGTGATGAATCAAACGATCAAACTCATGGCAGTCGCCTGGCAAACCAAACGAGTGGATAAGCATCTTACCTCTCTACCATTCAATATAGGTGGTATATGTCATTTACTGTCAAGCACCATTGGTAAGATTCTTATCTTGTCATAGCCATCAATCTCACCATGGGTATTCCATTTACCTCTCATTTCTAAACTTCACAATGATAACTTGGATTGATAACTATCAAGTTCACTCTTCAAATGGATTAGTTTCTCATTCCAATCATGGTAACATGCTCAAATGATCTTGATGTTTCTAATGCATAAACCAAGTGAAATCCAACCCCCAAATGTATGAAATAAACATTTACTTAAAGTCATTGTTATTTGGATGTATTTCATTGGGCTAACACTTCAACTTTGCAGGACTAGGTCATTCCAGTTGACACTTCACATAGCCACAGTCGATGCACAAAGAAGCATCACCAAGAGAACCCAAGGTCAAAGACTCAGTGGACACCTTCAAGACTATCAAGGTTGATGCCACAGATGAGAACGGGATGCTAAAGGAGTTAAGCGACTGAGCTAAAGGGTTACCGGACTGAACCGGGGAAACCCGGGGGTCTGCCCAGCTGGCGGTCGACCGCCAGCACAGGGGCAGTCGACCGCCCCTGCCAGTAGCTCAAATTCTGCAGTTCTCTCAGTGGCGGTCGACCGCCCCTGCCAGTAGCTCAAATTCTGCAGTTCTCTCAGTGGCGGTCGACCGCCAGCTCAGTAGCAGTCGACCGAAATTTCCAGGGACCAAGTCTCTACATGGTTTCTCAGTAGCGGTCGACCGCCAGCTTCCATAGGTCGACCGCCAGTCCCGAGCCAACAATTGTTGACTTCGGTTTTCTCTCCGAAAGAAGCCATTCTCCATGGATTTCTTTAATCCTAAAGTCACCCAATCACCCACAAAATGTGGATCTTGTCTGGGAGATGTCTATGGACCATTCAAAGTCTATAAAATACATACAAGAGGGTTAGAAACCCTAAGGCATCAAGAGGGATCAAAGGAGATCAAGAGAGGCTAGAGGAGGTGCTTGGAAGAAGGGGTACTGTAGCTGTGAACAGTACTTCGTGCAGAAGTTCTTCATCCATTCCAAGGTGTTTCAAGCTTAGATCTAAAGCAAGCAACCTCCAAGGAAGCTAGAAGCAATCAAGATTCTCAAAGGTGATCAAACCTACATCCATACACTTCTTCATCAACTCAATTGAATCCAAGGCATCAAGAGAGAACAAGAAAGGCAAAAGAGGAGGTTGGAAGAAGAGCAACCTCCAAGGAAGAGTAGACGCAAGCAAGGCTATCAAGGTAATCCATTGAAGCTCATTTCTCAAGGGAGATCAAATCTGCATCCTTTATCTTCTTCATCAACTCAAGGTGATTCAAGGAAGATCATTTCACAAGGAAGAAGATATCATTGAAGTATCAGATTCAAGCTCCAGTAATCTCAGACAAGATGTTTTCTCCTTGATCATATTCCATATCTTGTTTGAGTATTTTCATATTTGTTCTCTTTTCATTTCATTAAAACATTGAAACTGAAGATCCTCCCTACCGATGGTTAGTAGGAAGGCAATCGGAAGCTGTCCGATCTGCGATGGTGACGTCCCTACCGGTGGTTACTAGGAAGGCAATCGGAGGTTTTTCCGATCTGCGGTTCAGTGCGTTGCACTAGTGAAGCCTCACTGGGTTTGGTGAGGGGTGGACGTAGGACTGGGGATTCAGTCCGAACCACCTTAAAATCTCGTGTGTTGTGGTTTGCTTGTGCGATTGCTTCGTGATAGATGCATACTTAGGTTCAATATCTATATTACTTATTCATCTTGCTAAGCAAATCATTATGTGCTACGCTAAGCTAGTTTTATTCCGCTGTAATTTTTTTTATCTAGCATTAAAGAGGGGTGTTCTGCGAAAGGAGGGGCAGATCTATTCACCCCTTGATGGGAATCGACGTCGAGTACTAACTTTTTATTTTGCATTTGTGTCCTTTAGTTTGGTTTTATATCCTTGGGAAAGTATATGTACAATTGTAAGGCTTTGTAAGCCAATGTGTCATTCCCTTGGATTCTTTGGGTTTTTGTGCAAATGTGTAGTAGGTCCAGCTAGGGGGCCCTCTCTCCTTTCCCATTGGGCCATCTAAGCTATGTGGGGGCTGGTCAACCATCCTAGGTGGCCATCTAGAAGGTTTGAATGCCAATTGACCACTTGGGAGACAAGTGTGTTAAAATGTCAAGGGTAGGCTACCTACCCTCCCCCTTGGTCAAGGGGGCGCCCTCCCTTTAGAATTAATTAGGATTTTCTTTTTTTTATTTTGTTTGAATCAAATGTGATGTCCCTCTTTTACTCCTCCTAATTCTAGATCTAGGGTTAGTTTGAGTCTTTTGTCATTTATTATATAAGGCTTGTATTTCCATTTTGAGTAGAATTAATCATATGAAATTTCAAAAATTTGGTTGAATGCTCCAAGGAAGGGTGCACCCCTTACCTCTCACCTCTAGTTTTCCTTCTCCATCCTCTGCATTTCAGGGTTGTGAACCCTTCTATCTTAGCCCCTCCACCTCTGATTTCATTCTGTGTCGCCGCCATTCGTGCCACCATCGAGCCGCCACGAGCCACCGTCGGAAGTTCTGTCCAGGTTCTATCTTGCTGGATAGAAGGCCACTCTGAGAATTTTAGCTCCCAATTATCTCATCTTCTGGAGCTGATATTTTTAGGGTACGTTCTACGGTTCATCATAACCCTCCAGAAAAATTAAAAAAAAGTTATAGCCCCTTTTTATAATTTTTCATTTTCGTGCATCTCCACCCACTAGTTCTGCCTTTTGTTCAGATCCAATCACAGCCACCCTGAGTTTCGCCTTCTTGGTCCCCTTTTTGATTTTTTATGGAACCCCCAAAATTACTGGAGGTTTTGCCCACCATCCCCTCCACCCAAAAAATTTCGTGGAATTTCCACATACCTGCACCTATTTTCTAAAACAGGTCGCCACGGCTTGCACATTTTGTGAAAAATTCGGCCATTCGGCTGAGGAGTGTTGGAAGCGCCTTGGCGCTTGTTTACGTTGTGGAAGCGGGGAGCATCGCATGTCGGAATGCCCCCTTATGAAAGACCAGTCATCTGGTAATGGACGCAGGAGGCAAGCTCGCCTCAATGCTGTTCTAGAAGAAGAGGAAGCGCCCAGGGATGATGGGCTTATGGAAGGTACTCTTCAAATCTGTTCTCATCCTGCATTTGTGATATTTGATACTGGTGCCTCTCATTCTTTTATCTCCACTACTTTTGCTAAAATATTACCAATCGCATCAGTTTCCTTACCTTCAGGTCTTGCTATTTCCACACCCTTAGGTTCTGGAACAAAGCTTACCGACTATTATCCCGATAGCGAAGTGATAGTAGAGGGTCACAATCTCCCCGCAAACTTAGTATGCCTTAACATGAAAGGTTATGATGCCATTTTAGGGGTAGATTGGCTTGTAGATCATGATGCTTATATCAATTGCTGAAATAGGATTATATCCTTTCGAAAGCCCAATCTTCCGAGATTCTCCTTTTTTGGCATCAAGTACAAGAAGCATCCTACTATCATATCTTCTCTTCACACTTGCAAACTTATCTCGCAAGGATGTGAAGCTTTTCTTGCTTCTGTCATTGTTGCCGAATCTATGGAGATTATCTTAGCGGACATCCCTATTATAAATGAGTTCCCAGACGTGTTTCCATCTGAATTACCCAGTTTACCGCCCGAGAGGGAAGTGAACTTCACTATTGAACTCATTCCAGGAGCAGCACCTGTTTCTATAACCCCTTACAGGATGTCCCCCACAGAGCTTAAGGAATTGAAGAAGCAGTTGCAAGAACTTCTGGATAAGGGCTTCATCAGACCTAGCACATCCCCGTGGGGTGCGCCTGTCCTATTTGTCAAAAAGAAGGATGGTTCTCTCAGGATATGCATCGATTACCGACGATTGAATCAGCTTACAATTAAAAACAAGTATCCATTACCGCGTATTGATGAGCTCTTCGATCAGCTTTCAGGAGTAGAATATTTCTCTAAGATAGACCTCAGATCAGGTTATCATCAGCTTAGAATTAAAGAAGAGGACATTTATAAATCGGCTTTTCGAAGTCGTTATGGCAACTATGAATTCGTAGTGTGTGACTGAAGTGGATGGGCTCCGTGAGACCTCGATGGTCATGCTCGGGGCCCGCCTGGGACTGGCAGTCGGGTGTCGGGGGCACCGTTGTGACTGAAACAGACGGGCGCTGGGAGACCTCGATGGTCATGCTCGGGGCCCGTCGACAGAGGCACGGGCCTGACGCTTCACCTTGCGTCGATGCTCGTGAAGTATGCCTATTGTTAGGGTAGGAGCACTGAGGGCACGCTTATCGAGGTGACCCTATAGTGTTGCACGATCATCGAGGTAAGGATCTGGTGGGGTGCTCTCATTGAGCAACATTTAGTAATGTGTGATTATCGAGGCAGAGGTTGGGCAGGGTGCTTTCATTAAGTAGCGTCCGATGGTGCATAAATATTGAGGCAGAGCCTGGGTTGGGTGCTTCCATCAGGCGGTGTCTGGGCCATGCATGAATATCGAGGTATAGCTCGGGTACGGTGCCTTCATCGATTCGCATCTGAGGCTGTACACGAATATCAAGATAGGGCCCGACAGAGTGCTTTCATCAAGAAAAATCTGGGGCCATGCATGATTATCGAGGCAGGGCTCGAGCAGAGTGCTTTCATCAAGCGACGTTAGGGGTCGTGCACGAATAACAAGATAGGGCCAGCCATAGTGCTTTCATCAAGCTGCGTCAAGGGTCGTGCATGAATATCGAGATAGGGCCTGGCAGATTACTTTCATCAAGCAAGATCTGGGGTCGTGCATGAATATTGAGACAGGGCTCGGGCAGAGTGCTTTTGTCAAGTAGCGTCCGATGGTGCACGAATATCGAGGCAGAGCCCGTGTAGGGTGCTTCCATCAAGTGGCGTCAGGGCCATGCATGAATATCGAGGTGAAGCTCAGGCAAGGTGCCTTCATTGAGTCGCATCTGGGGCCATGCACGAATATCGAGATAGGGCTCGGGCAGAGTGCTTTCATCAAGCAAGATTTGGGGTCGTACATGATTATCGAGACAATATCTAATGTGCGTTCGTCATAGCAGGGGGCCGCCTCTTAGGAGGTTGGTGTTTGGGCTATACGCCGTATGAGGGACAATCATGTGACATGCCATCGGCGTGAGCCTAGCAAACACAAAACCTGCCAACCAAAGCCTTCATGCGCCGTTCGTAGTCCCGGGGGTGAGCTCCATGCATTCTATGGCCCTTGGGCACCCATGGGGCGGTTTTATAGAGGTAGGAGAGGGGTTTAGGCGGACCAAGTTGAGGGGGTCGACGTGGTCCACCTAAAAGGGGGGTTTAGGCGGGGTTGACTAGCCCTTTTTTCCATTAACTGTGCTTCTGAGAACACTGTCGCCTGGGCCAAAGGGGGTTTGTGCATTGGCTCAGATAGAATGTCAGATGCTAAAAGGGGTTTGCGCATTGGCTGAGACAAAACATACGATGCCAAAAGGGTTATAGTGATCCCAGTGGGACTGGTGGTTAGTGTCAACGGAGGGGGGATTTCATTGGCATGGCTAGAAGGTCCAATGCCAGGGGGTGTTTGTTCATTGGAGGAAAGGAGTTTCCAATGAAAGGGTTTTTGCAGCCAACGAAGCAGTTTCAAAACTTTTGTTGTTGACCAAAATTCTCTTCTTCACATTTTCCTCTCTTTTCTCTCTTTCTTTCCCTTCTTCCATTTTTTATTCTATTTTTATTCTTTCTTCTTTTTTTATTTCTTCTCTTCTTTTTTTATCAAATGAATATTGCAGGGCCTCGTAGGGAGCCTAAGGTGCTAAATTGTTCGTTGCGGTGCGACGGCTCCAACTAATCATTGAAATGGGATAGCTGTGGTTCATTGGCTCAGACGGAAAGTCTAGGCCAAAAGTGGTGTGTTTATTTGCTCAGATGAGACATCTGATGTCGAAGTAGTATGTTCATTGGCATAATTGGAGGTTAATGCCAAAGCAAAGGAAACGGTTTATTCATTGGCTCAGACGGAAGGTCTAGGCCAAATGGTGTCTATTCATTGGCTCAGACTGGATGTCAAATATCGAAGCAGTTGTTCATTGGCATAACCTGGAGGTAAGTTCCAAAGCAAGAAAAATTATTTGTTTATTGACTTAGACAAAATGTCTAGGCCAAAGCTTTTATAGTGATCCCGGTGGGACTGGAGGTTAGTATCAACTGGGGGGTTTTCATTGACAAGCACGGAAGGTCCAATGCCAGCGGGGTTTATGCACTGGCTTAGATTGAATGTCGGACGCTAGAAGGACTTTGTTTATCAATGTGCATGGGTTTTTTATGATCCATGGGGGAACTTTAAAACTACGGGTATCCTCCAACCCCCATTTTTTTTACACATTACTAACTCAAGCACCCTTTTGGATTTTTGCTAGAGTCAGCCCCTTCTTGCTTTTGTCCACGCACCTTTTCAAGTTTTCACGTGGCATGGTACCCAATTTTGCTCGCAGCGCCTTTGTGGGTTTTCATCACGACTGGATTTAATGTCCTTATTGCCCTTGCTTGGTGGGACATTTGAGCATGTCCGACGGGGCACCTCAATTTTGAATGGCGGGGAAGGCCGATTTGAGAACAACACCGGTGAGCATTGTAAAGGACAATTTCAGTCACACCAATGAATTGGAGTTTCGCGTCAGGAGAAGATCTTATGTGAAGTTCACGCGGGTGTAAGCATGCCGCCGCACAAGTGAACATGTCCTGCACCATGGTGTTGATGTGAGTATGTCAGTCTTCATGCTTCTTTAGGCGGGGCACGCGATTTACCACATTACCACCAAAGCCTAGTACATCGGCCATGTGGTAGAGGGGCCTTTGCTGGAAGATCCTCGAAGCAGTCGGCGGCCCCTCACGGAAGTCAAATTTGAAGTGTAAGTGAATCCAGCAAGTTAAAAGAAGTACACAACAATAAGGAGGCCTACCCATACTCGAAGCTGTGAGGCCGCTGTAGAGGTGAGCAAGAACAACGGGTCCCACTCTTTTGCCCTCCCAAAGTCCACAAATTGCACTCAGTTGATCCTCCTCCGCGATGTTGTCAGTGCAAGAGAATAGGAGAGTTCCTGCCAAATAGATTGTGAATCCTTTCATGAGATCTTCTAGATGTTCATTGCCCATTGGTCTTTCCAAGGAATTCATGGCCCATTCTGCGAGCTTTTGTAAATTTATTCCCCTTTGAGTCTGGACGCCCTTAATGGCTCCGGAGGGCATAAAGCCTCCAAGGACTTCCTCGGAGGTTACCATTTTCGGCATGGACATGATCTTTATCTTGCCGCCCTTCTTGAACCTTTTCAAATCAAGTAGGAGTTCCGCTTCCTCAAGAAGGATAGTTGCTTCAAAGGTAGGGAAGATGATGGTGTGAGTTTGAGGGTGCCAGACCTCTATCAATGCACCCATAGACGCCCAGTCCATGTGAATCTTATCATAATGCTTGGCATGAACAATAAGTCCTTGGAGATGCCGCTTCATGATAGTGGCCCTCATGTCAAGGGAGATGCTAGAAGTAAGCTTCGAAAGCCACGACAGCTTGGAAATTTCCTCGGGCCCGAAAACAGAGGGTATGACTAAGAAAGGGAAGGAGAATGAAAAAGAAAGGGAGAATTCACATGGAAGAATGTGAAAGAATGTGTCAACTCATCATTCGTGATTGGATCATCTCGCTCAGGTGACCCTCGATGTCGATCGATGAGCCTCTTGAAGTCATTGCTAAGCCTGCTCCTCTTCGCGGGACTGGAAGACTCACCCTCTATCTCAAAATGCCAAAATCCCTCCTTTCTCTCTTCTTTACTCCTTCAAACCCACTTCTGATACTTCTTGTCAGGGCAAGTAGGGGGAATACTTATAGGAAGGGAAGGAGCCAAAAGTCAACACAGAGAATTAATGCGGAGTTGCTGTTGTGGACTTTGACAAAGGGATCCTATCTTGTTTGTGTGAGTTTTCTCTTGCTTCTGCAAATCATTTTGGTGTGTAGATATCCTGTATAATCTAGTGAAATTTTATTTCTTGAGAGTTAATTTTGTTTTGTTGTTGAGTACAGGTTTCAAAAAAAAGAGAAAATGAGCAAAGGGGGGCACCACTGTCCCACCAATGGTCACCACGGTGATTGAACTCCCACCATGTCATGCATTTTACTATATGTTACTTACACTATTAGAGCATACCAAGGTCCTTGCGACCTAAATGAATATGAAATTTGAATCCCCCTCTAACAAAAGTAATGATAATTTCGGAGGAGTTTTGGTCATATGGATAGGCTGTTCAATTGTGGTACCTTGGGGACGACGGTTCTATTTGGTGAGTCGGTGCGTGGATAAACGGGCGTCGGCTCAGTATCGACTCATGAAATTGATGTCTTGACCCAATCTTAACAACTTAACATTATTATCCTTGGCTATTTTATATTTTAATTTTTTAATTTTTTTTAAACACATCATGCATTCATGTAGGACCTTGATATCATTGTGGAAGATCATTCACTTAATTTGATTGTGAGAGCCATTATGCTTAGATTTTTAATTAATATGAGATATTCCATTCCGAATCGAGTACTTAGTTTCATTGACGCTACCTCGATCATGCTGATTTTCTAAGAGACCCTTGTTTGGATTTATCCTCAACTATTCCTTTTTCTTTTATTCCATTGAACCCACCTTGGCTATAGCACTTCCACATTGGCTGGTAACTGCTCTCCAAAGGTGAAACCTGTAGGTTTATGACCCCAGGTACTTCCATGAATGGAAGTTGGTCCTTTTTCTTTGTCGTGCCTGAGTGCACATTATTTCCCTTCCTTTTCCGTTTGTCATCCAACCAATCGTTGATTTCGAAAAACCTTCTTCAAGGTTGGTTCATTGAAACTCCTGAAAGGTTCCAACCATGCAATATTAAAAGTGTGTCTCATCACACCTTGGCATCTACTTTTCAGTCCATTCTCACTTCGTTCGAATTCACTTCATTTTCCCTCAATTCCACTACGTGTCACCCCCCTACAAAACAGACGCCAAGGCGGGACAGCTGTAGACACAGTATTTTTAACATTACATTGAGTAAAATCTCATATTACACCATAATACCCCAAAGTGGCTTGCACATTTGAGTTATTTGAGTGATTTCCTATTTTTTTGATTTTTCCCCAATTTTTAAGAATTTTTCAGGAAAAATCTTAAACATGGCGGCCGAGGGAGACACGTTCCTAAAAACATGCCAGCTCCCTAAGACGCGTTCTTCACTCAGCATTCGGCGCCAACCCCATCTTTTAGTCTGACAGTTCATGAAAAATCTAAAAAAAAGGAAACACCTTGCTGACCAGACTTGTCTCTAAAGTCGACAAAGTTAAGTGCCAAAATCAATGCACTGTCAGTGCCTTTTGGCGCCCCATTTATGGAAAGAAGATGTCGCGTCCAGCAAGGCAGACGCGTACAAAGAACGTGTCTGTGATGGTGGACGCGTCTTCTTCAAAGAAAATAATTTTAAATTATTTAACGCGTCTGGTCAACGGGACGCGTTCACAGAAATTGTAACGACCCAACATCCGGATACTGGGAATGACCCGATACCATTCGAATCCTGGCCAGCCGCCCACGAGCCGGAAGGCTCGGTAGGGTTAAAAGGAGTGTGGAGGTACAAAGTAATAGGAAATAAAGCAGGATAATTCAACAATTAATAGAAATAAATAATTTAAGTACAACAGAGTCCAGTCCATCAAAAAGTACAGTCTAAGGTAGAGAAGCGTACCCAACACCGAGTGAACACTCGGCCCGATGAGCTGGCAACTAAGAACCTTCGTACAGTGCCCTTAAACCTCGAGGAAGAACCATCGCACTTGAAAAGTAGGGGTGAGCCTCCTATCATTGGCTCAGTAGGGGTCCTACGGAACCCCAACCGTAAACAACAGCGTTAATGAAAAGTAGCAACGACAGCAGGAACGTCAAACCGGTGGCCGATAAAAACTCGGCGCTATAGCAACACCTACTGTACCAGAAAACACATCATGATCGCACAGTCAAGGGACTACCAGACTATCAGAGAAACTATGGCTATGCTACTAGAAGAAACATCACGACAACACTATCGTGGAGGCCTATCTCACAGACAAAGGGCCAAACCAAGACCACGTGGTCTGGGTAGACACGATCACGACCTCGCCGTCGTGAACCCTACACTGTCTAGGAAGAACCCTCAGTGTCGCTCACCGGAAACCCAAGACCTCTACTCGGGAAAACACCAGGAAGCTATACGCAAAGCCACGTCTCGCAGACGAGAAACGAAAACTCGAGTCATGAGAAACTCACGTCATGTGATGGGAGTACCTGCCCACTAGAAGCAAGGCCTGAAGCATCCACTGACGACTTAGTCCGTGCCTCAGGTGTCTCCCTCCGTCCCAACGGGAACTGAGACACCATAAAGTAACTACAGAACAAGGACTAGCTGGGGTCGTGCTCATCAGCGCGGGACCGACGTCCCCAACCACATTTGCACACACAAACCATGCACTCTAGGTCAAATCCTCTAGCTGGTTTTCCCCGCAGCCCAGACTCAGGCTTCAAAGGTGAGGGGCCCTTTGGTAACCAGCCTAAAAACCATCTCTCTTTGGAAAGCTCTCCACCACTCCCGGGTGAGTCCCCACGAGCATGCGCAAGAAAGCCACAGCTAGTGGGGGGTCACTAACGTGAACACCGAAAGCCATGCACGCACCCATCGTGAGTAACACAGAGTACCAGGTGGCTCGAGGCCACCAGACTCTGGACAACCCACTAGATCTAACAACCCCAACAGTCTTTGAGTCGCACGACTCGGGTCAAGACCGCTGCACGTGACGGCACAACACCGTCAATCTAACCTAATCCCTAGGTCTGAAATCATGATAACATGATTCCCAAGACAACTCACAAGCTATCAAGTGGATCCCCCATCCAAGGGAAAAGCGGGAAACCTCTGTTGTGTCCCCTGTGGTTCTGGGGTTTTGATGATGACAAATATTATGTCTCATTATGTTTACATGTACATTTTTGATGATATAATCCTGATATATTATGAGAAACTGTCAGAACAGGTTTAAGAATGACTCACAGGTCATGAAGTCAATTCAAGTCAAAAGTCAAATCATTGACAGGTAAGGTCAATGCACAGTCAGATCAGGTAATGTTTTGCCTACTCTCAGATCTGTGCATATGTTAATTTTTGTACAAAAATGTTGGTGCATAGGTTAAGTCCATGCACGCACACACAAAGTCCATACATTGCATTGTAGCATGACGCACACACAAGTCTATACACTGTCCCGCTGCACGCCACATTCACTCATAGTCCATGCATTGTCAAGTCTATACATCACTACATGCATTACTTAAAGTCTGTACAGAGTTCTGCATAGTTTGCATCGGTCAAGTCTGTACATCGTTGCATGCATTTCTTCAAGTCTGTACATTGGCCAAGTCTACACATCGTCGCCTGTTCATGCATCACTTCTAAAGTCTGTACATCCTTTTGTGGCGTATCAATGCAACGTTTGAACATTACATCGGCCAAGTCTATACACTGCATGCTCACCAAGTCCATACACCAGCAAGTCTATACATTGGCTGCTGCATGCTCACTAAGTCCAAACACTCGCAAGTCTGCACACTCCTTGATAGCAAGTCTGCACATTGTTGCACGCAGAGTCTACACATTATCTGCTGTTGTGTTTGTGCATACTTTGTTTAAGTGCATTCTGCATAACAAATCAGAAAGTTTGTACATTGTTGTCGCATGCACACGAAGTCAATACAATTGTTAACAGCATGTCAGTGCATTCATTTTTGTTGTGCATACTTCACCTTGTGCACACTGCATTACACATCAGCAAGTATGTACAACGTTTGCACATTGCATCAGTTCAAAGTCTATACATCACTTAGTGCATTACATGCATTCATCAAGAGTCTGTACACTTGGTGTCTGCGTCTCATGACTTTCAAGTCTGTACACTTGTTGTCTGCATCACAAGCATTCAAGTCTATACACTCTTTGTGTCTGCATTACACACGTTCAAAGTCTGTACATTCATCAATGGCTGTGAAATCCTTCAAAGCAAGTCTGTACATCGTGTGCATCATTTTTCAAGTCTATACATTCTTTAGCTCTGTCACGCCCCGAGCCTTATTTACAGTGGAAGACTCGCTCGGGGAGCGCGAACAGCCGGCATGGTAAGTCTCTTGCAAGCAAGAACAATCAGAGCGCAAGACAATCACACACATAAATGTAATTGCACAGGATTTAATCAAACTTCAACTTTATTTCATAAATGATCAATATTCATAATACAACCACTTTTCATCATCTTTTCCTTCTACTAGACTCAAGAAATAGGAAAATTACATTGACTCAATCTAAACATGATAAACTTCCTAAGTCTTCACTCGTAGCTTTACAAGACTTTCACTCACTTCCGGACCCGCTATTAGTATAGCCTGAATCCGAATCCGAACTACTTCCACCTCCTGTAAAACATTAGAAATAGGTAATGAGCACACTTGCCCAGTAGGTATCTTCGCATCAACATGAAGGCACTATTAAAGTAGTTAACATTTTAGCTCTAAAGAATAAGGTAAAATCATGCGAATGCGAATCAATCATGCGATCAAACCAAAGTAACAAGATAAGATAGAATGATCAAGAATGAACTAGTAAGAATATAACATGAACATGATATTTGGCCTTTTACGAGCAAGAATATATCGAGAATGTACTAGCAAGCCACATATTCATCACTTTAGCATCTTATACTTATGAGCAAGTGCTTCGTGAATTTCTGTGGAATATCAAGCAAGAATGTCATGTCGTGTCGTATCGTGGATCTTCACTTATTTATAGAAATAGTACTCCCAGCGCAATGCGACGCCAGTAGCATCATACCCCATGGTTTATAAAACAGTATGTTTCCGGCAATCAGCCGAGGGGACTAGCATAGAGCCCTTGAACACAATCAGTGCTCGATCGCATCTTCAGTTATAAATTAAGCTACTTCCACGCAATATAACAGTAAAGTATGGCCAAGAATGTGGTAATTCTAATAATTTCATGATAACTAGAATCAATGAATGAATGCTTCGATGCAAGAATGAGTCAAGAAAATGACTTAAACAATGTCATGCTCTTAGAAATAAATCGACAGCATAACGGTATTTTTCTTATCTTCCATTCATTACATTAAGTCTATTAAGTAATATGATAAGTTCTAGATCATCAAGGGTTATCTAGAATCATTGAAATATCAACCCTTGGTCAAACCTTGGGTTAACACATGCCAGTAGTGTGACGGTCGTTTACCGGGCCGTTACATAATGTGACGCGCCAGTAATGGGCCGTTACAGTGATCCGAGTCTAGAAAGATGAAAATAGACTCAGAGGAATGTGACGGTCGTTCATTGGGCCGTTACGTAAGCCTGACGGTCCAGTGCAAGGCCGTTACATTACTAGAATCAAAAACAACGATAGTGTATTCTATTTAATTGGCTTTTAATGGTACAACCAACTCGACGTCCTAGTGGGAATCCCAGGCTCGCGGAGAATTACGGAGGCCTTGAAACAAGATTTCCTAGTCCATTGGAAGGAGTATCCAATAGAGAGGTCCTCAAGTCCAAGATTGTATTCCTATAGTGCAAAGTGTAAACTAATGACAACATACCAGAATATGTGCCATGCACTTATAGAAATGACTCTATTGACAGAGAGAGATATGTATAATCAATGTGAAAATCATGATGAAAACTCTGTCAATATAAGGTTAAAAATAAAAGTCATGCTTTATAATACAAACTATAGAATTGGGCTCATTAAACTAACATTACTTAAAATAACAATGAGACACCAAATCATGCAATACCTATCATGAACAATCAAATAACCTTAAAATCACATGATCAGGTTAAAACTTAGGTAACTAGGCTTAACAATAAATAATATTGGCAAGTTATACTCTGTCTAGGGTTGACAGATCATAGACTCTGACGGTCTAGAGATGGGGCGTCACAGTGATTGTGACGGTCAGGAACCAGCCGTTACATGAACGTAACGCGCCTGTCCTAGTGCGTTAGGGACAACAGTGAAAATCCAAAAACAACAGGGTGTGTGACGGTCTGTCGTAGGGCCGTTATATGAGTGTGACGGTCCTATGCTGATGCGTCAGAGCATCTGCTAACAGAAAACATGTAAAACACTAAGAGATCAACTCACATCATGTCTGTAAATCAAACATCATATCTATTCTAGGCATGATGACGAAGTATAGGCTATCTATATGCATGGGTATCAGTGGATTAGATGAATAACATGCTTTAATTTCTCTATTACGGCTAAGAGATGCATGACATGTATAATAACTAGTAAAACATGAAATTAATGCTCTACTATGCATGAAATTCAATCAAACCAGAGGGCTTTTAGTCCTATCAGGTTTTTTTTGCCATTCATGAGATAACCTACCTCTTAACTTAGGCTGTATCTTCTTAATTGGGTTGAGAATCTTGCCCTAGTTTTCCTTCTTCTGTGACTTTTCCAGCGACTTCTTTAGGTTCTATCTCCACGACCTCTTGACCTAAAGATGTGAAATTTGGAGGGGAGTTAGTCTAAAGTATTGTAAACAATGCTTCTAAAGAACTTACCTAAGATAGTGACTCCTTACCTTGATTCTTTACGTCCCAAAAGTAAGGGTCGCACAGTTCAGAACTAGGTCCTATTTATAGGGCTCTAGCTAGGGTTTGAAGATTAGATCGAGTTTAGAGTCCTTAATCTATCAAAACCTAATCTCTAAGAGTTCTTAGAGTCTTTATACATTGTTCCACTTATGTCTCTTGTTGATAGGAACATCAAGTTACAATCTTTTTACAAGTTCTTCTACTCACGGAATATGCAGAGTGTAACGGTCGAACCCTACCGCGTTACACGGCTGTGGCGGTCTTACGATAGACCGTTACAGTCATCGTAGCTAGAGTTTCTAATTATTAAAACTCTTTTATTTACCTATCCATATATTTATCTATATAATTAGTATTTATCCTTAAAAATTCGTGGATAGGCTTAATAACCTTCTAGAATATGGGCCAAACTTAATGGGCCTGGTCTTAAAACCTTTTTGGACTCTAATTAAGTGAGTTGGGTTAATTGATTAACACCATTTGGCCTTATATTGATTAATAAATTTAAATTAGTCCATTTAATTGCTAATAATGCCAGAAAATTCTTAAATAAATTCTGGGGCACTACACCCTCCCCCACTTAGAAGAATTTGGTCCCCAAATTCAATACATGGATTGTGGAGAGTGTACTTACAGTCAAATAATTCTGGGAATCTTTTCTTCATAGCTGATTCGGTTTCCCATGTCGCTTCATAAGGCCATATTTTCTTCCATTGGATCTTGACCATAGGAATAACTTTATTCCTTAATTGACGCACTTCCCGATCTAAAATCTTTATTGGTGTTTGTTCGTATGTTAAGTCTTTCTGAATCTCCAGATTATCAAATGTTAAAATATGATCTGGATCATATACATAATTATTTAGCATAGAGACGTGAAATACGTCATTAACTCCTGCTAACTGTGGAGGTAAAGCTAATCTATAAGCCACTTCACCGACCCTTTCAAGAATTTCAAACGGGCCAATGAATCTAGGAGTTAGCTTTCCTTTAATGCCAAATCTTCGAATACCACGACCCGGAGAAACCTTCAAATATACATGTTCTCCTACTTGAAACTCCAAGTCGCGCCTTCGATTGTCGGCATAAGATTTCTGCCTATCTTGTGCCATCTTCATTCTTTCCTGGATGAGCTTTATTTTTTCTATAGAATCTCTGATAAGGTCAGGGCCTAGAAATTGCCTTTCCCCTATCTCATTCCAACATATTGGAGATCGACAACTTTTCCCATATAGAGCTTCAAAAGGTGCCATTTGTATGCTTGCTTGATAGCTGTTATTATATGCAAATTCCACCAGAGGCAAGTGATCATGCCAACTTCCTCCAAAGTCAATGATACAAGCCCTGAGCATGTCTTCTACCACCTGATTTGTTCTTTCCGTCTAACCATCAGTTTGTGGATGAAAGGCTGTGCTAAAATTTAATCTGGTCCCTAGTGAATGTTGTAGACCTTTCCAGAACTGTAATGCTGCCAGGATATCCACAGACCATCGACTCTTTATTGGTATGAAATGTGCATATTTAGTCAATCGATCTATGATTACCCATATGCCATCGTGTCCACCTCTTGTCTTAGGTAATCCCATGATGAAATCTATTCCTATGCTCTCCCATTTCCATTCTGGAATTTTTAAGGGATGTAATTTACCTGTAGGTCTGAAATGTTTCGCCTTAACTTGTTGGCAAGTGAGACAACGAGATACAAAGTCGACTACTTCCCTCTTCATATTGGGTCACCAAAAATTTCTTTTGAGATCCTGATACATTTTTGTACCTCTTGGATGAATGGAGTACTTTGATTTATGTGTTTCTTCTAAGATCAATTTCTTTGTATCCTCACGATCCGGTATACACATTTGGCCCTTGAATAGTAATCTTCCATCATTAGAAATAGAAAAATCCGGCCTTTGTTCAATATTGGCTTTAATTTCCAGTAAAATTGGATCATCCTCTTGTAACTTGGCCAAATCCTCTATCAATGTAGGTTGAGCTCGGATATTAGCTATGAAGCAATCTTCTTCCTTAATATCAACATCTAAATTCAACTAAGCAAATTGAGGAATAAGGTTAGTCACACTAATCATGAGACGTGATAATATACCCATTGGTTTTCTGCTGAGTGCATCTGCCAGATCATTTGCCTTGCCAGGATGAAATTGAATAGCAAAGTCAAAGTCCTTGAGATGTTCTAACCATCTCCTTTGCCTCATATTAAGTTCCTTTTGAGAAAATAGATATTTCAAGCTCTTGTGGTCTGAGTAGATCGTGAACTTTTCTCCATAAAGATAATAACGCCAAATTTTCAAGGCAAAGATAACTGCTACCAATTCTAAATCATGTACAGGATAATTTCCTTCGTGACGCTTCAATTGTCTTGAAGAATAGCAAATCACTTTTCCATTCTGCATAAGGACACATCCGAAGCCAATTCTAGACGCATCCGTATACACTTCAAATCCACCACCCTCCATTGGTAGTGATAAAATAAGGGCTGTGGTAAGATGATTCTTAATAATTTAGAAATTCTTCTCACATTCCTCTGACTAGACAAAAGGATTTTCTTTTCGTGTGAGTCTAGTTAAAGGGACTGCTATCTTTGAGAAGTCCTTAATGAATCTTCTATAATAACCAGCTAGACCCAGAAAGCTCCTTACTTCAGACACAGTCGTAGGTCGACTCCAATTCTTGACAGCTTCTACCTTAGAAGGATCCACAGCAATACCTTCTTTTGAAATAATGTGGCCTAGGAATGAGACTTCCTCGAGCCAGAATTCACACTTATTGAGTTTGGCATATAGCTTGTGTTCTCTAAGTGTTTGCAAAGTTATTTTCAAATGTTCTTCATGTTCTTCTTTTATCCTTGAGTATATCAGGATATCATCGATGAAGACGACAATGAATCGATCCAGGTATGGCTGGAAGACACTGTTCATAAGTTGCATGAATGCTGCTGGGGCATTAGTTAACTCGAATGACATCACCACGAATTCATAGTGGCCATAACGACTTCAAAAAGCCGATTTATAAATATCTTCTTCTTTAATTCTAAGTTGATGATAACGAGATCTGAGGTCAATCTTAGAGAAGTACTCAGCTCCCGAAAGCTGGTCGAAGAGCTCATCAATACGCGGAAACGGATACTTATTCTTAATTGTAAGCTGATTCAGTCACCGGTAATCGATACATAGCCTGAGGGAACCATCTTTCTTCTTGACAAATAGAATAGGCGCACCCCAAGGGGATGTGCTGGGTCTAATGAAACCCTTGTCTAGAAGTTCTTGTAACTGCTTCTTTAGTTCCTTGAGTTCTGTGGGGGACATCCTATAAGGGGCTATAGAAATAGGTGCCGCACCAGGAATGAGTTCAATGATAAAGTTTACTTCCCTTTCGGGCGGTAAATTAGGTAGTTCAAATGGGAACATGTCTGGGAACTCATTTGCAATAGGAATATTGGCTAGGACAATCTCCTTAGATTCGGTAATAATGACTGAAGCAAGGAAAGCTTTGCATCCTTGTGAGATAAGCTAGCAAGCGTGAAGAGAAGATATAATGGTAGGATGCTTTTTGTATTTGATGCCAAGAAAAGAAAATCTTGGAAGACCGGGCTTTCAAAAATATATTATCCTATTTTGGCAATTGATATAAGCATCATGGTCTACAAGCCAATCTATCCCTAAAATGGCGTCATAACCTTTCATATCAAGGCATACTAAGTTTGCGGGGAGATTGCGTCCTTCTACCACTACCTCGCAATCAGGATAATGCTTGGTAAGCTTAGTTCCAGATCCTAAAGGTGTAGTAATAGCAAGATCTGAAGGTAAGGAAACTGATGCAATTGGTAAGGTTTTTACAAAAGTGGTGGAGATAAAAGAATGAGAAGCACCAGTATCGAATAGCACGAATGCAAGACGAGAAAAAAATTGAAGAGTACCTTCCATAAGCCCATCATTTAAATCCCTGGGTGCTTCATCCTCATCTATAACCGCATTGAGGCGAGCCTGCCTCCTACGTCCTCCATTAGCTGATTGCTCTTTCATAAGGGGGCAATCTGGCACACGATGCTCCCTACTTCCACAACGCAAACAAGCACCGAGGCGCTTCTAGCATTCTTCCGCCGAATGGCCGAATTTCTCGCAAAAAGTGCACGCCGCGGCAACTTGCTCCTTCTCTTCCTTAACCCTTTTATTATTCTTTTGGGAACTTCCACCGTTCCCGCTCCTTGATCTTTTCTTGTTATCACGGCTTTTGTACGGTTCCGTGATGCTAAACTTCTCCTTCTTATAATGCCGATCTGAGCGCCAGCTGGATTCCTCTCCCTTTCCTTTCAACTTTTCGACCTTCTCTAAGGTCCTCTCGCATAGATATGCCCTCTGAACCATCTCTGCGTAAGTGCAGATATTTTGTGTCCCAAGTTGCTGAAAGAACCCGGGTCGTAACCCGTCCATAAATCGATTTGCCTTTAAAAATTCCGTGCTAATAAGGTGTGGTGCATATGGTGCTAGTCTTGAAAACTACAGCTCATACTCTGCTACTGACATCATCCCTTGACGAAGGGAGGCAAACTCCATGGCCTTCCTTTCCTTCACATGTTCGGAGAAATACTTGGCACGAAATAAAGTGAGAAAACCATCCCACGTGTGAGGTGCATAGGCCGGAGGTGCCGGGACCAATTTCCACCAAGTACGGGCATCCTTATTTAATTGGAATGTTGCTAGACGGACCTTCTCCTGATCAGTGCATTGAATGACATCAAAGATACGATTCATTTCATCGATCAAATTTTCTGCTTCGTCTGGATTGGAAGATCCATAGAAACGTGGAGGATTTAGACTCCGGAAATTGCGATGAAGGTCGCCAGCCCATACTCCTGCCCCTGCCTAGGCCATGGTTTGCAATGCATGCGTAAGGCCGGCAACGGTTTGTTGCATGCCATTCCAGTCTACGCGATGAGCCATGATAAGAATAATAAGGTACCTGAGATAAATATAACAGCTTGTTATTTCTCGTGAGACCGAAAGAAAATCAATCTTAAAGCTAATAACTATCTCATCCCGGCTCTACCCAATTCTCACATGGGCATGAAAATTCCTTCCTTGGTTCGTAGGTGGGGGTCCTTAACCCTTGGACTTATCCTATGACATGATTCTTTTCCTTAAGTCCTGAGACTTAGGCTCTGATACCAACTTAACTGTCACGCCCCGAGCCTTATTTACAGCGGAAGACTCGCTCGGGGAGCACGAACAGTCGGCATGGTAAGCCTATTGCAAGCAAGAACAATCAGAGCGCAAGATAATCACACACATAAATGTAATTGCACAGGATTTAATCAAACTTCAACTTTATTTCATAAATGATCAATATTCATAATACAACCACTTTTCATCATCTTTTCCTTCTACTAGACTCAAGAAATAGGAAAATTACATTGACTCAATCTAAACATGATAAACTTCCTAAGTCTTCACTCGTAGCTTTACAAGACTTTCACTCACTTCCGGACCCGCTACTAGTATAGCCTGAATCCGAATCCGAACTACTTCCACCTCCTGTAAAACATTGGAAATAGGTAATGAGCACACCTGCCCAGTAGGTATCTTCGCATCAACATGAAGGCACTATTAAAGTAGTTAACATTTTAGCTCTAAAGAATAAGGTAAAATCATGCGAATGCGAATCAATCATGCGATCAAACCAAAGTAACAAGATAAGATAGAATGAACTAGCAAGAATATAACATGAACATGATATTTGGCCTTTTACGAGCAAGAATATATCGAGAATGTACTAGCAAGCCACATATTCATCACTTTAGCATATTATGCTTATGAGCAAGTGCTTCGTGAATTTATGTGGAATATCAAGCAAGAATGTCATGTCGTGTCGTATCATGGATCTTCACTTATTTATAGAAATAGTACTCCCAGCGCAATGCGACGCCAGTAGCATCATACCCCATCGTTTATAAAATAGTATGTTTTCGGTAATCAGCAGAGGGGACTAGCATAGAGCCCTTGAACATAATCAGTGCTCGATCGCATCTTCAGTTATAAATTAAGCTACTTCCACGCAATATAACAGTAAAGTATGGACAAGAATGTGGTACTTCCAATAATTTCATGATAACTAGAATCAATGAATGAATGCTTCAATGCAAGAATGAGTCAAGAAAATGACTTAAACAATGTCATGCTCTTAGAAATAAATCGACAGCATAACGGTATTTTTCTTATCGTCCATTCATTACATTAAGTCTATTAAGTAATATGATAAGTTCTAGATCATCAAGGGTTATCTAGAATCATTGAAATATCAACCCATGGTCAAACCTTGGGTTAACACATGCCAACAGTGTGACGGTCGTTTACCGGGCCGTTACAAAATGTGACGCGCCAGTAATGGGCCGTTACAGTGATCCGAGTCCAGAAAGATGACAATAGACTCAGAGGAATGTGACGGTCGTTCCTTGGGCCGTTACGTATGATAGGATCGTTGCGATGGATTCACAGGGGGGGTGAATGATTCCCACCCTTAAAAACTTTTCGCTCAATAAAAGACTAGAACACTATCAAGGCAAAATAGACAATCTGAAGAACAAGTCAAATTCTCTTTTAAACCAATGAGCAAATATATAAGGCGCGCCTAAACAATCAACTAGCGGAAGCAAAGGAGAGCAATCAACCCACTGCACAGGTAGAAACAAGAATGCTCAGACAACCTGTGAAGGAGGTAGAAGACAAGGAACAATCGCACAAATCCAACCACACTGCACAGATGATTTTTAGGTGGTTCGGTCACCAAGACCTACATCCACCCCTCACTCCAAACCGGAGTGAGGCTTCCACTAGCTAACGCTAGAACAGCAGACTCAGTCTGCAAACACTTGCTGCCAAACAGCTTGACCAGGGGAACAACCTCCCCTCTTCCTCCAAACCGGAGGGAACCACTAGTGACACCCAGTCACTAGCAAACCAGAGACCGAGGTCTCTCTTCCTCTGAAACCCAGAGGGAACACCTGGACTTGCAACCCACAAGACGAGAACCGGAGACGAATCTCCCTTCCTCCAAACTGGAGGGGAACCCACAAGTGACAACCTGTCACTTGCAAACCAGAGACAAGTCTCTCTTCTCTTGAGACCACAAGAGGAACACCGATCTCTAACCAAAGAATCGGAAAGCACAGTGATCAAATAAAAGGAAAACAAGAAATGAAAATACAGCAATCGGAAAGCTGGAAACGCAATGTAAAATGTAGCTCTCGCAGGAGCAAGTCTGGCTTGGATTTGATCCAAATGCCAGTGAACAGATCTTCTGAAAAATCCTCTTTCTTCTTCTTCACAAACCCTCTCTCTCTCATTCCCTTTTTCTTTTTCTTCTTCTGGTTTCTTACTCTGGCTCTCAGCTTCTCTTTCTCGATCTCTCTTCTACACTCTCTACTGCTCTCACCTTCTATCACTCTCTACTGCTCACTTCTTCTTTTCTCTTCTTCTTCTTCTTCTGCTTCTCTGCTGCTCTCACCTTCTTCTATCACAGTCTCCTTTTTTGCTCTCTTGCTTGATCGCTTCTATTTATATCAGCAGCAGATGTAGGGCGTGTGCAGGGCTTATGCCCACTCTGTCCAGATAACCTAGGATCACGTGCCAGGTGCCAACCTCGGATCACGTGCCCATTCATCAGCCTGTACAATGACAGAGTTACTTCAGTCGATCAACAATGAATGTATAGACTTAATGAAATAATGCATGAACAAAACAGAAAGGAATGTGCAGACTTCTGTGTGATGCATGAAGCAATCGAATGTATAGACATGCAACAAGGGAGTGTATAGACTTGATGTTTACATGCATGAGAACTCAGTGTACAGACTTGATGGCGTGAAGTTCTGAATGCATATGAGAAAGGAATGTGCAGACTTCTGTGTGCGAGTAGTGTGTAGACTTAGTGTATGCGTGCATGCAGAACGATGTCAGTGTACAGACTTGCTAAGCTTTCGCTAAGTCTGTATAGACTTGATCATGCAGACGACGACACCAGTGTACAGACTTCAGACTCAACTGCGAACTGAGCTAAAGAGTGTATAGACTTGAATGCTTGGAAATGATTGTATAGACTTCGTCTTGAAGGAGATGCACATATGCACAATGAACATGGATTGAAAGACTAAGCCACGAGCAGAGCATGTATATACTTGATGAACAGCAGCATAACCATATCAGCAGTAAATGTGCAGACTTTGTATTGAAGGATGCACAATAGAATGAAAGTATGCACATTGAATGCATAAGATGTTTAGACAAGCTGTCACAGAATGTACAGACTTTGTCTTAGTGTTTATGCATGAGTCTGTCAACGAATGTACAGACTTTCTATGCGAGCATGATGCAATGCAGCGTATAGACACTGGCTGTATAGACTTATAATGCGTGTGGCGATGATAATGAATGGACTTGTGTGTGCAGGCTGTACAGACTTGATAGCGTGCATGCTGCAAGGCAATGGATGTACAGACTTGAGAGATGATGCATGAACAATGTGGCAAATGTATAGACTTAACCGATGCGAACACAGGCTGTACACACTTTGATTACATGCATGAGAAAGCAGTGTACAGACTTGCTGTGAAGAACAATGCCCAAATGCAGTGTATGGACTTAGAATGCATGAGACAGTAACATGAGACGCTCAATGTATAGACTTGACGAATGAGACGCCCGATGTACAGACTTGACGAATGAGACGCCAGATGTATAGACTTGACGAATGAGACGCCCGATGTATAGACTTCACGAATGCAGCGATGTATAGACTTGGATAGGTGAGACGCTGAATGAGACGGTCGGATGTATAGACTTTGTAATATGCCTTGGACAGACGCACCGATGTACAGACTTTGCCAATGTGCAGACTTTGATGAGCATGCAAGTGAGCGATGTACAGACTTGCTAAAGTAATGCGTGCAGACTTGCTGTGCATGAATGTATAGACTTCAATGTATATGCAATGCAAGGGCTGTACAGACTTCAATGTAAAGACTTGCGAGTGTGACGGATGTATAGACTTCACCTAAGCACGGGCTGTATAGACATTGGAATGTACATACTTGTAAGACGATGCATGCACAAGACGCTAAGTGAGACTGACCGATGTACAGACTTTATGATATGAACGTAGGTAAAGATGACAATGTATAGATTTTGGAAGATGCAGACTGGGCAATGTACAAACTTGGAGTAAGAAGACGATGTGTAGGCTTGGCCAATGTATAGACTTGCCAGTAGCATGAGACGAAATGCATTGGCTTTGGCTGTATAGACTTTGATGCCCAAATGCAATGTGCAGACTTCGCATGCATGTGAATGTATAGACTTTGCAGACTTGCTAGCATGCGGATGTATAGACTTTATGTTTGCAGTGTGCATGCTATGAGCATTGTATAGACTTGATGAAGGATCGCACAGCCAAGGATGTGTAGACTATGCAGCGATGTGCAGACTATGCAGCAACGAATGTGCAGACTTTGTGCAGTCTACAGGCAATGTGCAGACTCTATTACATGAATGCATCGACCAGATGTCAGACAGATATAATGGAATGTCATTCACAATGGAATGTCATTCACAAGCACACATTCACAAATACATGAACACATACGAATGCACTTAAATGAATCAGCAAGGTCTTTCATGCACACATACATATGGTGACTTATAGTGTTTGCTATCATCAAAACCATAGGGGCACAACAATCTCCCCCTTTTTGATGATGGCAACACTATGAGTCACACTGACTCAAGTCAAAAACATTCTCCCCCTTTGACTTCAGCAAAAAGACATTAGTTAGAGAGAGTAAAATTAAGCAGGTATGAAACGATTGATATAACATTTCTCACTTTAACTACATGAAAGTACATTCTTCCCCAAAGAGCAATATGACTCATACCAATTTCTCCCCTTTTATTTTTAAAAAAAATCATGGGTGAGGTATGAATGCAGAGATGCAGATGCAACAAGAAATGTAAGAAGTCCCCCTAAATTTATGAATGCAAGACAATTCTCCCCCTTTAAGAATTTCTATGCAGCATGATTCAAATGACAAGGAAGCTCCCCCTCAATAAATGGAACCTTATAAAATGAATGATAAGGAGACCACAGGGGCAATCAAGGATAAGTTCAGGTCATGATGAATCAAGGACAGTGAGGAAAAGAATTTCAAATAGACTCCAATCATAAGAAATTCAACAAGATTTTCAAGGAGATATCAATCTCATAAATCCAAAACATAAGTTTTCAAAGTCTTCCATTATAAGGGCTTATGAATGAACTTTATTGATCAGCAGGGTTTAAACATGATGTATGCTAAGTTTGTCAATAAAATTATGTATTTATATCTAAAGTCACGGTTTAATAACAATGAACCAAACCCTCATATGTATGTCTTGATTAATCTCATTTTCTCTTACACAATCAAATTTATTGACTTCTTTCGGAATTACATGCACTAGTATTGAGATCAAGCAATTATGAAGTCATATGATTTTATCTAGGGTTGTAGCAATTTGATTTTTGCATCAATATTCAAATATTATAATTTGTTTAACAAATTTTTATGCTACAAATTTTACGAGCACTCTAGTTCAGTGCACACCTTGTAACTAGAGGATATACGTTGATCAGACGCCAATATCCCTAAGCACTTAGTGTGACTAACAATCATGCTTTACATTAACAGAGTTAACATTTACACCTCATGGCATACCTCAACTCATTTCTTTGATGAGTGAGATGTATTTCTCAGTGTGCATGCCATTGCTCTGCCAGATTATCAATCATTCTTAAGCAGAGTTAACTATGGCACCTCATGACACAGTCCTTTGGACATGGTTTCTCAGTGACCAAAGTCATTGCTCTGACAATTTACCCTTTAGACATTTCAGAAAAACTCATTTACTTCAAATCAATACTAATTTCATGTACTTAACCAAATAAAGCCATGTATTCAATAGTGTAGATTTCAGAAGTTTTTACAAGACACAGCATGAAACAGTTGGTTAAAGTTTATTAAACATGATTCAGATATTTTTAAGAGATTTTAAAGTCAAACTCAATGAATACATTAAACTTAAACCACCTGAGTTATTTCAGGCATTCATAAAATCGTATAATAGAAGATTCCTAGTTCAAGTGTTTTCAGATTTGTGATTTAGACATGCCCCATTGAAATCTTCATGAATGGCTGATAGAAGAGGTTTAGCAAGAATAAGTGATTTTGAAGGTCAATGTTTTCTGATATGATCAAGGTTTATCAATAGAATCAATAAAGAGGATATGCACACCAAGCAAAATAACAGGAGGTCAGGCATGTTTCAGAATCTTCAAGGTTAACATGCAATGAATTCTGACAGAAATGTATGCACTTGACCACCTGCATGCAATGCATTGACTCCCCCTGACAATATGCATTCAATCAATCTTTTTGGCATTTTCAATATAATGAGATGCAATGCAATTAACTACATGTATGTAAAGACATGCAAAGACTTCAGCAAACTCCCCCTGAAAACATGCAATGTTTTGCCATGAGAATAGAACATATATCTTTGTGACTCATGCACATTCAGACTGCCCTATCAAGCAATATGACCCATGGTACTAGGCGGAGAACCTGGTCTAAAAGACCATCTCACACGTAGTAAGAACCTCCAGACAGATTTTCCTGCCTTTTAGTAGCTTACTATTTAATATACCATAGTGGTCAGTCATGATAATTCAACATGCAGTTCTATAAGCAATCCAGATTTTCAGTGAGCTATGCAACAGAAAAATTTTAAACAACATTCATATGCAGTTCAGATTTTCAGAAATTACAAGTTTATTCCCATTTCAATATCTAAACAGACAATTCAGTATGAGCATTGAGAGACATGAATACTCATAGTGTCCAGAAGATGACAAATATGCATGAAACACATTAAACAAGATATGCAATGAATTTCAAAACAGGAAATGCAGAGAGTTTACCTGAAAAATTCAGAAAGGGGTTTTCTTTTGAGTGCCTTGGCTTATTTACCCCTCTTTATTCCTCAGTCCCAAGGCACACCTGCCAAACAATGTTCACTTTGCACAAGTAGGTATCCAAGTGGTCTTGGGTCCTGACTTAATAGTGGCATTCCTAGCAGGTTTTCTCAGCAGTTTTTGTGCATGAAGGTCATCAGATTTCATCAAATAGCAATTATTCATTGAATGACCTATTTGACCACAGTAATGGCATGATTCAGCAGATTTCAAGTTCATTTTATGCAAATTACTGTTGTCATGAAGTTTATTAGCAGGGAGATAATTCTGTTTACTATAATGATAGCAAGATGCAGCAGATTTTAGATTTGATTTATGCACATTCTTATTAGCATGAATTCTATGTGCATATGCATGAAAATTTTTGTTAACAGAATTGAAATTCTGTTTACCAAAACAAGCCACCCAACAGTCAACAACTCTATGGCATGGCTTCCCACAGTTATGGCATGTAAATTTTGCAACATGGGGTTTAGCAGAATTCTTCTGAACATGCCAACAGTCCTTGACTGTATGGCCATTCTTCCCACACTCGAAGCATCTGATATGCTTACCTTTAAAACCATTTCTACCCCGAGTGTCCCAGCATTCAATGGCCCTGTGGTCTGTCTTTCCACAATTGAAACATGCAGAATATTTTCTATTGTCAACAACTTTATTCTTATTAAGACCATGTTGGCTTGCAGGGAATTTAGCATGATGTGAAAAAGATATTTTCTTACCATTTGCAAACCAGCATTGTGTAATGATGTGTCCTAGTTTTCCACAGTGCAGACATTCAGTTTTCTTTTTCTGAGGTGTAGGATTTTTATCATGAAATTTCCTAGCATTCATTATGCCGGCCCTTATATCATCCTTCTCCATCAATTTACACTCTTGCATCAAATGACCGAATCTATGACAGTAATGACAGATCATTTTCTTTGTAGATGCATGTGAGTGTGTGTGAGGACTGTGATCAACATGCACTGATGAGCCCTTTTTGATTATTTTCTGTTTTCCAATCTTTTTCGGATTTTTATCCTGTTTTTCTGTTTTCTGAACAATGGGCTGTTTGACCTGTGATGTTGTGGCTACATTTGAAGCATTTACAAATGATGTCATTACTTTGTTCTGAAAAGCCTTTTTATTTAGATTATTGTAGCCTAACCCTTCCTTTTTGACATTGACTTTTACACCTAGTAGCTTGTCTAGGTTTTCTTGCCCACTCACAAACTTAGACAGAGAACTCTTCAAATCTTGAATTTCATTTTCGAGAGAGGTAATGTGTAACTCGTAACTGGCAATCTCTTGCTCACTGCAATTCACACATTCACTTAGCACCTTGTTAGCAGTTTTATATTTCTCAACTTCCTGTTCCAGATTGCTCAGTTTATCAGGCTCTTCTATGTAAACAGACTTTCCTCTTTCTAAAGCTAGAAGTCTCTCAGACATAGTGGAGTTCAGCTGTTTTAACTTCTCATTTTCTTTAACCAGAGTATCAATTTGAATTAACTCATCAAGAAGAATCTGGTCATCTTGAGATACTTTTGGATTATTTGGAGTTTCATACTCCCTTTGTAAGTTTTCAATGTTTTTCTGCAACTCCATGTTTACAGATTTGATGGCATCAAATTTTTCAATCAGCAACGTGTTCTCCTTTTTAAGTTTCTCTAAACTTTCTTCATTTTCTTTGGAGAACTTTCTGAGAGAGTCATTCTCACTTTTCAGCTTGTTTAAATCAGACTTAACACATTCAAAATCTTTCAGCAAATCCTTACTCTGAACAGAATCATAACAAGTTAGGCTAAGCTTCTTCTCAAGTTCAGAGATTTCTTTTACATGATCTTGATTCTCAATTTTCAACAACGGAATTTATTTTTTCAACATTTGAATATCAGAAAAGTACGCATCATGAGATTGTTTCAACTCTAGACATTTTTCACAAGAAGAGCTTGAACTTTCTAACCCAGTACCCTTTTTCAATTTGTTATACTATCTTCTTAACCTCTCATGTGACTCTAATAATTCAGCATATGCATTCTCCCAATCGTCTAAAGTATAGTTCTCAAAAGGGTTTACCTCCGCATCATTATCGTCTTCATCTTGATTGCTGCCTTGATTGCTGCCACTTTGATTACTTCTGTTAGCCATCATGCAGCTCGTTTGATTTTCCTTCCCGACTCTCTTTATCATCTTCAATATATCCCTTGCAGATCTGCAACCAAGGAAACATGAATGAAGAGCTTGATTAGTCGCGGCCTTCATTAACTCCAGTGCTTTCTGATTTTCTGCACACATAGATCGATGCTTGTTAGTCCATTTGGACTGATCTTTTGGTAGTCTATGTGGACCATGTGAAATCACTTTCCACAGGTCTGGATCAACAGATTTAACATGAGCATAGAAAGCACTGTGCCACTGGTTGAAATCAGAACCACTAAAGATGGGTGGATGAGCCATTGAAGCAGATTAAAACTAATTCAAAGCAGTGGATTCAAACCGATAAACCAAATCTAACAAAGATGCACCGAAGACAGTAGGATCGGATCTGCAGGTCGCTGGACCTGCTATGCAGACACCGCTCTGATAGCAAATGATAGGATCGGTGCGATGGATTCAGAGGGGGGTGAATGAATCCCACCCTTAAAAACTTTTCGCTTAATAAAAGACTAGAACACTATCAAGGCAAAATAGACAATCTGAAGAACAAGTTAAATTCTCTTTTAAACCAATGAGCAAATATATAAGGCGCGCCTAAACAATCAACTAGCGGAAGCAAAGGAGAGCAATCAACCCACTGCACAGGTAGAAATAAGAATGCTCAGACAACCTGTGAAGGAGGTAGAAGACAAGGAACAATCGCACAAACCCAACCACACTGCACAGACGATTTTTAGGTGGTTCGGTCACCAAGACCTACGTCCACCCCTTACTCCAAACCGGAGTGAGACTTCCACTAGTTAATGCAAGAACAACAGACTCAGTCTGCAAACACTTGCTGCCAAACAGCTTGACCAGGGGAACAACCTCCCCTCTTCCTCCAAACTCGAGGGAACCACTAGTGACACCCAGTCACTAGCAAACCAGAGACCGAGGTCTCTCTTCCTCTGAAACCCAGAGGGAACACCTGGACTTGCAACCCACAAGAGCAGAACCGGAGACGAATCTCCCTTCCACCAAACTAGAGGGGAACCCACAAGTGACAACATGTCACTTGTAAACCAGAGACAAGTCTCCCTCCTCTTGAGACCACAAGAGGAACACCGATCTCTAACCAGAGAATCGGAAAGCATAGTGATCAAATAAAAGGAAAACAAGAAATGAAAATACAGCAATCGGAAAGTTGGAAACACAATGTAAAATGTAGCTCTCACAGGAACAAGTCTGGCTTGGATTTGATCCAAATGCCAGTGAACAGATCTTCTGAAGAATCCTCTTTCTTCTTCTTCACGAACCCTCTCTCTCTCTTTCTCTTTTTCTTTTTCTTCTTCTGCTTTCTCACTCTGGCTCTCAGCTTCTCTTTCTCGATCTCTCTTCTACTCTCTCTGCTGCTCTCACCTTCTATCACTCTCTACTGCTCACTTCTTCTTTTCTCTTCTTCTTCTTCCTCTGCTTCTCTGCTGCTCTCACCTTCTTCTATCACAGTCTCCTTTTTTGCTCTCTTGCTCGATCGCTTCTATTTATATCAGCAGCAGATGTAGGGCGTGTGCAGGGCTTGTGCCCTCTCTGTCCAGATAACATAGGATCACGTGCCAGGTGCCAACCTCGGATCACGTGCCCATTCATCAGCCTGTACAATGACAGAGTTACTTCAGTCGATCAACAATGAATGTATAGACTTAATGAAATAATGCATGAACAAAACAGAAAGGAATGTGCAGACTTCTGTGTGATGCATGAAGCAATCGAATGTATAGACATGCAACAAGGGAGTGTATAGACTTGATGTTTACATGCATGAGAACTCAATGTACAGACTTGATGGCGTGAAGTTCTGAATGCATATGAGAAAGGAATGTGTAGACTTCTATGTGTGAGCAGTGTGTAGACTTAGTGTATGCGTGCATGCAGAACGATGTCAGTGTACAAACTTGCTAAGCTTTCGCTAAGTCGGTATAGACTTGATCATGCAGACGACGACACCAGTGTACAGACTTCAGACTCAGCTGCGAACTGAGCTAAAGAGTGTATAGACTTGAATGCTTGGAAAGGATTGTATAGACTTCATCTTGAAGGAGATGCACATATGCACAATTAACATGGATTGAAAGACTAAGCCATGAGCAGAGCATGTATAGACTTGCTGAACAGCAGCATAACCATATCAGTAGTAAATGTGCAGACTTTGTATTGAAGGATGCACAATAGAATGAAAGTATGCACATTGAATGCATGAGATGCTCAAACAAGCTGTCACCGAATGTACAGACTTTGTCTTAGTGTTTATGCATGAGTCTGTCAACGAATGTACAGACTTTCTATGCGAGCATGCTGCAATGCAACGTATAGACACTGGCTGTATAGACTTGCAATGCGTGCGGCGATGACAATGAATGGACTTGTGTGTGCAGGCTGTACAGACTTGATAGCGTGCATGCGGCAAGGCAATGGCTGTACCGACTTGAGAGATGATGCATGAACAATGTGGCAAATGTATAGACTTAACCGATGCCAACACAGGCTGTACACACTTTGATTACATGCATGAGAAAGCAGTGTACAGACTTGCTGTGAAGAACAATGCCCAAATACAGTGTATGGACTTAGAATGCATGAGACAGCAACATGAAACGCTCAATGTATAAACTTGACGAATGAGACGCCCGAAGTATAGACTTGACGAATGAGACGCCTGATGTATAGACTTGACGAATGAGACGCCCGATGTATAGACTTGACGAATGCAGTGATGTATAGACTTGGATAGGTGAGGCGCTGAATGAGACGGTCGGATGTATAGACTTTGTAATATGCCTTGGACAGACGCACCGATGTACAGACTTTGCCAATGTGCAGACTTTGATGAACATGCAAGTGAGCGATGCATAGACTTGCTAAAGTAATGCGTGCAGACTTGCTGTGCATGAATGTATAGACTTCAATGTATATGCAATGCAAGGGATGTATAGACTTCAATGTAAAGACTTGCGAGTGTGACGGATGTATAGACTTCACCTAAGCACGGGCTGTACAGACATTGGAATGTACATACTTGTAAGACGATGCATGCACAAGACGCTAAGTGAGACTGACCGATGTACAAACTTTATGACATGAACGTAGGTAAAGATGACAATGTATAGACTTCGGAAGATGCAGACTGGGCAATGTATAGACTTGGAGTAAGAAGACGATGTGTAGGCTTGGCCAATGTATAGACTTGCCAGTAGCATGAGACGAAATGCATTGGCTTTGGCTGTATAGACTTTGATGCCCAAATGCAATGTGCAGACTTCGCATGCATGTGAATGTATAGACTTTGCAGAGTTGCTAGCATGCGGATGTATAGACTTTATGTTTGCAGTGTGCATGCTATGAGCATTGTATAGACTTGATGAAGGATCGCACGGCCAAGGATGTGTAGACTATGCAACGATGTGCAGACTATGCAATAATGAATATGCAGACTTTGTGCAGTCTATAGGCAATGTGCAGACTCTATTACATGAATGCATCGAGCAAATGTCAGACAGATATAATGGAATGTCATTCACAATGGAATGTCATTCACAAGCACACATTCACAAATACATGAACACATATGAATGCACTTAAATGAATCAACAAGGTCTTTCATGATCACATACATATGATGACTTATAGTGTTTGCTATCATCAAAACCACAGGGGCACAACAACGTAAGCCTGACGGTCCTGTGCAAGGCCGTTACATTACTAGAATCAGAAACAACGATAGTGTATTCTATTTAATAGGCTTTTAATGGTACAACCAACTCGGCGTCCTAGTGAGAATCCCAGGCTCGCGGAGAATTACGGAGGCCTTGAAACAAGACTTCCTAGTCCATTGGAAGGGGTATCCAATAGAGAGGTCCTCAAGTCCAAGATTGTATTCCTATAGTGCAAAGTGTGAACTAATGACAACATACCGGAATATGTGCCATGCACTTATAGAAATGACTCTATTGACAGAGAGTGATATGTATAATCAATGTGAAAATCATGATGAAAACTCCGTCAATATAAGGTTAAAAAGAAAAGTCATGCTTTATAATACAAACTATAGAATTGGGCTCATTAAACTAACATTACTTAAAATAACAATGAGACACCAAATCATGCAATACCTATCATGAACAATCAAATAACCTTAAAAACACATGATCAGGTTAAAACTTAGGTAACTAGGCTTAACAATAAATAATATTGGCAAGTTATACTCTGTCTAGGGTTGACAGATCATAGACTCTGACGGTCTAGAGGTGGGGCGTCACAGTGATTGTGACGGTCAGGAACCAGCCGTTACATGAACTTAACGTGCCTGTCCTAGTGCGTTAGAGACAACAGTGAAAATCTAAAAATAACAGGGTGTGTGACGGTCTGTCGTAGGGCTGTTATATGAGTGTGACGGTCCTATGCTGATGCGTCAGAGCGTCTGCTCTCAGAAAACATGTAAAACACTAAGAGATCAACTCACATCATGTCTGTAAATCAAACATCATTTCTATTCTAGGCATGATGACGAAGTATAGGCTATCTATATGCATGGGTATCAGTGGATTAGATGAATAAGATGCTTTAATTTCTCTATTACGGCTAAGAGATGCATGACATGTATAATAACTAGTAAAACATGAAATTAATGCTCTACTATGCATGAAATTCAATCAAACCAAAGGGCTTTTAGTCCTATCAGGTTGTTTTTACCATTCATGAGATAACCTACCTCTCAACTTAGGCTGTATCTTCGGAATTGGGTTGAGAATCTTGCCCTAGTTTTCATTCTTCTGTGACTTTTCCAGCGACATCTTTAGGTTCTATCTCCACGACCTCTTGACCTAAAGATGTGAAATTTGGAGGGGAGTTAGTCTAAAGTATTGTAAACAAATGCTTCTAAAGAACTTACCTGAGATAGTGACTCCTTACCTTGATTCTTTACGACCCAAAAGTATGGGTCGCACAGTTCAGAACTAGGTCCTATTTATAGGGTTCTAGCTAGGGTTTGAAGATTAGATCGAGTTTAGAGTCCTTAATCTATCAAAACCTAATCTCTAAGAGTTCTTAGAGTCTTTATACATTGTTCCACTTAGGTCTCTTGTGGATAGGAACATCAAGTTCCAATCTTTTTACAACTTCTTCTACTCACGAAATACGCAGAGTGTAACGGTCGAACCCTACCGCGTTACACGGCTGTGGCGGTCTTACGATAGACCGTTACAGTCATCGTAGCTAGAGTTTCTAATTATTAAAACTCTTTTATTTACCTATCCATATATTTATCTATATAATTAGTATTTATCCTTAAAAATTTGTGGATAGGCTTAATAACCTTCTAGAATATGGGCCAAACTTAATGGGCCTGGTCTTAAAACCTTTTTGGACTCTAATTAAGTGAGTTGGGTTAATTGATTAACACCATTTGGCCTTATATTGATTAATAAATTTAAATTAGTCCATTTAATTGCTAATAATGCCAGAAAATTCTTAAATAAATTCTGGGGCACTACAAGCTCAGTTCGCAGCTAAGTCTGAAGTCTGTACAGCCTGTTCTTCATACAAGTCTGTGCATGCATAAATCAAAGTCTATACATCCTCACTGTGCATACTTTGTTTAAGTGCATTCTGCATTACAAACCAGCAAGTTTGTACATTGCTGTCGCATGCATGCATCTAAAGTCTGTACAGAGGTTGACTGCATGTCCGAGCATCCATGATTCATTGTGTAGACTTTCCTATATGCATTTGTGCATTGTTCAGAACAAGTCTGTACATCATCCTTTGGTTCAAAGCTTGAACTAACTCGATGCATCCATTTTTCTCTTCTTTCAAGTTGATTCAAGCTGATGAGTGGGCACGTGATATGAGGTTGGCACCTGGCACGTGATCCGAGGTTATCTCTATCAAAGAGGGCACAAGCCCTGAACACGCCCTAGCTGTTGCTGCTATAAATTGAAGACTCCTCCATCTGCAGAAGAGAGTGATAGTGATCGGAGCAGAGGAGAGTGTGACTGAAGCAGAGAAGGAACTGAGAGCCTGCACAATCCAGTGTGAAGAGAACAAGAAGAAAAAGAGAAGAAGAGCAGAGTGTGAAAGCAGAAGAGAAAGAGAGAAGAAGCAGAAGAGAAAGAAGAGAAAGAGAGAAGAAGCAGAAGAGAAAGAAGAGAGAGAGAGAAGGAGTTCGTTCCTCAGATCTTTGGTTCAAAACCAGATCTGAGTTTGCTCAATTGTTTGAGCTTCATTCCCTGCAGGGATATATTTTGTGTTTTATCGAATACAGCTTTCAGTCGCTGTTTGTTTCATCTTTTGTGTTTCTCTTTTAAACTTTTCTTCAAGCTGTTAGTCAGCAGTGCAAGCTGTGATGCACAGCGGCGAGGTGGATACCTCGGACGGCTAAGCTGTATTGCCCAGCAGAGCCAAGCTGTAATGCTCAGCGGATGGCAAGCTGTGAGGCCCAGAGAGGCAGAGTGTGAAAGCAGAAGAATAAAAAAGAAAAAGAGAAAGAGAAGCAGAGAGAATAAGAAAGAAGAGGAAGAAAGAAAGAGAAAGGAGAGAGCTCGTGAGGAAGAAGAGAGACTGAAGCTTCATCAGAACACTTGTCTGTCTGGCAATTGGATCAGATCCAAACCAAATTTGCTCCTGCGAGAGCTACACTTTGTGGATTTCATTTCCAGCTTTCTGATTACTGTATTTTTATTTCTTGTTTTCTTTTCTTTTACACTTCCTTGGCTTGTTGTTCTTCCGATTCTCTAGTTTGAGGTCGGGTTCCTCCTGTGGTCTCAGGAGAAGGGAGATTTGTTCTCCGGTTTGCTAGTGACTGTGTGTCACTGGTGTTTCCCTTTGGTGTGGAGGAAGAGAGGTCCGTGACCTCTGGTTTGCAAGTGACTGGGCGTCACTTGTGGGTTCCCTCTGGGTTTCAGAGGAAGGGAGACTTGGTGTCTCCGGTTGCAAGTGACTGGTGTCGCTTGTAGGTTCCCTCCTGGGTGGAGGAAGAGAGACTTCGGTCTCTGGTTTCTAGTGACGGGCAGTCACTAGTGGTTGCCCTCCGGTCTGGAGGAAGAGGGGAGGTTGTTCCCCTGATCAAGCTGTTTGGCAGCACTTGTTTGTGGACTGAGTCTGCAATTCTAGCTTGTGCTAGTGGAAGCCTCACTCCGGTTTGAGTGAGGGGTGGACGTAGGTCTGTGGACCGAACCACCTAAAAAATCTACTGTGCCGTGGTTTACCTTGTGCGTTTGCCCCTTGTCTTCTACCTCTTTCACAGGTTGTCTGAGCATTCTTGTTTCTATCTGAAGTAACCTTGAGCATTACATATTTTGCTAAGTGAGTCTGGTTTGCATAGTTCTGTCTTCGGCATTAGACTTGATCAGGTTCCACCAGTATAGTTAGCAATTCAACTGATTGATCAAATGTTTATTTGAATTTCTTCTTGAAGAGCTCTATAGATTTTATTCTGCAACTGTGTCTAGCAGCAGGCTTATTGTTTTTAAGTGGGGCAATTTTGTAGAGGGATACATTCACCCCCCTCTATATCCATCGCACCGTCCCAACAATTGGTATCAGAGCGGGTGTCTGCATAGAAGGTCCAGCGACCTGCAGATCCGATCCTGCAGTCTTTGGTGCTATCTCACTTTTGGTGCATCAGTATTCCTGTTACATTAATCTGATCTGTTTCGATGGGTGATCCACTGGTTTTCTACGGCTCTAATTTTAATGTGTGGTTTGTCAGTCTGCGCAAATATGTTATATCAGTTAATCTTGATCTGTGGAAGTTAATTTCACAAGGTCCTCACAGATTATGAAAGAAAGTGTCCAAATGGACTGACAGCCACAGATCAAAGGATGGAGAAAATCAGAAAGCTTTGAATCTGATGAAAGTAGCTACTGACAAAGCCTTACATTCTTGCCTTCATTATTGTAGGTCCGCTAAAGACATCCTGGATGAGCTGAAGCAAGCTCACAGGATAAATGAGGACAGCTGCATGATGGCTAACAGAAGTAATCAAAGTGGCAGCCAAAATGAAGAAGAGGATGATGATGAGGTAAACCTCTTCGAGAATTATACTTTAGATGATTGGCAGGGTGCATATGGTGAGTTACTTGAGTCACATGAGATGTTAAGAAAACAATATAAAAAGTTGAAAAAGAAAATTGATCTGAATAGCTCAGAGTCCTCATGTGAAAATTGCTTAAAACGGAAATAGTCCTATGATGCATGCTTGTCTGAAGTCCAAGTGCTTAATAAACAAATTGGCTTATTTAAAGAAGAAAATCAAGAACTTGTATGTGAAATTTCTGAACTAAAAGGAAAACTTAGATCGATTGATGATGATCAGGTTCATTTTAATAATTTAGTTCAGAATGAAAAACTGTTGAAAGAATTTGAATGTGTTAGCTCTGAATTGGATGTTCTAAAATCTGAAAATGAATGCCTTAGGAAGCAATGTGAAAGACTCCAGGCTCAAACAATATGTTCTGGTAAATCTGCTTGCAATGATTATCCATTTCTCAAGGAAATAAATGAAAATCTTCACTCAAATTTAGAATGGCAGAAGGAGTTAATTGTTTCCCTAAAGGAAGAAAACAGAGATCTGTTAAACAAGACTCTGGAGCTTGAACAGATAGAGGAAGAGCTGAATGATAAAATGAGCTCAATGAAAATTGATAAAGGTTCTGTTGAAGAAACTGAAAATCTGGAATCAAAAAATGACAAATTAACTAAAGAGGTTGAAGGATTGAAGTAGGTGAACACTGCTATGTCAGAGAAACTTCTTTTCATAGAAAAAGGAAAATCTGTTTACATTGAAGAATCTGAAAAATTGAGAAATCTGGAACATGAAGTTGAGGAATATAAAACTGCAAACAAGGTGCTAAGCGAATGTGTAAATTACAATGAACAAGAGATTGCCAGTTATGAAATACACATCGTTTCTCTAGAAAATGAAATTAAGGACTTGAATAATTCCTTGTCAAAATTTGTGGACGAAAAAGATAATCTGGACAAGATTCTAAGAACAAAGGTTAATTTTTAGAAGGAAGGGTTGGGCTATAACCCTTCAAACAAAAAGAGTTTTAAAAACAAAGTTCAAACTTCCTTTGTTTCCAGCTCAACTTCTCACAGCCCTCAGAACCTTCCTGGTTATCAGTCATCTGTTCAAAAGAAAACAACAGAAAAGTAAAAAGAAAAGAACCAACATGTTCCTCTCCCCACTTTGCATGTTTCACCCACGCACTCACATGCATCTAAAAAGAAAATGATTTGTCATTACTGTCACAAGATTGGCCATCTGATGCATGAGTGTAGATTAATGGAACTAGATGATTTGAATACTAGGAAATTTCATGATAAAAATTCTTCATCTCAGAAAAAGAAAATTGAATGTTTTCATTGTGGCAAATTAGGACACACGATTATACAATGCTGATTTGCAAGTGGTAAGAAAACATCCCATTCATATCATGCTAAATTCCCTGCAAGCCAACATGGTTTTAATAAGAACAAATTTGTTTCAATGAACCAGCACATCACTTGTTTTAACTGTAACAAGACTGGTCACAAGGCCACTGAATACTGGTCAGGCTCGTTCAGAAGAAATTCTCTCAAATGCTCTCACTGTAGAAAGCATGGCCATACAGTCCAGGACTATTGGCATATCCAGGGTAGGAATGTGAATTTCAAACATGATAAATTTCTTGCAAATAGAAATGATTTTGGTAGGAATAAATTTGCATTTAAAAGAAATATTTCTACATGTTCTGAATGTGGGAAACTTGGCCACCGAGCTTCTGATTGTCGGATGGCACGATATGGAAAACAGTATGTTCATGCAAATAACAGAAATTTTCATGATAATGCACACAGATTCCATGATAACAATGATGTGCATAAAAAGAATTCAAGATATGCTATTTCATGTCATTACTGTGGAGCCTTTGGGCACTCCATGAGTGATTGTAATATAATGAAATCTGATGACTTACATGCCCAAAGATTGTGGAAAGCACCTATCAGAGGTGTTACTAACAATGTAGGACCCAAGAAATCTTGGGTATCTCGAAACCCAAAATGAGATCTGTGCTTTGCAGGTATGCCTTGGTGATGAGGAATAAAAGGGGGTCAAATAAACCAAGGCATCCAAAGTTTGGTAAAACCCCACCTCTGCTGGTAGACATTTGAGTTTTTGATAACGTTGTTTAGATAGTTGCATATCATGTTTGATTTGTTAATCAAAATTTCATGCATATAGCTTCTCAACTGCATCTATGCTTGGCATTAAAATCTCTCAATAAATATGATGTATTATCTGCGCAACAGTTCAACTGAAATTGGTGCTTGAATACTGAATTCTGAATTGATTGAAAGTGACTGAAAATGAATTACACATCATAAAATTGAAAAGCTGAATTGAATAAATCTGTTGCTTGGACGATGTCTCATGCTTAAAAATGTTCACCTGCACATTTGACATGCACATGCATTCACAATTGCATATAAGTAGCATGTTGTCAGCTTAAGATGCATATAGAACTGCATCTGCATTAGATTGTCATGCATGACTCTTGGTATATAAATAGTGAGATACTAAAGGGCAGATGAATTCTGTCTGGAAGTGCTTGCTATGTGTGAGGTGGTCTTTAGATCAAGTCCTCCGCCTGGTACCATAGGTCAGTGTTGCACGAAGAGCAGTCTAAATGCTCATGTGATCATTGCATATATTACATGCTGTCAGCTCACTGCACTTGCATTTACTGGTTAGAAGTGTCGACACCTTGAGTGCTAGCTGATGCATACATTTAGGGGGAGCATTATTCATATTCTTGAAATCACATAACTGTCTATCTTGCTCATTTCTATCAACTGAACTTCCCATTTTCAGTTTGAACTGCTATCTTGCTTAAATCCCTGTGATGAATATGAAATGCAACACATTTCAGCTTCCTGCTTCAACTATTATCAGCCATTTTCACTCATCCTATCCATTGGTATCTGTTGAATTGGCTGTTCTTTAAAATGATTCGGCCTTCCCTGAAAATTCAGAAAGACTTCTCTGTGCATATCCTGATCATAAATCTGAAAACAACTTAAAGAGAATTCTTCTATTATATGGGACTATGAATGTCTGATACTTTCAGCCAGTTGAAGTTTCATGTATGACTTGTGTTTGTTTATGAACATATCTTGAAAATATCTGAGTTAGTCTTAATAAACTTTAACCAACATTTTCATGTTGTGTCTTTTAAACTCTTCTGAATTCTGAAAATTCTAAAATCATGATATTCCTTGATTGATATGTATTAAATTAGTATTGCTTTTAAACATCTGAGAATCTGGAACATGTCTAAGGGTAAATCTTGTCAGAGCAATGACTTTAGTCACTGAGAAACCATGTCCAAAGGACTGTGTCATGAGGTGCCATAGTTAACTCTGCTTAAGAATGATTGATAATCTGGCAGAGCAATGGCATGCACACTGAGAAATACATCTCACTCATCAAAGAAATGATTTGTAGAGTGTCATGAAGTGTAAATGCTATCTCTGTTCCTATGAAGCATGACAGTTAGTCCTTCCAAGTGCTTAGGGATACTGGCGTCTAAACAACGTGTATCCTCTAGTTACAAGGGTGTACTAAACTCAAGTGCTCATGAAGATTGTTATGAAAATTTATCCTGCTCTAGTGTATCATTTGAAAATGTGTGCAAAAGAAATATTCTATTGGAACCTCTTGACAGAAACAAATGTTTTCTTATGTGTTTAACTTCAATACGATTGATTGCATCTCTTAAAGGAATCTTTAAAATTGAGTGAGTAAGAAAGAAGAAGGTTGAACAAGACTTTCAATATGAAAGCAAGGTTCACTTTTATTAAAACTAATTTCATATATGAGTACAGAAAGCTTATGAACAAGCCTTGCATACATCATATTATGATCTGACTTGTCAATGAAGATCATTCATAAACCTCTATAATAGAAGAGTCTGAAATACCTGTTTAATCAGATTTATGAAATTGATATCCCATTGAAAACTTTTCTCATTCATTCTGAATGCTTACTTTCACATTAGACTCCATTATTTCAGACCTACCTGTTGACTTCTTTTTATCCTGTGCTTCATTCCAATCACTGTCCATCTAAGGGGGAGAATTTTTGCATGTCCCAGTGGTTCAATGTTCATTCAGGAGAGTATCTTGTCAGGGGGAGTTTTAGATGATAGTAACCTAGTTTGCATAATAGCTCCTATATCATCTCCTTCAACAGTCCATGATCATTCCATTCTTTTTGATGTTGTCAAAGGGGGAGATCTTTTGTGAGTCATCATTTGCATCAAATCATGCACTTGCATCACATGGTGTTTTACATGCTCATTTTTGACTGAACTATTCTATGGTGCATGTTCATGAACTGTCATATGGTATTTCATAATCATCATGATGAATCTATTGCAATGACTCATAATATTGCCATCATCAAAAAGGGGGAGATTATTGTGTCCCCTGTGGTTCTGGGGATTTGATGATGACAAATATTATGTCTCATTATGTTTACATGTACATCCTTGATGATATAATCCTGATATATTATGAGAAACTGTTAGAACAGGTTTAAGAATGACTCACAGGTCATGAAGTCAATTCAAGTCAAAAGTCAAATCATTGACAGGTAAGGTCAATGCACAGTCAGATCAGGTAATGTTCTGCCTACTCTCAGATCTGTGCATATGTTAATTTTTGTATAGAAATGTTGGTGCATAGGTTAAGTCCATGCACGCACACACAAAGTCCATACATTGCATTGTAGCATGACGCACACACAAGTCTATACACTGTCCCGCTGCACGCCACATTCACTCATAGTCCATGCATTGTCAAGTCTATACATCGCTGCATGCATCACTTAAAGTCTGTACAGAGTTCTGCATAGTTTGCATCGGTCAAGTCTGTACATCGCTGCATGCATTTCTTCAAGTCTGTACATTGGCCAAGTCTACACATCGTCGCATGTTCATGCATCACTTCTAAAGTCTGTACATCCTTTTGTGGCGTATCAATGCAACGTTTGAACATTACATCGGCCAAGTCTATACACTGCATGCTCACCAAGTCCATACACCAACAAGTCTATACATTGGCTGCTGCATACTCACTAAGTCCAAACACTCGCAAGTCTGCACACTCCTTGATAGCAAGTCTGCACATTGCTGCACGCAGAGTCTACACATTACCTGCTATTGTGTTTGTGCATACTTTGTTTAAGTGCATTCTGCATAACAAATCAGCAAGTTTGTACATTACTGTCGCATGCACACAAAGTCAATACAATTGTTAACGGCATGTCAGTGCATTCATTTTTGTTGTGCATACTTCACCTTGTGCACACTGCATTACACATCAGCAAGTCTGTACAACGTTTGCACATTGCATTAGTTCAAAGTCTAAACATCGCTTAGTGCATTACATGCATTCATCAAGAGTCTGTACACTCGGTGTCTGCGTCTCATGACTTTCAAGTCTATACACTTGTTGTCTGCATCACAAGCATTCAAGTCTATACACTCTTTGTGTATGCATTACACACGTTCAAAGTCTATACATTCATCAATGGTTGTGCAATCCTTCAAAGCAAGTATGTACATCATGTGCATCATTTTTCAAGTCTATACATTCTTTAGCTCAGTTCGCAGCTGAGTCTGAAGTCTGTACAGCCTGTTCTTCATACAAGTCTGTGCATGCATAAATCAAAGTCTATACATCCTCACTGTGCATACTTTGTTTAAGTGCATTCTGCATTACAAACCAGCAAGTTTGTACATTGCTGTCGCATGCATGCATCTAAAGTCTGTACAGAGGTTGACTGCATGTCCGAGAATCCATGATTCATTGTGTAGACTTTCCTATATGCATTTGTGCATTGTTCAAAACAAGTCTGTACATCGTCCTTTGGTTCAAAGCTTGAACTAACTCGATGCATCCATTTTTCTCTTCTTTCAGGTTGATTCAAGCTGATGAGTGGGCACGTGATCCGAGGTTGGCACCTGGCACATGATCCGAGGTTATCTCTCTCAAAGAGGGCACAAGCCCTGAACACGCCCTAGCTGCTGCTGCTATAAATTGAAGACTCCTCCATCTGGAGAAGAGAGTGATAGTGATCGGAGCAGAGGAGAGTGTGACTAAAGCAGAGAAGGAACTGAGAGCCTGCACGATCCAGTGTGAAGAGAATAAGAAGAAAAAGAGAAGAAGAGCAGAGTGTGAAAGTAGAAGAGAAAGACGAGAAAGAAGAGAAAGAGAGAAGAAGCAGAAGAGAAAGAAGAGAAAGAGAGAAGAAGCAGAAGAGAAAGAAGAGAGAGAGAGAAGGAGTTCGTTCCTCAGATCTGTGGTTCAAAACCAGATCTGAGTTTTCTCAATTGTTTGAGCTTCATTCCCTGCAGGGATATATTTTGTGCTTTATCGAATACAGCTTTCAGTCGCTGTTTGTTTCATCTTTTGTGTTTCTCTTTTAAACTTTTCTTCAAGCTGTTAGTCAGCAGTGCAAGCTGTGATGCACAGCGGCGAGGTGGATACCTCGGATGGCTAAGCTATATTGCCCAGCAGAGCCAAGCTATAATGCTCAGCGTTGCAGAGGTGGACTCCTCTGGACAGCAAGCTGTGATGCTCAGCGGGATAGCAAGCTGTGATGCTCAGCGGATGGCAAGTTGTGAGGCCCAGAGAGGCAGAGTGTGAAAGCAGAAGAAGAAAAAAGAAAAAGAGAAAGAGAAGCAGAGAGAAGAATAAAGAAGAGGAAGAAAGAAAGAGAAAGGAGAGAGCTCGTGAGGAAGAAGAGAGACTGAAGCTTCATCAGAACACTTGTCTGTCTGGCAATTGGATCAGATCCAAAACAGATTTGCTCCTGCGAGAGCTACACTTTGTGGATTTCATTTTCAGCTTTCTGATTGCTATATTTTTGTTTCTTGTTTTCTTTTCTTTTACACTTCTTTGGCTTGTTGTTCTTCCGATTCTCTGGTTTGAGGTCGGGTTCCTCCTATGGTCTCAGGAGAAGGGAGATTTGTTCTCCGGTTTGCTAGTGACTGTGTGTCACTAGTGTTTCCCTCTGGTGTGGAGGAAGAGAGGTCCGTGACCTCTGGTTTGTAAGTGACTGGGCGTCACTTGTGGGTTCCCTCTAGGTTTCAGAGGAAGGGAGACTTGGTGTCTCCGGTTGCAAGTGACTGGTGTCACTTGTGGGTTCCCTCCTGGGTGGAGGAAGAGAGACTTCGGTCTCTGGTTGCTAGTGACGGGCAGTCACTAGTGGTTGCCCTCCAGTCTGGAGGAAGAGGGGAGGTTGTTCCCTTGATCGAGCTGTTTGGCAGCACTTGTTTGCAGACTGAGTCTGCGGTTCTAGCTTGTGCTAGTGGAAGCCTCACTCTGGTTTAGAGTGAGGGGTGGACGTAGGTCTGTGGACCGAACCACCTAAAAAAAATACTATGCCGTGGTTTACCTTGTGTGTTTGCCCCTTGTCTTCTACCTGTTTCACAGGTTGTCTGAGCATTCTTGTTTCTATCTGAAGTAACCTTGAGCATTACATATTTTGCTAAGTGAGTCTGGTTTGCATAGTTCTGTCTTCGGCATTAGACTTGATCAGGTTCCACCAGTATAGTTAGCAGTCCAACTGATTGATCAAATGTTTATTTGAATTTCTTCTTGAAGAGCTCTATAGATTTTATTCCACAATTGTGTCTAGCAGCAGGCTTATTATTTTTAAGTGGGGCAATTTTGTAGAGGGATACATTCACCCCCCCTTTGTATCCATCGCACCGTCCAAACAACCTCCAGTCCCATGCTGGGTGACTGGACTCACAGTCCAAGGCCATAAGCATGGCCCATTCGGAAAGCACCTTCCGGAGAAACCCAAGTCATGCAGGGAAAGCCCTCCGCACTCATATCGATATACGGTGACTTGACCTAGCGAGAACACGAAAGCCCAGAACACACGGGGTCACCCAGACTCTCCAAACCTATGGGAATGCTAATCGAGGTAACACGGTACCTCCAGACACCCCAAAAACATGGACACGGAACCCACGGGGTGTCCGGCACATCCACAAGACCAAAGGTCGACTGCTAGATCACAGCCGGGTCGACCGGAGGCCAACACAACGTGAACGGAACACGGCTAGCATGAAAAACCAAGTGGCAATCTTCCTTGGACCGTCACACCGCTTGGAGGTCCACCCTGGACTGCATGCCCCAGGTGGCGGTCCACCATTGGGCCACTAGCAACTTGCCAGAAACACACGGTCAGGGGCGGTCACCTCCTTGACCGCAACCCCCTAAGTAGCGGCCCTGGCCTGACCACAACCCATGGCTAGCAGTCAGCCGCCAGGGCGCCACCACACGGAACCCAAACGACAATGTAGCGTCTAGCCCCTTGGCCACTAGCGCGAGAAAGACGGTCGTGACTGGACCGCTAGCGCCACATAGCGGTCCATCGCGAGACTGCAAAGCTGAATCGACATAATGGAGTAAGTGGCGGCCCCCAGTGGACCGCCAGGGCTAGTGGCGGTCTCTAGAATGATCGCTACCTACTCGTAAACCTGAAAATGGAGAATTCGGTAGAAAACCCCATTCCACGCCCCATTCACACCCATGTGAAGGGGAAAACAAGGGGAAACCATTCCCCAACCTCTCTAGCACCGAGAGGACCCATTTAAACCCCAAAACACAATCAAAACACTAAATCTGACTCACACCCGAAAATCATGCATTTTCACCCCGACGGAGAAATAAACCCACTCGGCTCGTCTCGAGCTACTAAACTCATGGAAGATGAAGTACATGAGCTAGGGAACCATTCCCCTACCTCTACCAAAGTTTCCGCACACCGAGGATGCCGATCCTCTAAGAAGACACCGCACGAACCACCGCGGCGCCCCGAACTCGCGGTTGAGCTTCGCCGCTCCACCACAGCCTCGATCCTCATCCCGTCCGCGCCCGCTCCTCGCCCACATCGCCTCCGCCTCAGACCCGCCTCGCTCCGTCGGCCGCCAGAGAAGAGAGGGAGAGAAGAGAGAGCCTGAGAAGAGAGAGGGAGAGAATGAGAGTGAGGAAGAGAGAGGGGGGGTTATATATAAAATCCAATAAATACCAAAAATAGAAAAAAGTACTCCTCACGATCCTCGAAAAATGTACAACACAATGGTAACGTCCCAGAGTCAGAGAATGCAACGGTTCGTCCTACACGGGGTTCCGAAGGTCCGATAGACAAAAATACGTGTAAATCGTAAAACTCAATCCGGGACCTGCAAAAGCGATTCGAAAAATATCAAAAAAAACTCGGGGCATTACAGCCCTCCCTCCTTAAATAAATTTCATCTTAGAAATTCAGGACTAGCACCAAGCCACAGGGAAGAACATTTTAACCAACTGATAACATTGTACGAGCCCCAATGTAGAAAACCTCGATTCTCATGAAAACACAGTTCCTAAGGGACGCCGCCAGACCTTAATCACGACCACCGCCTCGCTCATGACCCAGCACACATCGATCATTAGAGTAGGCATACAACAAAAGCACAAGTTTGGCATCACCTCAGTCACAACAAAATCCAATCACGGCACGACTGCCACAATCTCGCTCACCGAGGAGACACAATCCTGATTGATCTAACCATGCTCGACGGACCAATCAAACATCAGCTTCACACCTCCTGATTGATCTCATGTCTTGCACCAGGGACAACCATCGTTGAGCCTCTAACCAGCTCACGTGGTCTTTCCAACTGACTGCTGTAGTGTGCCGGAAGTGCGTCCGCGTACGGCGTGCGCGATGTGCGTTTCCTCCCGAACTTGTGCTGCTGCTACCTACAGTGCACAGGTTAGAAAGAAAGAGATAGAGTGATTGCCAGAGGTGTTTACCTGAACCTCACAGGGATAGAATGATCATGAATGCCTTAGGAATGGGAGGATATGGGTTCTTCCTGTCCTCGCTCTCAGCCAGCCAAGAACAAGGAGCTCTGCGAGTCGATGACGAAGTTCCTACAAAATTAACCAGGAAACAAAGATGTTGGGTCCCGTAGTGCAGGAACACGGATCTAGAGGGGGGGTGAATAGATCCTTCTACTAAAAACTATGTCCAATTAAAAAAACACAAACTAGCACACAACGGAATTAACAAGATTGATAAGATAGAGGAATTTAATGCTACACAAGTTAACTAGATTCTCTCACTCTCTCCGTTCACACATGATCACATAAATAAGTATAACAAGCTAACCATACAATCACACAATTCAAACCACAGGAGACGAGGATTTTTACAGTGGTTCGGGACCGCGACGGGCTCCCTATGTCCACCCCTTACCAAACTGGTAAGGCTTTCTCCACACGCTGCAAATGCAACAAACACGGGGATTTCTCCCCACACACACGAGATAAAAACCCAACACAAACACGCTACAGAAGTAGCACACACACACGGGGATTTCTCCCCACACACACATGAGGCAAAAACCCCAACACACACGCGGATATGCTCCGCACCAAACGACGCACAAGCGTCAACTCAAACCACTCGGAGAAACCGTTCTCTGAACCCACACACAGAAAATCATTTATAGGTTTGTAACAAGCTAACAAATGAATGCTCTAAGCCCAAAACATGTGCTAAAGACTAAAACAAGAAAGATTCAACAAGCACAAGGCTCCCCCTTCAATTGAATCTCCAGCTCTTCTTGGTTTGATGTCGGATGATGGCGATTTCGACGTCCTCGCGTTCCTCTCTTCGAGATGCTTCTTTTCTTCTTTTCTTCTTATACCACGAGCTTCAAATCTCCATGGAAGTAGGTGAAAATCACCTTGCAAGAGCTTCACCACGTTTTCCCCCCTTTTTTTCACCTACAAGAATGAACGAATGAGCATTAGGGTTAATCCTCTCACAAAATCATAACTCTTATAAATGCAATTCAAGGGGTGGGGGAAAGACTCCTAAAACCTTCTCAATACATGTTAGAAACACCTTAATAAAAATGGGAACTAATGGGGGGTAGTATGGTAATGTTTAGAGAGGTTTTCATAAGGTTTTAAACTCTTTCGAAAATCCCATTCTGGAAGGGTCGACCCTTGGGGTCGACCCTCGGGCTACAAGGTGCTGGCAGACTGAAATAAAAACCCAAACTCACAGGGGTCGACCCATGCAGGGGCGTTGACCCCAGGGGTCGACCCTTGCAGGCAGGGTGCTGAAAACAAGTTCTATTTTGAATAGAATCTAAGAGGGTCGACCCCATGGGTCGACCCCTTCTTGTTTGGGTCTGAAAAATAGCTAAAACCTCCATCAAATCAATGGGAAATAATTGATTAAGTATTACCATAATCCCATGAAGATCAACCATGATTTTTCATCCTGAAAAACATGATCAAGCAAGAGGTTAGTTGAGAATCAAAATCCTTGCATCAAGCATTAACACTATGAACATGTTCACAATAAAATCCATCATTGAACCTATTGAAACATGCATTTTGCTTCTCATATCAATTGACAAAAATACATTTGACTGAATGACAAGGTTTTGAAATGATAAGCATGAATCTATCATTCAATCAAATATATTGACATGGGAGCTCAAACATTCAACTAGTATTCTTGTATCTACCAAATGCTCAACATCAAATAGCGTCAATTGAGGGATATTCATTTACACATACAAGAAGCAAATATATAGCTCAACACCAACGACATGATCAGACGATGTGCAACCACACAGGTATGAGGAACCATACTATATCACAAATGCATCCACACATTGAAACCACGATGACCTCATGAATGATATCAATCTAATAGAAAGGTGTGTTCAATGAACACAATCTCATTGATTGAGACCTAATTGAAGTCATCTTCATAAGAGCCAAGTTCATGCAATTCTTTCACACATCAGGTCAATAAATCAAGTTTTTAGTGCATAGTTCATAGGGCCAAGCATTCATGCAATGCATGAGCAATATAGAACCAAATCTCATGAAGTCTTGTATGAATATTTCAAGCACAATACAAGCTTAAAAGCTTCAAATAGAAAATGCATGAACCACATTCATGTCATTAGCAACTTAGAATATTATGCATGAAAGCCTAAGGCATCTCAACCAAAAGTCAACAACATAATGCTTCATCACACAAGTGTTTAACAGTTATGCCAAATGCAAAGCATGCACAATATCATGGAACCACAGTCATTCAAATGGCATTCTTGTTGATTAAAAGCTAACATTCATGAAGCATTATCTCAAGAGGAGCATTGATATAAACTTCCCAAATTAAATTACCATGAGTCCAAGAAACGAGCAAGCATCATTAAAATCACATCCATCAAATTCCAAGTTATAAGGTTGAGGATATTTCAAGCCCAAAAATCTTATGAGGAAAATGCATGAAAATACCCAACCAAGACTTTGAAAAGCTATTTGATGAAATGCATGAAATATAGAAGAGTCAACGCAATGCAATGAGTGAGTCAACTCCCTTTTTCAATAAGATCTTCATTGATGCACTCCTTTGAGTTCCAAATATGAATCATGGATTTTTATCTTGTAAATCAAAATATTCAAAGCATGAGATCCTTAAATACAAATCATTCATATGACTTTCAAATATGAACAGAGTTAACTCCCTTTTAGAAGAAGAGTTTCATTGAGGGACTCCTTTAGATTCCGAGTATGAGCCATGAATTTATGTTTTTATAAACCAACATAAATATAGCATTAGTTCCTTAAACACCAAGGGTTCACATAGCTTTCAAGAGTGAACAGTGACTCCATCTTTCAACTCATAAAATCAAGATATAAAACATGTTGCTCAATGAAACACATACACACACAAACACACTCGTTTTGATATCATTGAAACCAAACACGAACTAGGGGATGCAATAATCTCCCCCTTTTTGATGATGACAAAATGATGTGTGTGATAATACAGATTTTGCAAACATTAAGCATACACCAATTCTCTCATTCTCCCCAAGATAACACCATTCACAAAGCATTGGGTACACACCAAACATTCTCCCCCTTTTTGTCATCTACAAAAAGATAGGGGGTTATGTGACATGAAATGAACATGTCAGGTCAAAGGATATGATTCCAATTTAAATACCAATGGATGCTAAGTAGGGGCTCAAAGATATGATACCAAATGTTGACCAAGATAGAGGCACAAACATAGGTAATTTTAATTCTTGAAGAGAGAGCCTCGAAGATAGGATACCATTTGTTGGTTGAACTCATTTTAGCATTTATGCAACATGAAGTATTCAGAATATGCATTTCAAAATGAACTATGCCAATTATTGGAAAGTATGAATTTGTTCAATATGATATCATGAATGAACTATATGCATGCTGAAAATGTCAAATATGCAAATATGCACACGATGAGCGTCATCTTTTAAATGTAATGAATATGCACTATGTGAATGCTAATCATGCAAGATATGAAGCTATGCACATGATGACTTCTATCCTTCAAAAGTAAGGTTTATGCTCAGAATTAGACTCAAGGGGAATGCATGAACATGCAAGCACACAAGCACAATCGTCATGCACACATATAGTACATATAGTAACTCCCCCTATATGAGACACGGGTTAACAAAAGAGCATGTGATTCAAATTCAAGAATGTAAGGCATGAAGCATGGCTAAGAGATTTGTGCATACACAACTAGGAGTACTACATAAACCATGAATGTAGGCAAATTCATAAAATACATACATCATAAAAATACCCATGTGAAATGTGAGGCAATGACTAATGAGCTTCAAAACATATGGATTTTTAGATTTTCTGAAGAACACTAGAAGGTAATCTCCTCTCTACACTTTCACTTTAAATTCTTGACTATCGGTAGCTTCGTACAACCCCTATTTTGTTTCTTTTAATAGATTTCACCTTTCGGCGCGAGTTTCCTCATATGTCTCAATGGGGATTCCCGGCTACTTGGATTCGTCACACATATGGATAGTTGTTTCTCCATTCGACACGAGTTTACTCCTTTATTTCAGGGGGGATTCCCGGTTACTCGGATCCACATACCACTTATTAAATTTTTGTGGGGTAAGCAGCTTTTTCCTCATGATTACTCTTTAATGTCCATGTAGAGATTCAAGTTCCCTTTAAAGTGTTAGAAGGAGTTTCTTAAATCCTTATGCATTAAAGTCATTAAATTCATTGTGTGTAAGAGTGTGAGGGTAAACTTTTATTTTGCATGTATAAAATGAATTCGACAAGACACGACTATGACTCCCCCTAAATGTATGCACGGTCGGAGTCAAATCCTCCCCCTTAATATATGACATGTATCACATATGAATAAAGTCACTGCATTGTTGTTTAGCAAGGAGGTAAGGCCTTAGAAAGATCAAGAAATGGTTTCATAATGTAAATACTTGTAAGCATGCAAGGATTCATGAAACATTCATGCAAGTATTCATGAGTCAAGATAGACGATTATCATGAAATATATGCATATACTCTATAAGCATGAATATGCAATATGCATCTTTTTGTCATTTTGTATGCATAGTATGTGAATGATATGCAAAGATGTCAATGTGATGCAGAATGTCAGATTTTTATTTAAAAGTTCTAAATGCATTGTAAAATTCAATATGGGTGCAAGATGCAAATTTTTAATTTTTCATATGAATGATCTAAATGTACCTTGTGAAGTTTCTAATCCATGTAACTTATAAAAGCATGAGAATGCAATGCAGGATGTAATTTTTTTATTATTTTAGAACATCATGACAGATTACACAAGGAGACATACATATTCAGATGATAAGCAACAACTATTTTTCAAGACTTACCCTTTTTGAACAAGGGTACACAAATGATCAAAATCAAACAGTGAACCCAAATTATTTTCAGAAATGTTCATAAATAGATTTTCAATAACATTTCAAGAGCTTAGAGTATCATCCACAAACCAAACAGATTTTATAGGTTCCGGTATGAGGTGGAGGTGAAGGTTTGAAAACCCAACTCACACATAGTGAGAGCTTCTAGGTGGACATAATCCACCCTTCCACTACACACCATTTGATATACCAGATACTTAATTACACTCAGATGCTCATACATTTCAAGTTAAAAAGTATTCATAAGGTAAATGCATCATGCTTATACCTCAAAATTTTTAAATTCATTCAACCAATGAGACATGTTCATCATAGCAGAGTACAAGAATAACAGATCAAGTTCAGAATCAATATCTGTCAAATGAACAATTCTACATTACAAAAATTTTGCCTTAAGATACTCAAGTACACTCAGATGCTCATGCATTTCAGATTGAAAAGTATTCATAAGGCAAATGCATCATGCTTATACCTCAAAATTTTTAAATTCATTCAACCAATGAGACATGTTCATCATAGCAGAGTACAAGAATAACAGATCAAGTTCAGAATCAATATCTGTCAAATGAACAATTCTGCATTACATAAATTTTGCCTTCTTGAAGTAAGAATGAATTTCAGAATCAATGTGAACACACATGGTATTTCAGAATTTCAAGGTAAGTTGATTTCCTTCACAAGACATGTTTTCACATTAGCCAAACAATTCATTTTCTGAATTTTGGTACAAGGCGGAGAGCTTTGATCCGAGGATCACCTCACACATGATGTTAGCTTCCTAACAGACTTAATCCATCATTTCACGCATCACCATTTGATATATCAAATATTTATTCAATAAAGACATGTATGACTTGTGAAGAATTTAAAGCATAACATGAGAACACACCAAAATCTCATTCCAAAATATCAAAACCATCAAGTTTGATAATGAAGGAGTAAAGTTGGAGTTTTACCATATGAGTGTGCCTTGTTCCATTTTACTGTAATCCCTTTCATTCTTTATTTACCTCAAGCCACACCTTCATTACAACCGACTCATTAATTTGTCAGATTTTGGCACCCAAGCGTTCTTGGGTCCTTGGATGTTAGAAGCATTTCTTCCAAAAGTTTTCTTTGACATTTTCATTGCTACATTGTCATCACTTTCCATGATCCTGCAATCCTCAATAACGTGTCCATGGTTTCCACAATAAAGACATTGAGGAGAAGCAATTTTACCAAAAGACTTCCTTTTAGGAGTAAAGGAATTTTCAAATCCATTCCATCTTCTATTTTCAAAAGGTCTAGATTTAACAAAATTAGACCTAGCATGTGGAGAGGGGGATTCCTGCAGCCCACTCAAAGAGCAGACCCAACTAGGCCCAACAGGGCCCGACGAGGCAAGCTCGTCCAAGTGACAGCCCACAGGGCCCACTTGGAAAAGCCCAATAAAACAACGCTCGAGGAAACAACTCTCCTAGGCGGCCCCAAGGCTCGGAGAGCCCGAGCATCGGTCAGGTCACAGGAAGACCCACGCACGAGTTATCCCTCCGCACGAAGGAGGGAAGCGCTAGCCGGTCTATCCGACCCATCTCCTCACCGAGCTAGGCCTAGTGCCCAAGTAGGGCCGGCCCCTCTAAGCTCGGTACGACCGATAAAATGGTTATCATTGCAGCCGTTAGAGTCCACAGCGGGCCGGGCACTAAGAAGTCCAGGAGCTCCGATTTCCCCGCGAGGATAACGCCCCCACGATGAGGCCATAAACGCCCACGACGAGGACGTAACCTCCACCGGAGACCCCTCGGCTTGCAGGACTCCAGAAGGCGGCACACTATTTAAACCTGGGATACCCTCCGGTGAAAGGTAAGTCCAGAAAGGACATTGATCCACCCCCAATTCCTGAGCATGGATCACTTCACCCCATTGGTGGAGAGGGATCTCGCGCCTTCACCTTCTCCTCCCTATCGCTGCTCCCACCATTGCTCTACTGACTTGAGCGTCGGAGGGTTTTGCCCCAGGGAATCCCCCTGGGCCCTCTGACCCATTTCCCTGTCTTGCAGTTCACTAACTTGGTGATTACCAACCCGCTCAGGAACCAGCGCGAGATTTTGCCTCTTCATCTGGCGCCGTCTGTGGGAAACGCACGAAGAGCCAACATGGTGAGAAGGAGCTCAGGGAGGAGGTCCACCGGCGAAAGGGGTAAGGCCATGGTAGCAGTAGGGGATGGCCCTTCCAGGGCCTCACAGAACCCTCCCTCCAACGCCAGCATCCCCGCCGACGGACCACCACCCCCCCTGCGGCGGCGGGGCTACCCCCCTATGGTGGCGCCGAAGCCTTCCAGGCCCTCAACGCCAAACTGGATGTCCTCGTGGAACTCATGAAGACCCAGGCGGCCAGGGATGCAAGGTCCCATGCCCCGTTAGGGAGCCCCCCCCCCCCCCGGCAGGAGTACGTCCCAGCACACAACTGGGGGCCGCTTCACCCTCCGCGGCCAGCAGCTTATCCGTAACAGGGTCGGAGGACCCTCGCAAGCTCCGCCTCCGGAGCAAGAGGCCTCCTCCACGCCGAGGAAAGGAAGGCGGGGGACGCAACGGCCAGATCCGGAAGCTAACGTTCCCGGGGACCGCCAAGACGCTCCCCCCAGCCTCGCGGCACGACAGCAACCGGAGTTATCCCTCTGGCTGTGAGATTTCGAAAGGCGCTTTGCTGAGCAGGAGCGCGCCCTTCGCGCCGTACAGAAGGCCTCTTCCCCGGAAGACGAGGAGAAATCCCCGTTCTCCGAGTATATCTTGAAGGCAGAGGTATCTCCCAGAAACCCCATACCAACCTTCAAGCTTTACGACGGCCAGGGAGACCCGGCTGACCATTATGATAGCTTCGACGCCTTGATGACTCTACACGGAGCGTCGGACCCTGTCAAGTGCCGAGCCTTCGTGACCACTCTGGTCCAGGGCGCTCAAGCGTGGTTCTGGGCCCTCGCCCCCGGATCCATCCGAGACTTCAAGCAATTCGGGCGAGTCTTCAAGGAGAGCTTCGCCGGAAGTGCCCCCCCAAGGTCGGTAGCGGGGCTCTTGGCCCTCAAACAGGCGCAAGGGGAAAGGCTCCGGGCTTACGTCCACCGATTTAAATCGGAAGCCCTCCGAATCCCCCGCCTGGACGTGGCCTCGGCCACAACCGCACTGACCGGGGGTACCCGGGATGAGAACCTCCACCGTGAACTTGTCCTCCACCCTCCCTCGACCCTTGCCGAGCTAGTGACTCTGGCTCTGCGCCACGCCGAGTGCGAAGAAGTACTCAGCGCTTGCCGAGACGCAACCGGCTCGGGTCGGGAGGGGGACAAGAAGCGGGGCCCCGAGCCAAATCCTAGCTCGGGAAAGAAGCGAGACCGAGATGGAGAACGCAAGCGGAAGTACGAGCGGTACACCCCGTTAACCGCACCGGTCTATGAAATCTATGAAGACGTCAAAGACTCGGGACTTCTCCGTCGGCCCGAGCCGATGAGGTCGAAGAACCGCAAGCGAGACAGACATTGTCTATTCCACGGCGATCATGGGCATCACACCGGTGACTGCCACCAGCTCCAAGATGAAATCGAGCGCCTCATCCGCCTGGGGCACCTGGCTCGGTTCACTGTCGAGCGCAGAGAAGATCAAGGAGCCGCAGAGGAGATCGACAACGCCCCCCGAGGGGTCCACATCAATGTCATCTCCGGAGGAATAGCATCAGGAGGCGACAGCAGCCGTGGAAGGAAGCGTCATGCCGAGCGGGTGAGCCGAGCCCCAGAGCCACCCAAGGCCCCGCCCCAGGTCATAGTCTTCTCTGATCAAGACCTGGAGGGGCTGAGCACCCCGCATGATGATGCCCTCGTAATCTCGGCCACTATAAAGCATTGTAACGTAGATAGGATTCTCGTGGACAATGGAAGTGCCCCTGATGTATTGTCTTATGACTGTTTCCTCAAAATGGGAGAGGATCCATCCAAACTCCACCCGGTCCGAACGCCCCTCTGTGGGTTCAATGGCCTGGCCACTCTCCCCGAAGGAGCCCTAAGCCTGCCGGTTACCCTCGGCACCCCACCCAAAACCGTTACGGTCATGGTAGACTTCATGGTGATCAAAGGGATGATAGCGTACAACGCCATCTTCGGCCGGGGAATCCTCAGCCGGATCAAGGCAGTACCATCTACCTATCACCAAAAAATGAAGTTCCCCACCAAAAATGGGGTAGGGGAAATCCGAGGTAACCAGGCCACGGCCCGAAGGTGCTATAATATCTCGGTGGAGGCCACGAGGCCGGGCGGGAATGATAAGGGCCCCCGGGGAGTCGAGGAAAAATCCGCAGCTACTGAGCCAGGTGGCGAGTTGCTAACAATTTTCCTAAACGATGACCCGACCCTAGGAGTAAGGATCGGAGCCGACCTACCACCCAAGGAACAGCAGCAATATAAGAAATTTCTTTCTGAGTACATCCGAGTCTTCGCTTGGTCCGACGATCAGCTCCCTGGGATACCAGAGGAGACCGTGATGCACAGACTCAACCTCAACCCCACCATGAAGCCCGTGCAGCAGCGCCGAAGGAAGCACGCACCCGAGAAGCAGACGATTATCAAGGCGCAGGTCACCAAGGGGCAAGAGACTGGTCTTTTTAAACCGGTCCTGTACCCGACGTGGCTAGCCAATGTCGTCCTGGTACCAAAGGCTTCCGGCAAGTGGCGGATGTGCGTGGACTTCACCGACTTGAATAAGGCGACCCCTAAGGACTGCTATCCCTTGCCCAGCATCGACCAACTGGTCGATTCGACATCAGGCAATGAGATGCTCAGCTTCCTGGACGCCTATTCGGGTTACCATCAGATCAGAATGAATCCTGAAGACGTCGAAAAGACCGCCTTCATCACCGACTACGGCGTGTACTGCTATACCCGGATGCCTTTCGGGTTGAAGAACGCCGGAGCCACATATCAAAGACTGGTCAATCACATGTTCGAGGAGCAGCTAGGTTGGAACGTCGAGGCCTACATTGACGACATGCTCATCAAGACCCCCAAGGCCCAGGACCACTTCACCGACCTCGCTGAAACCTTCGGCGTCCTCCTGAAGTACAACATGAAGCTCAATCCTGCCAAGTGCACCTTCGAAGTAAGATCCAGGAAGTTCCTGGGTTTCCTGGTCACTCAGCGTGGGATCTAAGCCAACCCCGACAAAGTCCAGGCCATCCTGGACATGCGCCCGCCCGCCTGCATTAAGGAAGTCCAGCGTCTGACGGGGCGTGTCGCCGCTCTCAGCCGTTTCTTGTCCCGTGCGGCCAAACGATGCCTGCCCTTTTTTAAACTATTAAGGGGGCCCAAGTTGGCATCTGCTACGTTCGCATGGGATGAGGAATGCCAGAAAGCGTTCTTCGAGCTCAAGGAGTTCCTGGCTTCACCCCCGGTGCTCTCCAAGCCCGTGCCGGGCGAAGTCTTGCTGCTCTATCTCTCGGCGACGTCATCAATTGTCAGCTCGGTCCTAGTCAGAAATGACTCAGGAATCAAAAGACCAGTCTACTACACCAACAAGGTGCTCAATGAGGCCGAGAGGAGGTACCCCGCAACCGAGAAGCTCATGCTAGCGCTAGTTACCTCCGTGAAATACCTCCAACCCTACTTCCAGGGGCACCCCATCACCGTGCTAACTGGCGAGCCGTTGAAGAAGATTTTGGCCCACCCCGAGGCCTCGGGGCGACTCGTCAAATGGGCCATTATGCTTGGGGCCTACGACATCTCGTATCGCCCGCGCTCAGCTATAAAAGGTCAGGCGCTCGCCGACATCATCGCCGAAAGCACCATCCCGACCGAAGGTAGACTACCGACCATGCCCGGGCCAACCTGGGAACTGTACGTCGACGGATCTTCCAACTCGGTCGGTAGTGGTGCTGGGATCCTCCTAAGATCCCCCGAAGGAGTGGAGCTGCAGTACGCCTTGAAATTCAACTTCCAGGCGTCCAACAACGCTTCCGAGTACGAGGCCCTTATATCGGGAGCGCGCATGGCCCAGCGGTTGGGGGCTGAGCGAGTCAGGATCCACACCGACTCTCAGCTGGTCGCAAGCCAGGTCAACGGCGAGTACGAAGCTCGAGAGGCACCCATGATCAAATACCTCTAGCTGGTCAGGAGCCTGGCCCAACAATTCGAGGGGTTCGAGGTAGTCCGAATAGCCCGGGAAGAAAACTCCCGAGCGGACGCCCTCTCTCGGTTGGCCTCCTCCCTAGACCCAGAAGGTACCCGATCGGTCCTCCTCGAAGAGCTAGAACACCCGAGCATTGACCCGGAGCTCCTCGCTGTTGACTCAGCCGTCCCGAGCGACTGGCGCACCCCCTACCTGTCTTGGCTCCGAGACTCCCAAGAGCCCTCCGACCCTCGAGAAGCACGCCGAATGAAGTACCAAGCCCGGCGCTTCGTCGTCCTAGACGACACACTCTACCGAAGGTCTTTCGCCGGCCCTCTCCTGAAGTGCCTCGGCCCTGACGAAGCCAGCCGAGCCATCCAAGAGGTTCATGAAGGCCTGTACGGAGCGCACTCAGGGGCAAGGTCACTGGCCAGGATCCTGTTATGACAGGGGTACTGGTGGCCCACCCTGCAGTGCGACTGCTCGGCCTATGCTCAACAGTGCGACCGATGCCAGCGGCTCGACCACTTGGTCCATCAGCCGGCTACAGAACTCATCACCCTCGCCGAGCCTTATCCCTTCGCTCAGTGGGGGATCGACATTCTCGGGCCATTTCCTACGGCTCAGTCCCAGAAAAAGTTCATCATCGTCGCCATCGACTACTTCACTAAATGGATCGAGGCCGAAGCCACTGCAAGGATCACCGAGACAGTCGTCTGGAGTTTCGTTTGGAAATCGATCATTTGTCGCTTCGGCATCCCCCGAGTGATAGTGAGCGATAACGGTCGGCAATTCGATTCTTGATATTTCTGAGACAGATGCGCCGACCTAAACATCCGCAACCACTTCACTTCGGTCGCCCACCCTCAGGCCAACGGGCTGGTCGAAAATGCCAATAAGACTATCTTGAAAGGCATAAACACCAGACTCGGCAAAGCCAAAGGTAGTTGGCTCGAGGAATTGCCTAGCGTACTGTGGTCGCACCGAACAACTCCCAGGACGGCAACTGGTGAAAGTCCTTTTCAGTTGGTGTACGGCACCGAGGCCATCATTCCATTAGAGATCGCCAACCCGTCTCTCCGAGTCATCCGCTACTCGCTCGAGGAAAACAACCAAAAGTTACTCGAGAACCTCGACCTAGCCGATGAACTCCGGGATATTTCCAGCATCCGAGCGATGGAATACCAGCGACGCCTCACTCGATACTACAACGCCAGAGTCCGAAGCAGACATTTCCAACTGGGAGACTTCGTCCTCAGAAAAGCCGAAGCCTCTCGACCACTAGAGGCGGAGGGCAAGCTGTCCCCCAACTGGGAAGGCCCCTACCGAGTGGTCGAGACGCTCGGGAAAGGTGCGTACAGGCTAGCAACAATGGAAGGGGAACCCATTCCTCGAACATGGAACGCAGCCGCACTACGCAAATTCTATTTTTGAAATTGTACAACAAGATGGATGAAATAAATTCCTTTTCTTTTCATTCAAAACTATTGATACATCAGAAAGGCGAAGGCCAGTACATTGCATGACAAAAAGTAAGAAAATCCGTCTAACACCGCTGCAAGGGGTCATCGCTCGGTTGACTCGATCTCGATCTCCTCGCATCCAGCCACTGACTCTGCCTCGCGTAGAAACTGGCTCGGACAAGAGGGGGCCGATCCAGTTGGCTCAGATGACCCCTGACAAAGGTGACAGAGGGACTGCAGAGAAGGTAACCACCTTCTAAAGTTGGGGAAGGCTACCTTCCAAGTTGATAGAGGCTAGGGAGAAGGAGCGCCGCGAAGACCTCCTCTATCCCAACCTACCAACTCCTTGGAAGGGAACAGAGAGCAAGCAGCCTCCGAAGAGTAAAAAAAATGAAGAGCAGAAGAGGGAAAAAGAGGCTGCAGACGGAGGAAGGCTTCGGTGTGGAGGGAACTTGGTGCGCCTCCCCCCCCATGCAGAGGGGGAGTGGCGGCAGGCATCCCTAGTACCCCCATCCGTCCTCCGCCTCGGTGCCCGCCCGGAAGCCACGCCAGAACTGAGAAAGGGCAAGAGCCGTGCCCTCACACGTCGAAGCCCTCTCCAGATCCAGGCGGCGACCGTCGGACCCGTCTCAAACCCGCGCGGCGACCGTGGGACCCGTCCAACAAGCCAGGACATCAAGAGCTCTCCGCTCCCCATCATCGGCGGTGTCACCCTCCGAAGGATCCTCCATGCTCCGAATGCAACGGCACAACGCAGAGTGAAGAAGAAGGAGTGAGGAAAGACTGTTAGAGAGAATCCCAAGCGGTAAAGAGGAAAGGGCGCCCTTCGGTCCTTCTTATAGGCCAAGGAGGCTACACGCCTTAAATGACTCCCCCCTCGAAAACACGCCAAAGGATTTCTCCCTTGAATGGTCACCTCCAACTCCTCGTTTCCCACCCTAGCGGGATTCACGAAGCGGCCTGGCATTCAAAGCGTGAGGGAATGAAAAGACGCCCCATCAGAAGCCTACCAAATCAGCATGCGAAAACCACGCAGGACATATCGGCACTCTCCAACTACTTCAGATACGCTAACCAAATCACGGCAAGGATGGCGATCAAACAAGTAAGTCATTTATTATCTCATAAAGAGGAAACTCTCTCAAGGAGGAAAGAGAGACAAACAAGAGAAAGGGGTAAAATAAGGCAAAAAAACATCAGGTCTCGGGCCCACTTTGAAGCTCGGGAGCGACGGAAGTGGGCGCGTCACCCCCGGCACCCTCGGTGACGGCCGACCCAGGCACTGACCTCGCCTGTGCAAGAACTGTCTCGGTCGCGAGCCCTCCCGAGACATCCGGAGTTGGTGACCCCGCCGGAGGAGACCCCTCTGGATCTTCCCCGCCCGACGTAGAGGAGCTAGAAGCTGACTCATCCGAGTCATAGCTCTGGCCGAAAGGGAACTCGATCCCGGAGTCTTGCTCGTCGGCATAGTCCACCGCCCGACGATAACCCTGCTTAAACCCCTTTCGGGCGCCCCGGTGAAGCGCTACCTCGTAATATGGTAGGGCGGCTCTCTCCAGGTCGGCTGAGTAGGCGTCCGAGCTCCTATACCGCTCGATCGCCTCCGCCTAGATCTACTCCGTCCTTCCAACGAGCTCGACCCAAGCCCGTTCCGCCTCGGCCGCACGCTCCTCTGCCCCCGCCAGGCGTTCCTCTGCCTCGACCATCCCTCGCTCTGCTTCGCTCGACCGCCTCTCCGCCCGGGCTCGGTCCGCCTCGGCCACGGAACGAAGGCGCTCCGCTACCTCCGCCCGGTCCAGTAGCTCGGCACGTTCGAGCTCCCAGTGACCATCTAGCTCGATGTGACGCAGACGCTCCTCTTCCAAGAGTTTGCCCTTCCTCTCGAGCGACTCTCGGGCCTTAGCCAACTGCTCAGTCAGCGCCTCGGTTTCTAGCCGGCTCGCCCGTGCCAAATCCTTGATCATGGAGAACTCCCGTCGGAGCCCCTCATGCTCCTCGCTGAGGCGGGCCAGTTTCCTCTCGCACCCCCCGAGGGCCCAGGCGAGACTCGACCGCTCCACCTCCGTCCGGGCGTACGTCTCCACCATCAAGGCCGCCGACTGAGCCATGACTAGGCCGCCCTCCATGAGGACGTCGAGGACTCCAGCGGGAGAGTAGCGCTTGTCTCCCCCCCTCGTCCTTGCGGCAACCTCTCGACAAACCCGATACAAGTCGCCCAAAACACCGAGCCTTTCCAAGGCCTCCGGCATGGAGATCCGCTCCCCACCGGATGCCCCGCAAGAATGTTCGGCTCGAGCAACGGGGCCGACCGCCCCACGCGCCTCGGTCGGTTGGGGTGGCGATGCCTCCCCGGGTGAACCCCCAACCTCGACCGACGCCACGGGATCGACTGCACCAGGATCTTCGAGCACTTGGGGCTGCGATGCCCTCGCAGGCTAACCCCCAACCCTATCTGCCTCGGCCCGCGCCTCGCCGCCCGAGACATCGCCGACCTCGACCGGTCTCCCGGTCTTGACGTCAGCTACTTCAGCACCGGCCCCCTCCATCCCCGGGGAGGGGAGAACCGACCCATCTCCACCCTCTGAGGGGCCCCTGGTCTCCTCGGCCCCCTCTTGCCTGGTAGGTGGGGGAGCTGGCCCAGAAGGGTCGGCCCCATCTTGCCCCCGAGAGGGGAGCGCCGTCGAGCTAGAATCACCCCCGGCAGCGGTAGGAAGGCCGGCCTTCTTGGCCCGTTTCTTGGCCTTTGCGGCTTCCCGCAATTTTCCCTCCATGGGATCCCTGCGCTTCACCCCGCTCGGCCGTGAAGATCCCTCGGAGGCCACCCCCTTGCCCTTATCCCGGGCTTGGGAACGACCCGCGGGAACGACAGGCTCATCAGCCGCCGAGTCATCACCAAGATCGATGACCTCGGTGACCTCTTCTAAAGGTTCCCGCCGGATGTCTGCAATGAAGAAGAAGATTCGGTTAAGAAGCGAAAAGGTGACCCTCCGACTCCGCAGAAGGATCCAAAGGATGATACCTGATGGCTTGAGCTATGTAAGCAGATACTGCTCTATGTTCTCCAGTGTCACCAGCTCCTCAGTCGACCGGTGATTTGTCAACAAGCGAGCGGCATATTCCTCCACATCGGTGGGGAACTCCTGCTGCTGCGGGGGAAGATTCGGATGGAAGTTGGGCATAACCTGGCACCTCTAGGATTCATCCACTGCTTCCGCCTTCACCCAGAAAAACTACCTCTTCCACCCTTTGTGCGAAGAATCCTTCGCCGCCAGCGGAATGCAACTCCGATTCCTGCGCGCCTGAATAAAGTAGAAGCCTTTCCCCGCTGACGGATGTGCCTTCAGCTCAAAGAAATAATGTAAAAGATCCAGGGACGGGGGAACCCCCTGCAGGCGGCAGAGGATCCGAAAGGCAGACAGCAGAAGATACGAGTTGGCCACCAGCTGAACAGGCGCCAACACGAAAAAATTGAGAAGCTTCAGAACGAAGGGCTCGAAGGGGAGGCAGAATCCACTCTTTCACGCCAGGAGAAAAGTACAAATATGGCCCGTGCGGCTATCCAAGCTCGTCTCGCATGGGGCAGTGGCTACAAAGCTATATCGGAGAGGCAGGCGAAACCGATGCTCCAGTTTCTTCACATCAGCCTCCCCCAACTTGCTGCGATTGGGGACGGGCTCCCGCCTCACCTGCTCGATTTTCGAGCGCAGATCCGCCATAGAGCTAGAAGAAGAACCTTCACGAGAGCCCGAAGACTCCAGGGGAGAGGGAAGCTGTCGGATCGCCTCCGCGGTTATACGCGCCAGCTCCTCAAATACCGCCGCAAGAGCTTGCTCCCCCGCTGTGTCTTCACGGTGCATCAAGAAGCCCCAGAGGCAAAGAAGTGGAGGAAAGGCCAAAAACCCTAGAACGGCTGGGAGGACAAGCAGCGCCCTACGCCTATAAACCCTCGCGGGAGGCGGCGCGCCATTCCAACCTTCGAGAAAAAGGGGGCCCCTTCATTTCAAATCCGTCAGGATCATTATTACTACGGGCCCAGGCAACCACTCCACGTGGCTTCATCACGCCGATAGGATTCCACCCACCCGAGCCACGCCGGTCCAAAGCCTCGAAAGACTACTCAACCGAGCCCCCTTGGCACGGGAGTAGGAGGGGGACAAGTGGAGAGGGGGATTCCTGCAGCCCACTCAAAGAGCAGACCCAACTAGGCCCAATAGGGCCCGACGAGGCAAGCTCGTCCAAGTGACAGCCCACATGGCCCACTTGGAAAAGCCCAATAAAACAACGCTCGAGGAAACAACTCTCCTAGGCGGCCCCAAGGCTCGGAGAGCCCGAGCATCGGTCAGGTCACAGGAAGACCCGCCCACGAGTTATCCCTCCGCACGAAGGAGGGAAGTGCTAGCCGGTCTATCCGACCCATCTCCTCACCGAGGTAGGCCTAGTGCCCAAGTAGGGCTGGCCCCTCTAAGCTCGGTACGACCGATAAAATGTTTATCATTGCAGCCGTTAGAGTCCACAGCGGGCCGGGCGCTAAGATGTCCAGGAGCTCTGGTTTCCCCTCGAGGATAACGCCCCCACGATGAGGCCATAAACACCCACGATGAGGACGTAACCTCCACCGGAGACCCCTCGGCTTGCAGGACTCCAGAAGGCGGCACACTATTTAAACCTGGGATACCCTCCGGCGAAAGGTAAGTCCAGAAAGGACATTGATCCACCCCCAATTCCTGAGCACGGATCACTTCACCCCATTGGTGGAGAGGGATCTCGCGCCTTCACCTTCTCCTCCCTATCGCTGCTCCCACCATTACTCTACTGACTTGAGCGTTGGAGGGTTTTGCCCCAGGGAATCCCCCTGGGCCCTCTGACCTGTTTCCCTGTCTTGCAGTTCACTAACTTGGTGATTACCAACCCGCTCAGGAACCAGCGCGAGATTTCGCCTCTTCAGCATGCATTCTAGAAGCATGGAAATTTTCTGTTTTCAAAAACCAAAACTCTTTCATAACATACCCGTACTTGTCACAATGAAAACAACATGGAGATTCGGTTCTATGGAATGACCTTCCATTGTTTGCATGAGTGTTCGTGAATGAATTTTTCTTATGGGATGCAAACCTTTTAGCATGGGAAGCATGTTCATTTCTAATTTTTTTTTGAAAGTTAAACTTAGCATTCATGGCACGGTAATCATCATTTTGTTTCACAAAGCAATCATCCATGACATGGCCAAGTTTGTGACAATAAAAGTATGAGACATTTTTCTTTCTTTTGAAGGAAGATTTATCTTTGCATGCATTTTGATCATCCATTTTCAAGATAGCACAATCATTCATTTCATGACCAAACATGCCACAATGGAAGCATTCAACATTCAACTTTGATTTTTGAGATCTATTTGACATGGAAGGCTTTTTGTTGAGATTTTTCTTTTTATCAAAACTATTTTCAGAGATTTTCACTTGAGCAATGGGAGGAGGTATTTTGGAGGTGCTAGGAATGTCGGAGGCATGAACAAAAGCGACTTTCATTTTTGATTCAAAAGATTTTTTGTTGACGGGGATGTAACCAAGACCCTCTTTTTGAAAGTTTACTTTAACACCTAACAATGTGTCTAAGTTCTCCTTCCCTTTGACAAATTTAGACAAATCTAGCTTCAAGTTATTTATCTCTTTTTCACATGCAAGGATTTTATCGTCAAGCAAATAATTCTTTGATGTGAGTTTTTCATTTTCTTGTATGAGATTTTTATTTTCCAGATTTGTGCAGTGAAGTTTTTTAGCAAGCTTTTCAAGAACCTTTTCAGTTTCAACATGCTTTGAGATCTTAGTAAGCAACTGTTCATTCTCATGTTTCAACAATGAGATTTCTTTTTCAAGCTTATCAAAGCATCTCAATCTTCCCTCTAGCAAGGAATTCTGAATCAACATAGCACTATTTTTCTTTTTAAGATATTCATTTTCATCCATGATGCTCTTGTTATCAATTTCAGAATCAAGTAATTTCTCAAATAACTTATCATCATCAGACAAAGAAGCTAACTTGTTTCTAAGATATTTTTCCGTTTCTTCAAGTAATGAAATCGTAGACAACAAGTGTTTGTTTTGATCAAGCAAATCATGGGAATCAGTATCAATTTCAAGAGCAGTATTAGATTTTCTAAACATCTCAATCTGAAAATAATTCAACTTTGGATTCTAGAAGTTCTTTTTCATATTCTAAGTTCTCAATCTTTGACTCTAAAGTTTTACAATTTTCACAGGAAGGATTATCATGCACATTCTTATTAATCTTCCTTTTCAATATTTTATTTTTAGATTTGAGTTTCTTGCATTTATCATACAGTTCAGCATATGCCATTTGCCATTCCTCAATAGAGAGTTCTTTGGATTCAAAATTTACCTCATCATAATTTTCTTCATTGAGTTGATCATCATTGTCGGCCATGAGACAATTTTATCCTTCCATCTCTTGAGCTTTGATCAACTGATCCATAAGCTCAGGTATTTCAATTTGGACTCTTTGGACTCTTTGATCTTATTTTCCCGTAATTTGATCAAGCAAATCATGAGAATCAGTATCAATTTCAAGAGCAGTATTAGATTTTCTAAACATCTCAAGCTCTTCATTCATACAAGACATCTCATCTGAAAATAATTCAACTTTAGATTCTAGAAGTTCTTTTTCATATTCTAGGTTCTCAATCTTTGACTCCAAAGTTTTACAATTTTCACAGGAAGGATTATCGTGCACATTCTCATTAATCTTCCTTTTCAAGGTTTTATTTTCAGATTTGAGTTTCTTGCATTTATCATACAGTTCAGCATATGTCATTTGCCATTCCTCAATAGAGAGTTCTTCGGATTCAGAATTTACCTCATCATAATTTTCTTCACTGAGTTGATCATCATTGTCGGCCATGAGATAATTTTGTCCTTCCATCTTTTGAGCTTTGATCAACTGATCCATAAGCTCCTTTGCCGTTCTACAAGATGAAACAAATGGAAACATATGAGTATCAATGGCACTTTTCAAGAAACTTAAGACAATGACATTTTCATGGTTCTTCAATTTATCTTGACTATACCACTTGGTCTCATCTAGAGGCAATATGTGAGGACCATCATAAATCAACTTCCAAAGATTAGGATGAACTGAATTGATCAGTCCACACATTTTACCTATCCATGAAGTAAAATCAGAACCATTAAGAATAGGAAGGCATGTTCTCAACAGAAAAATTCATGATTGTAGAATGCACTAGGATCACTCTGCAGATCGTGAGATCTAGGGTCAGCAGAGCCTCGCTCTGATACCAATTGTTGGGTCCCGTAGTGCAGGAACACGGATCTAGAGGGGGGTGAATAGATCCTTCTACTAAAAACTGTGTCCAATTAAAAAAACACAAACTAGCACACAGTGGAATTAACAAGATTGATAAGATAGAGGAATTTAATGCTACACAAGTTAACTAGATTCTCTCACTCTCTCCGTTCACACATGATCACACAAATAAATATAACAAGCTAATCATACAATCACACAATTCAAACCACAGGAGACGAGGAGTTTTACGGTGGTTCGGGACTGCGACGGGCTCCCTACGTCCACCCCTTACCAAACCGGAAAGGCTTTCTCCACACGTTGCAAATGCAGCAAACACGGGGATTTCTCCCCACACACACGAGATAAAAACCCAACACAAACACGCTACAGAAGTAGCACACACACATGGGGATTTCTCCCTACACACACATGAGGCAAAAACCCCAACACACACGAGGATATGCTCCGCACCAAACGACGTACAAGCGTCAACTCAAACCACTCGGAGAAACCGTTCTCCAAACCCACACATAGAAAATCGTTTATAGGTTTGTAACAAGCTAACAAATGAATGCTCTAAGCCCAAAACATGCGCTAAAGACTAAAACAAGAAAGATTCAACAAGCACAAGGCTCCCCCTTCAATTGAATCTCCAGCTCTTCTTGGTTTGATGTCGGATGATGGCGATTTTGGCATCCTCGCGTTCCTCTCTTCGAGATGCTTCTTTTCTTCTTCTACCACGAGCTTCAAATCTCTATGGAAGTAGATGAAAATCACCTTGCAAGAGCTTCACCACGTTTTTCCCCCTTTTCTTCACCTACAAGAATGAACGAATGAGCATTAGGGTTAATCCTCTCATAAAATCGTAACTCTTATAAATGTAACTCAAGGGGTAGGGAAAAGACTCATAAAACCTTCCCAATACATGGTAGAAACACCTTAATAATAATGGGAACTAATGGGGGGTAGTATGGTAATGTTTAGAGAGATTTTCATAAGGTTTTAAACTCTTTCGGAAATCCAGTTCTGGAAGGGTCGACCCTTGGGGTCGACCCTCGGGCTACAAGGTGCTGGCAGACTGAAATAAAAACCCAAACTCACAGGGGTCCACCCTTGGGGTCGACCCATGCAGGGGGGTCGACCCCAGGGGTCGACCCTTGCAGGCAGGGTGCTGAAAACATGTTCTATTTTGAATAGAATCTAAGAGAGTCGACCCCATGGGTCGACCCCTTCTTGTTTGGGTCTGAAAAATAGCTAAAACCTCCATCAAATCAATGGGAAACAATTGATTAAGTATTACCACAATCCCATGAAGATCAACCATGATTTTTCATCCTAAAAAATATGATGAAGCAAGAGGTTAGTTGAGAATCAAAATCCTTGCATCAAGCATTAACACTATGAACATGTTCACAATAAAATACATCATTGAACCTATTGTAACATGCATTTTGCTTCTCATATCAATTGACAAAAATACATTTGACCAAATGACAAGGTTTTGAAATGATAAGCATGAATCTATCATTCAATCAAATATATTGACATGGGAGCTCAAACATTCAACTAGCATTCTTGTATCTACCAAATGCTCAACATCAAATAGCGTCAATTGAGGGATATTCATTTACACATACAAGAAGCAAATATATAGCTCAACACCAAAGACATGATCAGACGATGTGCAACCATACAGGTATGAGGAACCATACTATATCACAAATGCATCCACACATTGAAATCATGATGACCTCATGAATGATATCAATCTAATAGAAAGGTGTGTTCAATGAACACAATCTCATTGATTGAGACCTAATTGAAGTCATCTTCATAAGAGCCAAGTTCATGCAATTCTTTCACACATCAGGTCAATAAATCAAGCTTTTAGTGCATAGTTCATAGGACCAAGCATTCATGCAATGCATGAGCAATATAGAATCAAATCTCATGAAGTCTTGTATGAATATTTCAAGCACAATACAAGCTTAAAAGCTTCAAATAGAAAATGCATGAACCACATTCATGTCATTAGCAACTTAGAAGATTATGCATGAAAGCCTAAGGCATCTCAACCAAAAGTCAACAACATAATGCTTCATCACACAAGTGTTAACAGTTATGCCAAATGCAAAGCATGCATAATATCATGGAACCACAGTCATTCAAATGGCATTCTTGTTGATTAAAAGCTAACATTCATGAAGCATTATCTCAAGAGGAGCATTGATATAAACTTCCCAAATTAAATTACCATGAGTCCAAGAAACGAGCAAGCATCATTAAAATCACATCCATCAAATTCCAAGTTATAAGGTTGAGGATATTTCAAGCCCAAAAATCTTATGAGGAAAACGCATGAAAATACCCAACCAAGACTTTGAAAAGTTATTTGATGAAATACATGAAATATAGAAGAGTCAATGCAATGCAATGACTGAGTCAACTCCCTTTTTCAATAAGATCTTCATTCATGCACTTCTTTGAGTTCCAAATATGAATCATGGATTTTTATCCTGTAAATCAAAATATTCAAAGCATGAGATCCTTAAAAACAAATCATTCATATGACTTTCAAATATGAACAAAGTTAACTCCCTTTTAGAAGAAGAGCTTCATTTATGGACTCCTTTAGATTCCAAGTATGAACCATGAATTTGTGTTCCTATAAATCAACATAAATATAACATTAGTTCCTTAAACACCAAGGGTTCACATGGCTTTCAAGAGTGAACATTGACTCCATCTTTCAACTCATAAAATCAAGATATAAAACATGTTGCTCAATGAAACACATACACACAGAAACACAATCGTTTTGATATCATTGAAACCAAACACGAACTAGGGGATGCAATAAAAGAGAACAAACCCCTTAGACTATGGAAGTGCAGAATATGCTCAGAGGAGTAAAGAAAGCATGCAAATGGGGTCTATCGTACCGGGAAGGCGGGCGAAAAGGGGGATGGCCGAGACTTTTGACCATACACCTTCCCTATGTTTTGGGTTGAAAAATCTCTTTAAAATAGGAAACTATGAAGATCTAGCATGTATGAATGTAGTGAAACAAGAAGGAACGTATCAGTATAGGGAACAAGGGAAAGAAGGACGGGGTTTGCCCGTCGACCATGCAGAGGGCGTCTAGCTATGTGGCCGTTCAAAAGAGGTGGGCGGCCATGTCGACGGCCGTCCCCTGTAACCTGGACTCTACGGTCCCAGAGCTCCTCAACTTCAGGTTCTGCTGCTGGGGGATGGTCGGGAGGGATGTTCTCATGCTCACAGCTCTCTCTCCAGGCTCCGAACTGCCAGAACCTCTCCTCCTCTCAAAAATGTTCAAACCCTCCTCCGTGAGAAAATGTCCCACCCCCCGTGAGATGGTTCGGATGGGGTTTTTTTATGTAGGGGCAATCCCCCTCCATGAAAAAAAGTTGAAAGTGGATTATGTGTAAGCTACGTGGGCCTCGAGCCCCCTCGAGTGGGAGCCATTTCTTAGGACGTGCCCGGAGTGGGCGGAAACGTGGGTTTGACTGCAGTTAATAGGACGCATCCAAGTCGAGGGCCGTTCAAAGGGAGCTGGGCGGCCATGTCGCTGGCCACCTTGAGGAGCTGGGCGGCCAAGAGTTTGGCCACCTTGAAGACTGGGCCACCAACTATGTGGCCGCCTTGGAATGGGCTGAGCAGCCAGCACCTTGGTTGCAGAGGGATCAGGGCATGGAGTGCATATAAGACCTCTGAAAATTCACCTCGGGGGCTCACGCCCATGAAACCCCGACCTTACGGGCAAGGGGGCGCTGCCCCCCTGCACCCCCCCGCCAACTTACCGCGAAGTTGGATCCGTGAAGGGACAGGGTGGAGCCTACCTAAACAAGGATGAGACTCCACACTCTCAATCAACCAAGGAAAAGGTGTCACTTATATGGTGGCTACACTAGGGTCCGCAGGATGTCCAAAATTAGGTGTCTACAAATGCCTCTCCGGAACGCCTGTTTTGCAAGGGAGCCCGGTGGACTAATAAATGGGTGTTTCGGCAAAGAAACAAGACTAAATAGGACATCCCGCTCAAGTATATTCTTGAGTTGAGATTGAGCCTCACATAAGAACGGACAAGCATAATGGGATAAGAGAGGTCATTCAAAAGGGAGGAAGGAAAGAAAATTAATCTAAGAGGGCTTGTATCTCCGGTCGCATGGGACCCCCTAGCATAGCGCTACGGGACTTGAGGGGATGAACACAATCCAGACTCAAGGAGATACAAGACACCTAAAACAGGAGTGGGTAACAAAATTGGGATAAGGGGAAAAATGACCTTCAGATCTCAATATACTCATGACGAACGCATGCAAAACACACTCTCAACTTATCGAATTGGAGTGGAATAAGGTAGACAACAAAAAAGTGATGGAATTGAGGAACTTGGATGATTGACAAAAGAGGGATAGAGTCCAAGACAAGCCAAGGGCATACCCTTCTCTTGACCCTTGTTTCCTTCTTACTGCATGAATGCATGCCATGCTTTTCTAAATGCATTATTTGTTTTCTTTTTTTCGATGGTGGGACTAAAAGGGCCTATATAATGCATGCTGGGTTTAAAAGGGAAAAACCTATCTAATGCATATCCAGAGGTAGTATTGTCTGGCTCTGGGAAAGATATCGGTCGAGAGTCCGACGAGTCCATCATCCCGAGGTCAATCATGAAACCAAATGACCATCGAATAACTTAGGGAACATAAACCCCTCATGTTTTTTGTTAGAGAGGAACTCAGAATTTATGTGCTCGAAGTTATCAGCCTCCGGGCTCTATATAATATAGTATATAGATAATAGTAGTAGGAGAGGGCAATGGAGCGAATCCCAATGCTATGTGACCTACAGCTGCATAAACACACATCAGTGAAGTTCAAAAATAAATAAGCATTTCAAGAGGAAGCATTCACTAAGGGGAAGGGGAATGGGAAAGCAAGCATCATCCTTCGGCTTTACAGTGAGCCTAATGGATAAAAATGAATTCTGTGGCGATGTTCACCAGGGCATAAGCACATCCCCAGAGGTGATCACTCCCGATGATGGGAGAGTCTATGCTAACTTCACCTAGCACATCAATTAACTCCAGCAAGGTGTCTGGTTGGGGAAGACATACCAAAAGGATGATTCAAGCTCCATAGTCGAAGTCCATCTTGGACCCGCTGACATGGGTAGGATGTTTGTCCGATCAGGGGAATATGGAGGAAAAGGGTATATATAATACAACCAAGCATCTGTTGAAAATCAAATGAGATGGTGGTTTCATTTTCTTAGGACTCAAGTTGGAGTGCCGAGCTGGCGGAGTTCAATTGCCATTAAGAATCATGGAAAACAAAGGAATGAGGAATGCTCTACCTCCCGACAAGGTAGCCAGGGGTTTGGCTAGCTTGGATGGGAAGATAGGAGTGCAGTTTGCCCCTAGTCTGGGTGTTGATAGCAGTGCAGGTATAAATCCCTTGGTGGGATGGAATGAAGAAAGGGGAGTAGCCTTTGGGGTCATAGTTGTAGGTAGTGATGAAGGGAATGAGGTAGTGTGGGATGTGGTGTATGTAAGATGTAGGTTTCGGGGAGATACCTCTCCATTTTTTTGGGTTTCTTTTGGAATATTCAGATTTTTATGAGATTTTCACATATTTTGATTTTTTTGAATTAAATATTAAGATTTTTAAATTATTTTTAAATTTTTGACATATTTTTGATGTTTTTAGCCAACGTCTAGCAATTGCCCATGAGACATCACAATAATGATGGAAGGATAGGCTCTTTCTACAACCTCCCAGGTATCGCACATCTAGGTTGATTTGGGCCTCTAGACTCCTCGAATGATGGTCTCGCCGGTTAAGACTTATCCTGATGACAATGCCGTCATGCCCAGCTTAGGCTCCTAGTTACTTCTGACCGCGAAGATACACCCAAAAACTGTTCAAGGTAAATGATTTGCCCGACCTGGGTCTATTTCCTCACAACCATAGATGGTATATGATGAAACACTTTGGAACCCTAATGGCCAACCGCGCGACGCTGACCCGGAATCAGACACCGTCGCACCGACAGGTGACGCGCTTGCATTGACCTAAGCCCGAGGTTGATGAAATAAGACACTAAAGGGGATGAGAACATTGACATACCAGAAACATGGAGATTTCTTGTAGCAAAGGCTTTTGTTCCTTTGGGGGTAGACAATCATACAGTGTGTTTTGGAAAAAATGGCTACAAGCCGTTAACAGATTTATATCCTTCGGAGTTTCTAATCGGATTTCAAGTCCTCGAAAGAAAAAGAATGTGTGGATAAACTTCACAAGAGGATCGGCAAAGCCGTTAAAACGATGAGCTATGAGCGTGCTTAATTAACTCCACCCTTTCGGTGATTTCGGACCACCTTCAGAATGTTATGCTTTTTGTGTTGCCCCTTGAATTGGAACTTGATTTGTAGGGCTTTCTTTATCTTGACCAGGCACGGTCACGACCAGGCTTTTTTCATTTGTTCCCTTTTTTTGTGATTTTTCTTTCTTTTCATTCCTTGGAACTTTGAAATTTTGGGTTTTGCTCCCTTTTGACTTTGAATTTTTTGCCTGCGGGGACACTACCCTCTTCGCATGCCCTGGTCTCATTTTGCAAGGAAGGTGAGTCCTACTCTCACTTGAGGGCATCATGTTTCAGCTGCTGAGCTCAAGGCCTTAAGAGCGCCGACTGTCTTGATCGGTTGAGTAGAGAGGAAAAGGAGGATTTTGGTCTCTTCAAAAAATCTTCGGGATAGTCACCCATTTTAGGCAGTTGCCATATTTTGAAAGCATGTGAGTGTGTGCACATTGCCTACCCCTTGGAGCATTAGCTTAGCTGGATGGAATTCTCCTCGGTTCCGGTACATCAAAGTCTTGACCACCGAGGCTTTAATGCCACCTAACCTTAACATACATGAAGGGATGGAGAGTGAAAAACATGGCAGCTGCCAGACTGTTGGTTTTATTTGATTTCTGATTTTTTTTTATTTTAGGTTTGGATTTTCTATTTTGTTTTAGATTTTGGGTTATTAACTATGTAGAAGGGTTCCTACAGAGTGGACAGTATCGTCTGGGCACTCCGGGGACTGCTGAATGGAGGAAGAGGAGCAATCCACCTCCTTGGTAGGCCGGAAGCAAGGTTCAAGTGATTAGGAAGCAAGTACGCGGTCGTGGACACGACCCTTATACCTACTAGGATCAATGGGCTCTTTGACTTGAATATGTTCGACCATAGGAGGTGGGTTAGATCGTTCCTCATCTTGCAATAGATTTATTGAATTCATTAGACTAAACATTAAAATCTAAGTTAACAAATTATAACTTTCAGCTAGACCTGACCAAAGTTGGTAGGGAATTTGGGTGCCCCTATCCTTTATGTATGGTGTAGCCAAAGGTTTGGACTCTTCTAAACCTAACCTATTATGCATAAGGCAAATGCCCCTGGCAGGGCTGTGGATTGGAGTAGTGTGATTAGGGATGGAGGATGAAGATACCTAAGCTGGGGAATCATGATTGGAGAGTTTTGCCCCTAGAGTGGGCTTCTCAATGATAGCTTTAGGGTTTTCTTTTTGGGATTGATCAGCCCTGGAGATGGAATCACTTTTGAATGACGTGAACAAGAGGAATAGGAAAGAGAGGAGGACTAACAAAGTCAGTTCTCCTTTTGCCTCATGGATTTCTTCTTGGGTTATCGAGTGGGACAAGGATTCTTCGGAGAATAGCTTTGATAAACCCAAATCCTCAATGTCTACATCATCGTGGGACTTTTCTTTTAGATCTACATGTTCATCTTCATGAAACATTTCCACATTGGCGATTCTCTCTTCCACGTGACAAGATTCCTTCACAAAATGATCATGCAAATTCCACCTTGTTGATTTGTGTTTGCTAACCTTAGTTGGTTGACACCCTAATCTAAGTCTCTCAAATGTTCCATTTTCCTCAATCGACTCTTTGATTCCTTGTTCATCCTTTCCTAACCCTGCACTGGCTGTATATTCCATCTTAGACATTATGTGCCATCTTACATCTTGGGGTTTCTCCTTGGGTACAGATGACTCTAAGAATTCCTAGGATGGAGTAGATTGGTAGGCATCCAGAGGGGAGATAATGGGCTCCTTGTCTTTTGATGACATGAGCGTGGCCGGGTCTAACACAGTGGAGATGTCGGCCAAAATTTCTAAAGGAGGAGCAATCTTAGGGTTGGGGATATGTGGAGAGCTTGATTGGATAATTGGAATGACATCTTGCTTTATGAGAGCAAATCCAGCATTTGATTCATCAAAATGGATGGGTTCATGTTGGGGAAGCTGAATCGGAGCTAGATCAATTGGGGTAGAGGTCAAAAAGGACTCATCAACAAAAGAGGTTGATTCAAACTGAGTTGGCAACGTGGTTGGGGTGAGAGCTGGTTTGATTAGATCAAGAGATGCCAGCGGCTCTTCCCGTGCGGTGCCACGGTGAAAAATGGACGAAGTTGAGTGAACCTCCGCCATGAGTGGAGGAGAGACACCTTGATTTGAATGCCGAGTAGATGAATTACCCTTAGGCAGAATGAGAACCAAGGGCCTTACCCCTTGAGGTGGAGTTAGATTGGAAGGAGGGATGTCTTGACTTTGTCGGGGTGGTTCACCCTTGGGTCGGATCAAGACCAAAGGTCTTGCCCCTTGTCCATGGCCAATCATGTTTCTTGTATCTGAGCTCACTATGGGTTGGTCATTCACCACCTCTTCCTCATCATATTGCCAATGTTGTCCTTTTTCCATTAGCCTAGACTCTTGATTGCCCCTAACCATGGCTAACCTTTCCTGAGTGTAGGATGGAACATGAGGTGATTGATGAAAAGGAAAGGAGTTGGGGGCATTCCCTTGCCCCTTCACCGGTGCCCCGTGGCTTGCAGCAGCAACCTCATGGTTGGTGAGATTAGGAGGCTGATGGAAGGGATTGATGTGATCATAGGAGGTTGCCCCTTCTGAGGTCGGGACATCACAATCATCTAGATAAAATGGAAAAGAGGAATTCTTGAGTTGAGCTTGGACAACATGAGCTCTTTTGTAGAGTTGAGCAAATGTGTGAAATTAACTAAGTATCAAGATAGCGCGGAGATGAGGAATTGTGTTATTGACTAGAATGGTGATGGCTTGAGATTCCGGGATGACGATCCTAGATTTAAAAGCCATAGCTCTCCATCGATTAGCAAATTGAATGAAGTCCTCATCAGGCTTCATCTTTTCCATGATGAGATCCGTAAGAGTGGGAGCTACACCAGCCATGTGGCCAAAATGAGCGATGAAATGCTCAAACACAATGTCAAAGTTGATGAGATCAATGGCTGAGAGTGGAGAGAACCATCCGGGGGCCTCTCCTTCAAGAGATTTTTGAAAGAGATGAACTAGGAGGACCCGATCATAAAGCCATTGGTGAGAATCCATTAAAAAATAAGAAAGGTGTTCATGTAGATCAGTGGAACTATCATACTTCCGATAATTGGGGGCTTTGAAACTCGAGGGAAAATAAGCATTTGGAAGTTTGCAATAGCTAGTGTAGGAATGAGATTGAGGTTTGGGGAGACTTTCGACAACCACTTGCCGGACATACCTTTCCACCTCTTGTCGGGATATGAGATTGGATTGCTTAAGGGGTGCATTGACATGAGAAATGGGAGAGGATGCAACCCCTTGATGATGAAGAGGATGGTTAGGTTGAGTAGGAACACGAGAGGGAGTCCTATTGAATGCATTTGACATTGGAATTGGAGATCTCCTTGGAATGGGTTGAGCATTGAGATGTAATCTTCTTTGGGAAGCTAGAGTAACTAAATAGTTAGGGGAATATCAAGATAGCACTTTAACTAGCTCTTGGTCTTTTTTGGGGGAGATTGATGGGGTTTTGACATTAATTGACCCTTGACTTTGGGAGGATGATTCTCCACTAGTTGTGCTTTGACTCACATGAATTGGTGAATTTTGACCCATCCCAATGAAAGCATTGGGTGTATCTATTTCAAAGTCAAGTTGGGTTTGTGTGCTATAAGATTCAAAATCATCCTCATCAACAACATGCATGTTAGAATAACATTGGTCCATTGCAACTCAACCTAATTAACTTTTTTTAAAAAAATTCAAGTAGAATTCTTAAGGACAATTAAGATTGAATTTATGGTATTTAACATCAAGCATGTATTAAAACAATGTGCCCCAAAATTTTAACTTAGGTTAGTATGGAGATTAGTCCAATTTGAGTTTGTTCCCTCTTTGATGAGAATGAATTTTCTAGGGGTATCAAGGTAAAACTCCAGGATAATCCTAAGATAACACTCACTCAAAACCCTTTAGGAAATTTAATAGGACTTCAAGGTACAACCCGCCCAGCGACTGTGTGGGAATCCATAGTTCGTGGGGACTCACGGAGGTTCCCAATTGAAAAGGACTAGTTACACCCGTGTGGGAATCCCCGGGTGAAGAGTCCAAATCAAAGGGAGGGTGTTCCTAATATGTGTGATGCTGGCTCTTCCTAAGCCCACCCCGGACTCAAACCTGTAATGTGAGAACAAACAAAACCAAAAATACACAAAACAAAAGCTAAACTATGCAAACATGATTGAAACGGAAGCAGAAACACGAACTGAAGACGGCAAACTCGATGGCCGCTCAAAGGGGTTGCGCGGCCAAGTACATGGCCACCTTGGGTTATAGGCGGCCAAGTCCATGGCCTTCTAGGATGTGGTGGGAAGCCAGGTCTTTGGCTGCCCTGGGACCTGGGCGGCCAGAAACCTGGCCGCCACCTGTTTTGGTCCTGCAGGTGTACCAAGTGCAGAACAATCACAGGAGCAACTAAAAATTGAAAAATAAGGATGGAAAAAGACTATTTATTGGAAAATGAATTTAGTAAGCTTCAATCTAAAGACTCACAATGAGCAAGCAAGGTCCCACCATGATCGCCAGAAGGTTGTAGGGTGCCGAAAGTGCATCCGCGTATGGCGTGCGCGATGCGCGTTTCCTCCCGAACTTGTGCTGCTGCTACCTATAGTGCGCAGGTTAGAAAGAAAGAGATAGAGTGATCGCCAGAGGTGTTTACTTGAACCTCACAGGGGTAGAAGGATCGTGAACGCCTTAGGAACGGGAGAATATGGGTTCTTCCTGTCCTCACTCTTGGCCGGCCAAGAACAAGGAGCTCTACGAGTCGATGACGAAGTTCCTACAAAATTAACCATCAAACAAAGAGAACAAACCCATTAGAATGTGGAAGTGCAGAATATGCTCGGAGGAGTAAAGAAAGCATGCAAATGGGGTCTATCGTATCGGGAAGGGGGGCGGAAAGGGGGATGGCCAAGACTTTCGACCATCCGCCTTCCCTATGTTTTGGGTTGAAAAACCTCTTTAAAATAAGAAACTAGAAAGATCTAGCATGTATGAATGTAGTGAAACAAGAAGGAACGTAGTGTTGAGTATATTCAGGTGATTTTGATGATAACAAAACCCAAGACGTGTGTTCTATCACGTGCCATATATTAGCAATCAAGTTCAACTCTCATACGCATTCAAGACCTAATTTCATCATGCATTATGCTCAAGTGTTCATACCCTTCCAAATGCCTAAATCGACCTTGGTTCCAGAACCACCCAGGCTAAGCTTAATTCACTCATTTTAATTGGAACAGGATGTGGTCATAAACTGATTCGTTCACATATTATGATTCATTGACTAACTTCTTTAAATTTGCAGGATTTCCAGCCAGCGGTCGACCGCCAGTCAGGGGCCGGTCGACTGGTTTTTCCAGCAACGAAAGCCCCATTTCTGTAAAATTCCGGTCGACCGCCCCCTCCTACCGGTCGACCGCCAGCTTTGAGGCAGCCATTTTTAACTTTGTTTTCTACAACGTGGCAAGCCCTCTTCATTGGGTTTGTTTAATCCAAAAGTCACCAGACTTACCATGATTTGTGGATCTGGTTCCTGGCTTGTCCCTTGACCATCCAAGATCTATATATACATCATATTGGGGTCAAAAACCCTAATCACTCAAGGTAGATAAAAGAGGCTATCAAAGGGGAGAAAGAGGGCTGCCACTGTAGCTCCGTGAATAGTGATTCGGGGAAGAACTTCTTCATCCATCTCCAATGTAATACTCTGGAATCTTGTTGGGTCTTTCGGATCCATTTCGGAGAGTTTCAGATCACCTTTGTGAGGATTGAGTTGAGTTTAACGATCCACGTGGGTTTTTCACTCGTACTAGTTACGGAACCCTGTGGTGAGTTTATTTCTCAGTTCATCAACTGGAGGACGTTACAGTAGTGTTGCACTCTTCCCAAGAATCATTTCAGCTATTTTTCCTTATTTTTTTAATTTGTGGATTTTTGGGTCAATTATCGAATTTTTGGAAATTGGGAAAATTTCCTAATTTCTTTCTATTTAATCTTCTTCCCCCTCTCTCCTCCCTCATTTCTCACCTCTCTTTCTCTCTCTCGTTCTCTGTCCTCTCTAGGCAGTTCGACGTGGGGTGCACATAGTTACGGAGCTGGCCGAGGCGAGGACACGATGGAGTGATCGGGATGCGGAATGGGCGACGGTTTGAGCGTGGCGAGGCGCGATCCCTCGGTGGATTTTGAGAAGGCGTAGTTCGTTGATTTGGCATTTTCGACGCGGTTTAGTCGCTTCGGCGCACGGTTTCTTCGGTGGAGGTAGGGAGATGAATCACCTACTTCTTCTCTACATTTTTCCTATAATTTTACGTTGTTCGGTGTAAGTTTGAGCGAGTTTCGCTCAGTTTCGGTAAAATCATACTTTTGGGGTGTTCGCAGGGTTCACCGAAAAGTGGTGACAGTTTTTAGATCACTTGGTATCAATCAAACCCCTGGAATGCCAGCGTTCCAGATTCGCTGATTTTGTGTTGATCGGTTGTCATTTGGGGCCGGTACGAGCCCGGGAACCCCGGTGACCCAAATAGGGTTAATTCGGTGGAATTGCCCGTTTCAATCCGTTTGTGAGTTATTTTTACCCCTTCCGGAGTGTGGAAGGTCGGTATTATGATTGTGGTTGTTTTCCCCTTCGATCGGAATCGAACGAGGCATGGAATCAGGCTCGAACATCGAGGTTCAGCCGATTTTCTACCGTGATCGGTTGACTGGACCTGATGGGTCGGTCGACCGGCAGAAACCCTCGGACCGTGTCAGGTCCGGCTATTGGTCCGGTCGACCGACCCTGTCCGGTCTACCGACCCCAGGGCTCAGGTCGACCGGTATTGATGCCCGTTTTGAGTCCTGGTCGGTCCGGTCGAGACCCAATGACCGACCTATGGCCTCGTGAGTGTCCCAGACACCCTATTGGTTCCGTGTCCGAGTTTCTGGGGTGTCGGGAGATGTCATGTTACTTCGATTAGCGTGCCCATAGATGTGTGTGTCTCGGTGATTTCGTCCAGTCTGAGACATGGTTCTGGATGCCTCGAGGTATCGTCTTATCTCGGTTTGCATGTCCAGGTGTGCTGAGGGTCTTGTTGATCCCTTAGGTTTCCGTGTGTCATTTTACGCGGTCGTGTCGTTTCCTCTGGCTTAGGATTAGACCGATTGGTGGCTAGTTCCGCTTTGTCCAACGATCTTCACTCTGAGTCGTGAGACTCAAGGATCATTGCGTTGGTAGGTCTAGTTGCCTTGTCTTGAGTCTGTTGGCAGTTGTCGTGCTGCCTTGGTGCTTCGTAGTACATACGATAGTGCTTTCTTGCCTGTCAGTGCTACAACACTTCTGTTTTAGAGTTTGTGTCTAGTGAGCCTCCACTAGTCGTAGCCTGGCGACAAGTTACGATGTGTCCACCTAGCCGGGAGTGGTGGCGTGGCCGTTCCCGATATACGGTTTTTAAGTTAGTTCCATGGGCCCCGGGTCCAACTGTAGCATCCTGCAGAGGGGGAAAACTCGCTAGAGGCCTGGCTTAGGCAAGAGCCAATGTGTGCACATGTGGTCAGGGGCTTGGACTGATGCCGACGGGCGGTACCGTGTCTAGTCACTCATTATTGTAGTCCCGTTCTGGTTCTAAGCGTGTCTTAGTCTCTGTCGTGCTTCAGGTGACAGCGCAGACGAGACACTTGTAGGCACAACATAAGACGTCAGTGGACGCAGCTGGCCATTCTTCTAGTGAGGGGGTGCTTCCATCACGTGGCACGTGACTCTCGCATTTCTCGTGCATCGTGACCTTTCCGGGTTAGCCCCCTCGTGGTCTTGCCCGAGGTCAGTGTTGTGTCGTGTGCACGATGTTCTAGTCGTGTGTGTGTCTGGTCGTGTCTAAAAGAGCGTGCACGGCAATCGAGTCATGTATGCTTTAAGGCGTCTGTGTCTGTCTAGATCTTTTTCTAGGTTTTTTATCTGTCTTTGTGGGCCCGACAGATCGGCAACTCCTGACTTTGTGAGATCAGGGTTCGCCTTCCTGTTGCTACACGGAGTAGTTCAGGGAGCCGAGGCTAGTTTGGCAGCCGCGCTTGTTCGGTATGGCTTTTCCCTTTTCTTTTAGCTATTCCTACTCCTTCCGTTCCGTTTTTCTTTTACAGCTTTGTAGTTTAGTTTTCCTACTTTACTACTCCTGCTGTTTACCTGCTGTTTTAGCATGTTACTGCGTTATTTTTCAGTGGGGATCCGCGTGACCCCTACTAAGCCAGTGACACGAGGTTCACCCCTGCTTTTCAGGTGGGTGGCATCATTCTGCTTCTGCGATTCCTGGTGTGGCGTGTTCGTAGTTGCCAGCGGTACCTGCGTCGGGTTTCCCATGACCTCAGTGTACGTTTTTCTTTCTGTTGACTATACTGCTTTTCTTTCCTTTGGACTGGACTCTGGTATAATTGTTAAATTTAAACTGTTAATTAAAAAGTAATTTTATTTCTGCTACTTTAGCAAACCGATCTAATGAAATTTAATTACTTACTATTATATCTCTATGGCTTCAATGTACTACACGACAATCCTTTTTTCCTTCGGAGCTTTACAGCTCTTGGGAGACTTCACGGGTTCCAAGTGGTATCAGGTCTGCTCAGTTGTCCTATTGGGTATATCCGATATCTGGGATCCGGGTCGTCACATCCAAGTTCTCAAGATCATCTGCAAGCTATTCAAGTGAAGATCGAGCTGTGGAGGAAGCTTCATCCAAGATCATCTTCATCCATTAAGGGGGATCTTAAATATGAGTTTTTCATTTTGTGTTTCTCCCTTGTTTTTCATTAAGCTTCAAGTGTGGGATCTTGTACTTTTAAACACTTGTGTGTGCGTGGATCTACGCAGATCCGTGTGTGTGTGTGTGTGTGTGTGTGTGTGTGTGTGTGTGTGTGTGTGTGTGTGTGTGTGTGTGTGTGTGTGTGTGTGTGTGTGTGTGTGTGTGTGTGTGTGTGTGTGTGTGTGTGTGTGTGTGTGTGTGCTTCTTCTAGCTTTCACATATCTTTGTGTTTCGGTGCTTGTGCACCTTCGTGGGAGTTCCAACTTCTCACGTGTGTGTGTGTGTGTGTGTGTGTGTCTTTTGATCTTGTAATCCTTTACAAGATAGTGTGGAATCCTCACAGATCGTGAGGGGTGGGCGTAGGTTGCCGTTGTTGCATCCGAACCACCTAAAAATCTCTGTCTGTTGTGTGGTTTGTTCCTTTTCTTCTATCCCCAATCTGTGCCTCACACACGTAGATTTATTTAGTTGTATTGTTTGTGTTAGATCTAGCATAATTTATCATTCTCATATTAGATCTCGGGTATATTAAAAGGTGGGTTCGGATCGGCAAGGCAAACCTTGTCAGTTAGATAACATCTTGTGTGAGTTGAATATTCGAATTTTTACCTCCGCCACCGTACCTAAGATTGGTTGAGTGTGATAGATTTTTTTAGATCTAAGTGTTTACATATAGATCTTAATTATTTTTACGGCTATTTATCACACTTGTTTCATTTGGCCAAGAATTTTGTAAAAGTTTGTAAACACCCAATTCACCCCCCTCTTGGGTGTCATTGATCGCGGGACTTCAATTGGTATCAGAACTAAGGCTCTAACTTTCACAGATCTAACGATCTAGAGAAAGATCCAGATCAATGGCCAAAAGGGGGATGATGCCTGAGGGTCATTCCATTAACCGTCCTCTATTCTTTGACGGCTCAAATTAGTCCTACTGGAAAAATAGAATGCATGTGTTCCTAAGGGCCCATGAGTACGAAGTCTGGAGGGTTGTGGACAAGGGTCCATATAAACTCTCAGCGGATGAAGAAAAATGGACACTCGAGGAAATTAAGAAATGTACTGTAAATTTTAATGCTATGAATATTATGCAATATGCTAAACATCCTAATGAGTTTTCTCGTGTATCCATGTGCAGCTCAGCAAAGGAGATGTGAGACAAGTTGCGGCTCATATATTAGGGAACTTCCGAGGTCAAGGAGACCAAGGCGAACCTATTGGTCAGAGATTATGAGCTGTTCAAAATGAAGCCTGAAGAAACCATTTCAGAAATGTTCGCAAGATTAACTGAGATCACAAATGGTCTCAAAAGCTTTGGGAAGGAGTACTCAAACTCCGATCTTGTGAGGAAAGTTCTGAGATCACTTCTGTCGACGTGGCACGCAAAAGCCACAGTAATTGAGGATTCGAAAAATCTGTCCACACTCACTTTGGACGAGCTCATAGGGTCACTCATGACCTATGAAATAAACATGAAGAGAACAGCCAAGGAAGATACGAAGAAGAAGAAAGTGATTGGATTGAAAGCTCTCCAATCTGATGATGATTTCCAAGAAGAAGAATCCAGCGAGGGAAGCAATGAAGAAGAAGACTTGGCCATGATAACTCGCCAAGTAAAGAGATTTTTGAGAAAGAAGAGAAATTTCCAAGGTAATTTTAGAAAGGGGCAAAGGAAGCCCTTTCAGACCAAGGGTGAGCCTACCAAGCCCAATAATGTCATTTGTTATGAATGCAAGAAACTCGGGCATATGAGAGGTGTAAGATCCCAAAAATTTTATAAATTATTTTTGGTATATTTAATTATTTTTTTGGGAATTTTAAAGACCTAAAAAGATTAATAAATAAATATTAGATTAAATCAATCATTATAAGGCCCAATTTATGTTAAGTAATTAATCTAGCTTTGATAATTGAAACCCAATAGGTTAAAGGACCAAGCCCATTAAGTTTGGCCCATATTCTAGAAGGTTATTTAGCTTATTTACGTATTTTAGGGATAAATACCATTTTTATGGATAATAATATGGATAATTAACAAAAGAGTTTGATTTATGTTGAACTCTGTGCACGTTGGATGTAGCGGTCTATCGTGCGACCGCCACAACCACGTAACGCACCTAGACTGATGCGTTACACCCTGATAGTTCCGTGAATGGAAGAACGAGTAGAAAGATTGGAACTTTGTGATCCTATCTACAAGAGACCTAATTGGGAGAGCTTGTAAGGTTACTAAGGACTCTTAGGGATTAGGTTTTGGCAAATTAAGGACTCTAGAATCGATCTAATCTTCAAACCCTAGCCAAAACCCTATAAATAGGACATTGTTCTGAACTGAGCAACCCTTACTTTTGGCTCGTGAAGAAACAAGGTAATTAGTCATAATTTCGGATAAGTTCTTTAGATGATTTTGTTTATTATACTTTAGACTAATAGTTCTCAAAATTTCGTGCTAGGAGATCAAGCAACCAAGAAGATAGGGGCTTCTAAAGTCGCTGATTCAGTCATAGTAGTCCAGAATTCAGAGCAAAAGACCACTGAAGATCAGGGAATTAGGACGCCTAAACGAGGTAATTAGAGTTCAGTCCTTTAGAACTTTTTGTTCCCCTTAGTATCATCTTGCTAACCTCCAAATTTCACGTCCTTAGGTCAAGAGATTGGAGAGATAGAGCGATGTGAAGTTGCTGAAAAACCTCAGGAAGGGAAGAACAAGGGCACGGTTTTAGGACTCAAATTAGAAGTTTAAAGCTCGGTTAAGCGGTAGGTCATCTCATGATTGGCAAAAACACCTTGTTAGGGATAAAAGTCCTCTGATTGTGATTGATTTCATGCATGATAGATCATAAATTTCTTATTTTAATAGTTCTATACATTTATGCATCTTTTAGCCCTAAATAGAAAATAAAAGATATTATCTTGTCTATTCACTAAAACCCATGCATATAGTTGGCCTATACTTCGTTACCATGTCTAGAGTAGTTGTAGTATTTTGATTTCCAGGCATGTTATGATTTCATAAACCTTTACTTTATTTTACTGCCAGTAGACGCTCTGACGCACCAATGTAAGACCGTCACAGTGATATAACGGCCTTACGATAAGCCGTCACAACCTCTGCTATATCTTAATTACTTTGTGGTCTCTGACGCATCTTAATAGGAGCGTTACACTACTGTAACGGCCCTATGATAAACCATCACAAGACTGTAACGCGCCTATCGTAGACCGTCAGACATTGTGTTCTGTCAGCCCGAGACGGAATGATAACCAGTTAAAGTTTACCTATAAATAAGCTTAGATAGCTAAGTTTGGACCTGTTATCATGACTCTAAGTTTATTTACTGATTCATAATAGAAATTGCATGATTAAGGTATCTTAATTTATTTTAAGTTATGTTAATTTCATGTGCCAAAATTCTATAGTTTTGTATCCTAAATCATGATTTTCAATGATGTATTGACGGAGTTTTATCTTGGTTTCACGTTACTACACATTCTCTCTGTATCAATAGAGTCATTCTTTAAGTACATGGCACATATTCCGGTATGTTATCCATTAGTTCACACTTTGCACTATAGGAACATTATTCTTGGACATGAGGACCTCTCTATTGGATATTCTTTCCAATGGACTAGGAAATCTTATTTCAAGGCCTCCGTAATTCTCTGCGAGCCTGGGATTCCCACTAGGACACCGAGTTAGTTGTACCATTAAAACCAATTGATTAGAAAGCACTATCGATGTTTTCTGGTTCTAGCAATGTAACGGATCTATATTGGACCGTCAGGCCCATATAACGGCCCAATATACAACTGTCACATTTAGCTGAGTCCAATTACTGTTTCTTGATTCAGTCTTTCTAACGGATCAAGGCTCGACCGTCACGTTAACGTAATGGCCCAGTACAAGACTGTCACATTGAATTGAGTCTATTTTCTTCTTTCGGGATTCAGACCATTGTAACGGCCCAACACTGGAGCGTCACATGAGTGTAACGGCCCAGTACTTGACCATCACAATGCGTGAGCTAGTTAACCTGAGGTTTGACCCTAGGGTTGATATTCTAAAGTTCCTAGATGGCTTGATAATGGTCTAGGACTTATCATATTGATCAAGAAACATAATATAATGAATGAAAGTTAAAGAAATGTATTGTTATGCTGCCGATTTATTTTCATAAGCATAACATTGTCTTAATTCATTCTTGATCTCTCATATTCTTAATTGAAGCATTCGTTCTTTGATAATTGTTGTCATAAGCTTATTGATTGAACTTATTACATTCTTGGCCATACGTTATTGATACACTCATGGAAGTAGCTTGATTTATATGTGAAGATGCAGTTCAGGCGCTGATTGTGTCCAAGGGCTCTATGCTAGTCTCCTCGGCTGATTGCCGGAAACATACTATTATAAACCATGGGGTATGATGCTACTGGCGTCACAGTACGCTGGGAGTACTTTCTTTATAAATAAGTGAAATCCATGAGCACTCATGAAAATCTAGTGAATTGCTACATGATTGACGTTCTCGTGCGTAACCTTTATGGTTATGAAAGTGAAAAGTGAAAGTGCATTGTCAATACATTCTTGTTCATGAAAGGCCAATAACATGTTCTTGTTACATTCTTGCTAGTTCATTCTTGCTCTTATTCTATCTTACATGATCATCTTGTTACTTTGGTTTAACCGCGTGATTGATCGCATTTGCATGATTTTACCTTATTTCTTTAGAGCTAAAATGTTAATTACTTTAATGATGCCTTCATGTTGATGCAAAGATACCTACTGGGCAAGTGTGCTCATTACATATTTCCATTCTTTTCAGGAGATGGAAGTGATTCGAATTCGGATTCGGGTTATACAAGTAGCGGGTCCGAGAGTGAATGAAAGTGTTGTCAAGATAAGAGTGAAGACTTAGGAAAGTCTATATTGTTTAGATCGAGTCTCTGTAATTTTCCTATTTCTTGAGTCTGATAGGTTGAAAGAAGTTGAAAGTTGTTGTATTTGAATATTGATTATCAATGAAATAAGTTGGAGTTTGATTAAAAAAATGTGCAATTGCATTTATGTATGTGATTGTCTCGCGCTCTGATCATTCTTGCTTGCAAGAGGCCTACCATGCCGACTGTTCATGTTTCTCGAGTGAGTCTTCCTCTGTCATAAAGGCTCGGGGCGTGACAAGACGAGAGTGTCCAGATATAAAAAGAAAATTCAAGAAGGACAAACTCAAGAAATCCCAAGCAATGGTCGCCAAATGGAGCGACGAAGAGGATGAACCGTCCGACGAGGAGATCCAAGAGCTAGTGGAGAGCTTCTACCTCATGGCACACGAAGATGATTCAACTGAGGTAAATTCTGACCCTGATTTTATTTCAAATGAACAATGGGAGTCGGAATATGAAAAATTATATACAAAATACAAAAAAATCAGATCTAAAAATAAAACTCTCAAAATGAAAATTGATGATTCATCACATGAGGATATTTTTGTTAAATTTGAGAAACTAGAACAAGAATGGTTTGAGTTAACATAGGAAAAAGAAATCATGCTTCAAACAATTTCAGATCTTGAAAAAGCCAAAGAAGAGCTATCATGTAAAATGTTTGAAATTGAAAAAGTTTGTGAAAAGCTCAAAAATAAAAAAGAAATTCTGACATCATCCATTTAAGAAATTGAAAGTAAAAATGTGAGTTTGAATAAAGAGGTAACTGACTTGCAGTTTACTCTCTCTAAGTTTGTCAAGGGCAAACAAAATTTAGATAACTTGTTGGGAGTTAAAATTAACTTCCAGAAGGAAGGATTGGGATATACTCCCCAAAACAAAAAATCATTTGAGCATAAGATCACTACATCCCATGCGCATGAAAAAGGAAATGATTGTGCTTCATGTTCATACTCTAAGCCAATACATGTTCAACCAAAACTACGCCAATTTTCAAGAAGGTCTTCAAATATCAATTGCTTTCATTGTGGTCATTTTGGACATGTTATTGCTCATTGTTGGTTTAGACAAAACTCACCAAGAAATCATGCACTTTGGACCAAGAAAAGATATGCATAGAATTGGACTAACTCGGACGGACCCAAACTAATTTGGGTACCAAAAACAATTGGATGAGAATTTTATTTCTTGCAGATATGTCTTGAAGCCAGGGGGAGCAAATGGTACTTGGATAGTGGCTGTTCAAGACATATGACAGGGGACAAGAAGGTGTTCTCTACACTGCAAGACAAGGATAGAGGTTTAGTTGCCTTTGGAGGCAAAGACAAAGGTAAAATCATTGGGATCGGCAACATAGGTAAGAATTCTGAAATTCTCATTGACGATGTGATTTTGGTGAAAGGTATAAATCATAATCTATTGAGTATAAGTCAATTATGTGATAAGGGTTTTAAAATTATTTTTGATGAAACCAATTGTATTGTCATGAACAAGAACACAAATGAGATCAAATTCATTAGAAAAATAAATAACAATGTCTATACTGTTGATATTGATGATGTCTCTTGTGATGATTTGTGCTTGGTAGCAAATAATCATGAAAATGCATGATTATGGCACCGAAGATTAGGTCATGCTAGTTTTGGAGTAATCTTCAAGTTCTCTAGACATGACTTAGTGAATGGATTGCCAAAATTAAAGTTTGAAAGTAATAAAATCTGTGAAGCTTGCACAAAAGGCAAGCAAACACGAATCTCCTTCAAAAATAAGAATCTAGTTTCTACCCCCCGACCTTTGGAATTGCTGCATCTTGACTTGTTTGGCCCAACTAGGACATCCAGCCTAGGAGGGAAATTCTATGGTTTTGTGATTGTTGACGATTACTCCAGATTTACATGTGTGTTATTTCTATCCAATAAAAATGATGCATTAAGGAAGTTTCAAGTGTTTTACAGGAAAATCTAAAATGATAGAGGTTATCTTATCATTACCATCCAAAGTGATCATGGTGGTGAGTTTGAGAATCATGACTTCAGCAATTTTTGTGAAGAGCATGGATACACGCACAATTTTTCATCACCAAGGACGCCTCAATAGAATGGAGTGGTGGAGAGGAAAAACATAACCCTGATAGACATGGCACGGACCATGTTAAGTGAGAACTCCCTACCCAAATACTTTTGGGCCGAGGCGGTAAGTACAGCATGCTACATCATCAACAGGGCAATGGTATGGCCCATCTTGAAGAAAACTCCTTATGAGCTGTACAAAGGTAAGAAACCAAATATTTCTCATCTTAAACCCTTTGGATGCTCATGTTTCATCTTGAACAATGGTAAGTCTAACCTACGTAAGTTTGATGAGAAAAGTGACAAAGGAATTTTCCTAGGTTATGCACTTAACTCTAGAGCTTATCGATTGTTTAATAAACGGACTTTGGTTGTTGAAGAAAGTCCTCATGTAATTTTTGATGAATTTGAGTTAAGACTAACCAATTAATCTATTCCAATTGTGGATGCAGATGAAGATCCCAAAACGTTCAAATGATGCTAAGGCCAAGAATGAACCAACTGAAGAGATCCCTAGTAAGAGTGAAGAGGATGAAGATCCTTCAATTGAAACACTTCAAGAACAACAAGTACAACACCTCGACTTGCCCAGCTCTTCTACGTTCTTAAAGGATCACCCAGCTGAAAACATAATTGGTAATCCTCAAGATGGGGTAAGAACTAGATCGTCACTCAGGCAAGTAGAAGAAGAGGATTTAATTGCCTTAATTTCACAAGAAGTGTCTAAGGATATTCATGAAGCTCTTCAAAATGAATTCTGGATTCAGGCTATGCATAAAGAGCTACACCAGTTCGAAAGGAACAAAGTGTGGACTCTCGTGCCGCGTCCTAAAAATCATCCCACAATTGAAACCCGTTGGGTTATCAGAAACAAGTTAAATGATACGGGATTGGTTGTTAGGAACAAGGCCCGACTTATGGCCAAAGGGTATAGCCAGGAGATGGGTATTGATTTTGATGAGTCTTTTGCACCGGTTGCTAGACTAGAAGCAGTCTGAATCTTATTGTCCTATGCTTGCTCTTTGAACTTCAAACTATTTCAAATAGATGTTAAAACTGCATTTCTTAACTGTTACATCAAGGAGGATATTTTTATAGAGCAACCTCTAGGCTTTGAAGAAGGTCTTGTACGGATTAAAGCAAGCACCAAGGGCATGTGTACAAGTTACAGAAGGCCTTGTACGGATTAAAGCAAGCACCAAGGGCATGGTATGAAAGGCTCACTTCATTCCTTGTATAAAATGGTTTCAAAAGAGGTAAGGTTGATCAAACACTCTTCACAAGGAAATCAGGTAAAGACATATTAGTAGTTCAAGTATATGTGGATGACATTATTTTTGGAGCTACTAACAATGTCTTATGTGAAGAATTTGCAGAGATCATGCAAGGAGAATTTGAGATGAGCTTAATGGGTTAACTGAATTTTTTTCTTGGATTACAGGTGAAGCAAACAACTGAGGGCATTTTTATCAATCAAGCAAAATATACACTGGAGCTGTTAAAGAAATTTGGGATGGCTGAAGCAAAACCTTTGTCAACTTCAATGGCCACAACCTCGAAGTTAGACAAAGATGAAAATGGTAAAACAATAGATCCTACACTGTTTCGAGGTATGATCGGATCACTACTGTATCTCACAGCATGCCGCCCTGATATTCAATTCAGTGTATGTCTATGTGCTCATTTTCAGTCATGCCGTAAAGAATCTCATCTAATGGCTATTAAATGCATCTTTAGATACTTAATTGGCCCAATAGATTTTGGCTTGTGGTTTTCCATCGATAGTTCATTTGATTTGATTGCTTACACCGATGCGAATTATGCCGGATGTATTGTAGACCACAAAAGTACTAGTGGGTACTGTCAGTTTTTTGGTGGATGCCTAGTCTCATGGGCCTCCAAGAAACAACATTTAGTAGCTCTCTCAACGGCCAAGGCTGAATATGTAGCCGCTAGAAGTTGCGGAGCCCAAGTACTTTGGATCAAAAATCAATTGCTTGATTTGGATGTTGAAATGAAATGTGTGCCAATATTGTATGATAATACCAGTGCAATCAGCTTATTAAAAAATCATGTTCAACATTCTAGGACAAAGCATATTGACATTCGACATCATTTTCTGAGAGATCATGTAGGAAAAGGGGTCTTTGAATTGAATTTCATTGACACACATAATCAACTAGTTGATATTTTCACAAAACCCCTAAACCAGGATCAATTTAGCAAGATAAGAAGAGAACTTGCGATGTGCAAGGGTGAGAGCATACATACATAGGTCTGCACTTAGGATAAGAATTGCACTTGTAGAAAATCATATGCATCAAGGGTAGATTAACATTCATATTGTATGTAGTTACTTTTAACACCTTGTGTGTGTTCATATATATTCCTGCATGCTTGAATGTATTTATACATATAGACTTCCTTGAAAAATATTTCTAAGGCCAGATATTCCTTGGTTAAATAAATGTGGACCCAGTGATGCTGGACCTAAGGCACCTTCTGAGGGGGAGTTAAAGAACTTTCCTCAAATCTCCATCTCTTCTCCTTTTATCCGCTTCATGATGCTGGTTCCAATCAGAAGGTCGGGTGACGGTCCCTTTTTAAAAAAAAATTCAAAAAATGGGATTTTTGGGGCTAGCGATCTACTGCCGCTCCCGCACCGATCGACCGGTGGCGGCAAACCAGCCCAACCGGACCACATCCGAACCCTTCTTTAAGGGGTTCTAAAACCCCTCTCTCTCATTCCAACACTCCCATTCACTCTCAAATACTTCTCCTCAACCCTAGAACACCCAAACTCTACCTCCCAAGCCCCTAAACCTCATCATTCCTCCACCCGCACAAAATCCGGTGTGTTCGTCACGGTTTCGGGACAAACTCCATTTGGCCGTTCGTGCATTTGTGGAGCTACCTCTTAGGTTCCAGATTGTGGAGAAGGCTATTGCAAGCCCTTGGAGTGTCTTTTGATCTATCTCCATTCCCCAGGTCGAGGGTCATCATTTCAAGGGTTTCCATCGAGTCTCCTAGTTTGGGATGCCGTCTAGACGGAGTTCTCGACGTTCTGCCCAAGGGGAAGCTAGTGGCCAGAGATGAGAGGCCCCGGCTCCTCCACCACAGCGAGCACCTGCACCTCGTTGTGCACCTCGGTTGCCTCCTCGTCCCATTATCGACCCTCGACTGGTCGACTTCAACGAGGTGAATGAGCTTTTGCCCAATTTGTGTGTATCTTTGAGATTCAACCAGGTTGGACTGATTTCGTCACTAGATATACCCGATATTACGCCAATCTAGTGCAACAGTTTTATGGGAATTTGAGTGCAAGGTGTGGGGAATTATTTTCTGTTGTTCAAGGGGTTGAGATTCATATTACCCCCTATCTGTTTGAGAGATGCTTAGGAGTTGCGACTAGAGGAGCCGACATGATTTTTGGTCATGGAGCTGTTGAGGAAACCTTTCTTGCTATAACTAGTTATGATTACGTGCGTGGTGTCAGCAACTTAATTGAATTGAATGCAAATCATTTTCCACCACTGCAGCGTATTTTGCACCATATGTTTACCTCTCTCATTTATCCAAAGAGTGGCAGCAAAAATGAAGTGACAGAGGTTCACAAGTTCCTGTTTTACAATGTCATGAATGGAATTCAAGTCAACATGGGTCACCTCATGACAACTCTCATTGGAGCATGCCGAACCAATTTGCGGCGATCCTTGCCGTATGCTTCACAGTTGACCGGCATCTTCATTCATGCTGGGATCAATTTGGCAAATGAACAGTTCATTTATGTTCGACAGGATGATATATATAATAAGCATAAGATCTTTATAGATATGGGATATTACTATGGTCCCGATGGTGAGTTACGCCGGGATGTGCCTACTTATGGAGAAGAAGTTGATAATGGGGAAGAGCACGAACAAGAGCAGCAACATGATCAAGGGGATGTCCCCCCTCCAGCTCTGGCTAAGGAGCAGCCTCCTCCACCATCACCTCATCACATGGATACAGAGATACCTCCTCCACCATAGTTCTATCATGGAGAGTCCTCCACTCAGGGGGCCGCACAGCACACTTGGGTAGATTATGAGACTTTTGACAGGTAGTTTACTGGGCTAGAGACTCGTGTGGACACTTTTGGGGATCGACTTTCCACCTTCGGGGATCACGTTGACACTATGGGTAATGTGATTGACACCATGTCAAGTCGCATAGATTCTTTCTCCAATATTCTGGATACCCTCTCCACTCAAATGGCCACACTCTCCACACATATGACTAGCCTCACAGACAGCGTTAAAGATTCCAGCCAGGCCTTCCACTTCATGAACATGACACTTCTTGGCATGTAGCACCGTGATGCGGCCCGTGACGTTTCCATTGGCTATATTCGGGAGCGTCTTCAAGTTCAAGATCATTCTCTTGAAGACATCCGCCGCCGCCTTGTATATCAGCCTCCTCCTCTAGAGGATCAGCCTCCAGTAGATGTCCCATGAGGATTTTTCTTTTGCTTCCTCCCTCTAGACTGTTGTACCTTGGTCTTGTGCCTTCTGTGTCCTACTTTCGTCTATCCTATCCCTTTTTGATGATGCCAAAGAGGGAGAGTAGTAGTGTAGGTTCTATAATATTTATGTATGTCGGTATATTGTGTGTTTGCATGCATGATCATGTGAGGATCATTGTGTCTGTTTTGCATTTGTTTAGTCACTTGTGTCTAGAGTCGTGCATTCACTCTCGCATCAATGTACCTTGTAATGAAATGATGAAATGAATGCAACTAGTGTTTGATCTCAAATGGTTGGCTTTTGTGTCTCATTTCTTTTCAAATTGGCGAATAAAGTGTTGAATGGTTTACGTTCGTTGGTGTTTCGCGACCGCCCACGTGCGGGGGACCGGGTGGCCTTTTCCCGCGGGGGGTAGCGGTGTGTGTGTGGTGACCGGAATGTGTGGTGACCGGAAGGTAATGGACCTCGGGCACCCCCTCTCATGACCGTATCCGTCTCAAGGCGGCACCGTGCACTCCCCTTTTGTGGAGAGTCGAGGGGAGACCGAGCGACACGGGAGGTTTCCAGGTTAACGGGAAACGTGGCTGGGATGCGGGCGTGCCAGTCGATTTCTCGACAATCACCCGTGGAACCGAAAGTTTAACTGGGGATGCGCCGCTAGGGCGTGGCACGTGGACTCAAGGGGTGAGCGACACATGGAGGGAAGATCGGTTCCGAGGGTGCGAGTGTGTAGGTGACTATGGGGAGTCGTGTACATGACATCTTTCCCCACCGACCGCAAGTAGTCGGTGTTTATTTACATCGGATTGAATCCGAAGACCTTCGTCCCATGCCGAAGAGGAGTCCGTGTAGTCCTGAAGTCCCGGGGGAAGAGCCGGGAGCACTTCGCAGCTGTAGGTTCGTCTCATGTCGTGTGGTGTTGGCTGGAGACGGAGGGTACTGGAGGTTCATGCTAGGTGACACAGGGGGTGACTGGGGGCCAGAACGTGGATGTGAGGGCATACGTCCAACTGGCGATATAACACTGAGATGTATAATTTTACAAGTGGGTCGTGGAGGCCAGGGTACAATAGAGGCATGCCACGGGACAGTTCCGGCGTGCCAGTCGGTCCCCGGGTCGATGCCTGACGTATGAACACATGAGTGTTTTACAGAGAGTTCCTCCCATGACGTGGGCCATGGCCGCGGTGTCGAACGGGGGCTTACAACCGACTGGTCAGCTGAGGGGATATGTCGATCCGGTATCTGGGCAAGGGTTGATCACAACTCATGTTGAGCGGTCGAACGTAGCGTCGTTATTGGGAGGGAGCAAGACGTCATGACCTGTGCGTGGGTGCGGCTGACGAACACGCGAGGGGCGATCCCAGCATGACGGGGCATCTACCCTTGTCGTAGCTTATCACATGCGGCGGGTGTGGATTTGTATGCCACGGCTAGTTAACACGTGAGGGAAGTGCAATGGACATACCCTCGGCGTGCTAAGCCGATCGACAAGTCACACACGCGCAATTCTCCTCAGCCCGTTGTAGGGGGCCACTCGAAGCCTCGGAGCTGTCTGCCAAGTGCAAAAGGCTGTAAGTGTTAAGTGCCAAAAGTCTCTCTCTTTACCCCTTGAGCCTCTAGGGGGTTATAGAGGAAGGTGAAGAGTCACAAGGGGTTTACACAGACTAGCCTAAGGGTTGAGGCTGGTCCGCATAAACCTAAGTGAATAGTAGAGGTTTACGCGGACTAACCTAAGGGTAGAAGCTGGTCCGCGTAAACCCCTCCCCTGGATGGGTTTTATGCGGACTAGCCTAAGGGTAGAAGCTGGTCCGCGTAAGCCCCCTCCCTTGATGGGGTTTACGCGGGCTAGCCTAAGGGTTAAAGCTGGTCCGCTTAAACCCCCTGGAGGGGTAAACTGGGAAAAGGCTGGGAAGGGGTTTACGCGAACCAGCCTGGGGGTCCGGGCTGGTCCGCCTAAACCCCCTCCCCTAGAGGGTTTAGGCAGACCAGCCTGGGGGATCAGGCTGGTTCGCCTAAACCCCATCCCTGGGGGTTCAGGCTGGGCGGCTTGGCCCTTTTTCTTTTTAGAAAATTTAATTTTTTTTTGTTCAATGGGGGGTTTACGCGGACTAGCCTTGGGCGCTGGGCTGGTCCACGTAAACCCCCCCCTAGGGGGTTTAGGCCGGCTGGGGTTGGAGAGAGAGAGAGGGAGTGGTCCCCCCTATAAAATTTGCATTTTTTTGGTCATTTTCTTCCTAAATTGGATAAGGAGAAAATGACATTTATGTGGAAGGATACGTGGAGCTCGTGCGCGCGTTGGCTTGCGGATTTTCCGTGTTGTTGTGCCGTTGCTTTGCCGCTCCCACGTGTCGACTTTCCGGGCTAGTACGACACCCGAACTGTATCGTAGGACCATAATTCAAATGAACTGGGACTGAGTGGGGTCGTGGGACCACCGGACTAGAGGAGGGGCGCGGCCCCCAGGGAGTTCGCCCTCCCTGGGGCCCGCGTCGGGGCCGATCGTAACCCCGGGGGATGGCCCCCGGGGGTCTTCTCGCATCATTTTGGGTCATCCTTTGACGGACTTTGAACCTCGGGAGGCTGGTACGGGCCCGTGGGGGCTGCCGTTCTTTGAGTCGTCATAGCTGCCCGCAAGGTGTTCGGGCAAATGCCCGACACACCCCAGATTGCCGAACGGCTTAGGTAAGTGGCTAAGGGGCCGCACGGCGGGCCTTGGGTTGATGGAAGGAGCTCGTGGAAGCTGAGGGGAGGTGTCTTGTGGACGTGGGCCATGCCTCGGGCTGTGTGCCATGCTGTACGGTAGGTTCACAGGGTAGCCTCGGGTTGGCCGAAGTGCTAGGATTAGGTGGCTTGTCGCCACGTGTCTGAGTGTCCGGAACAATCCTGACTTGTTAGGGGGTCATTGTAGGACCCATCTGGGGTACTGGAACCACGGGACAGCCCGTGGTTTGGTGTAGAAGGGCTAGAACATACGCGCCCACAAGGTGTTCGACAAAATGTCGAGTGTGCCCGTGTGAGCCGTATATGCACGCGACGGGCCTCCGAAGCCTGTGGTTGACTTAGTTAGACCTCCCTTTGACCTTGGAGGGTTGAAGGATGTGTTTCTGGCCGGGCCCTTGGCACCTTTGGCTGAGTGCCACGTGGCGTGGCTTGGTGTCGGGGCGCCCCCGGGTGGCTCCGGGCGACGGTGCAGGATACGGGCAAAGCCCGTACATGAGTGGCCGGAGTTGATCTCAAGATCGCTTGTATTGTCGTAAGCTATGGCAGGCTGGTCAGGGCCCTTGTAGGGACCCGCGGAGTTGTAGAAAGGGCCTGATAGCCCGTGCCCGAAAGGTGTTAGGTGAAATGCCCAAACCATTATTTCTTGTGATTTTGCCGGGAAATAGTCCGGGTACAACAAATGCCCCCCACGGGTCGTGCGTTGGAGGCGAAGACGAGGGCATATGCCCCGTCAGACCCCTATTATGGGCTGTTGTAGTTGTATTTTGACACTTCAAGTGCCTTTATTTTGCTATGTTGCATATATTTATTTTGCTAGTGTTCGAACCCTTCTTCCACGCATTGCCTTGTAGCTATGACGCGTTTTGGCAGAGACAGACGGGTTCCGAGGCGATTGGCCCAAGAGGAGGATCGCTGGGTGCGGAGAACCGACTGGCGGATAGTTCCTTTGGGCCCGCCAGTTGTTACTGTGACTAACATGGAGCAGCTGGATCGGGGGCATACTATAGTGGCTGAGGGTCCTCTTGGAGAGAGAGCCGCTGGAGTAGGTACTGTGGAGGTGACGAGGATCCAGGAAGCGTATGGCATGTACACCTATGACCGGAGCGGAGGCTATCCGCTGGTGTTTCCTCTGGACCGGCACTTATTTGAGTTCCTGCGGAGCTACGTTCCTCCTGGCATGGAGGAAGGCGATTCGCGGATCCCTGCGGCCCGTTGCTGACTTGAGCGGGCCATTCTGATTGGCAGGGATAGCTTGCATGGGGTAGCCTTCTACAGCTATCCCAGCTTCTCAGGGGATTACTGGCGGCAGCGACAGCTTCCCAGTGCTGAGTGTCTGGGGTTCTTCGGTGGAGCAGAGAGGTCAGGGGTCAGAGCTGGACCACTGGGGCCCGCTTCTTGGGACTTGTACGGCCACCATCGTACTGAGATGGAGGGGACTGACAGACTGGTACTGGAGCCTGCGGGCTTGTCATTGTAGACACGCCAAAATTGACGTTTTGTTGATCAAATCTCATGTTATTATGTAAACGCCCCAATTGGACTTCGATATTCCTATAACATAAAGTTTTTTCTATTTTCATGAGTTTTCTGCGTTTTTCCTGCATTTTTGTGAAACACGGCTTGACGGAGGGCGTTACTTTCTAAAGTAACGACCTGTCATAAGGCGTTTTAAAAGAAAGGACGACCACTGGTGAGGGCGTCAATTCCTGGTATTATCCGTTATGATCTGGAATTATCTATTTTCAAAATAAAAAGCATTTTTTTAAGTAACGTCCTTCCTCAGGGCGTGTTTTTAAGAAATGCCGTTATCTCAGGCGTGTTCCTTTAATGCTAAAATAAAGAAAGTTTTATTTCCAAAATTAAATCCAGGAAGAAACGGTCTTTCCTAGGTCGCGTTTCAAGAAACGTCTCTGTGCAGGTCGTCAATTCATAAATAGACGCCCTATCTGGAGGCGTGTTTTCACTCCAGAGTCCTTTCTTTTCCCATCTTTCCCTCACAGTTCCCTACTATCCTTGGACTCTTACTCGATCTTAATCCTTCCGTGGATGACTCATTACCTATTCTTATCAATTCCTTGTTTGATCGCATCCGTTTAAAGCTATAAAAGAAAAACTCGTTTGATCGTGTAAGGGTTAATGACTCAGAGGGTAAAAAAAAAACTTTAAACACTCAGAAGGTTTAAGTGTTCAGAAGATTGCAAGGAGTCTTCTCTGCATCCGGCTTCTTCCCCTCTGCATCCGGCTTCGTCCACCCCATTCATCCGGTTTTCCCCCTTACTGTCGCCAGGGACAGTGGGGTTTCTCAGTTTCTTTCGTATATTTGTTCTATTGCATCGTATTCACTCATCCTTCGGATTTATTCACACCTTGTTGCATTTTTTTTATCATCATACTCACCCTCCTTTAAATCTTATTAAGGGGTTTTTAAAACAACAAAAAAAAGAGGTGCGCACGTTGATGTACCCCTTTATTTTATTTGCATATGCCATTTGGGATTGATACTACAACAGCACAACTGATTCTTTCGTTCTTTGCTTGTTTGTTGTCTATTGTTACAAGGTAATCAAAGAAGAGAACCCTTCTCGTCGGCCGGCCGATTGAGGAAGGAGGAAGGAACTCCACACCATCCCGCGTTTCCGTCTTTGCCAGGTAATTGCGATCACTTTCCCCTTTATTCATCTCCTCTTGAGACCCTCGCGTCTCTGGCGATCACACAACCTCCTTTTAGCACCTCGTGCATATTTTTCTCCGCATTATTGATTATTGCTTATTCTTAATATTTTTCTTAAGAGCGGATTTTCATCCGATCTACAAATTGGCGATCACGGTGGGACTTCCACTGTTTTCTTTATTGATTACCATCTCCATTGGCACCCTCGTGTGCCCTTTCCCCTTTGACACCCTCGTGTGTCCTCTCCCCATAGGCACCCTCGTGTGCCCTTTCCCCTCGGTACCCTCGGTACCCTCTCCCTTACTGTGCACCCTGCACACTCCCTGGATCAGTCAATTGCCGTTTAGTAACGCCTTCCACAACGGCGTCTTTTTATTTAACGCCCCTACCAGGGACGTGTTTTCTTGATCAACGCCTAACCCCAAGGCGTCTTCTACCATAACTGCTGGCTGCTGCTTGCTCATAATATTGCTTGTGGATTAACGCCCTCCCCTGAGGCGTTTCATTACTTATCAGCGCCTTGCATTAGGGCGTTTCTTTTGATATAACTGCCGTTAATTGCTGCTTCATATACTATCTGTGGATTAACGCCTCTCTCAGAGGCGTTTCAGGTTTTAGTAACGCCTAGAGGCAGGGCATTTCTCTGAGTTTTGACGCCCTCCTGTGGAGGCGTCCTTTCTGAATAACGCCTCACTTCAAGGCGTGTTTTCTTACCGTCTGTGAACCCCTCACAGAATTTAATGGCAGTCACACTGCCGTGTTTACTTGTTTGTCACGACCTACCACAGGGCGTGTCTTTTCTTCTTGCTGTGAAAACGCCCTTCCCCAGGGCGTGTCTTCACTGTTCTTGTTTTTTTACAGATACTGTACCCTGTGCTTGGCTCTCTATTATATTTGTTCTACATTATATTGCTGGACTATCTTGATTTGTTGGTTTGGTTGAGAGACCTCCTCTCTCCATCCTAGGATCCACACACCTTTCTTGGAATCGGGACTACCCTCCATTGAGCACTCCGTCTCTTTGGACCGGAAATCTCTTTTCCAAGACCTCCATAAGTCCCCGCACCCGTGGATTCCCTCACGGACGCTGGGCTGGTTGTACCCTTGAAGTACCTGGAGTTTAAAGAACCTATGCGTTGTTAAAAAGAGAGAAAAACTTAGTTGACCCGGAGGTTATACTTGGATCAAACTAGGTCTCATTTGGCAAAGGAGTGAACTTTCACAAATAATCCACTCTAATTCAAACATCAAACATTCAAAATCTTGCGTTTCGTGCCAACCTTGTTTGCATAAACATAGCTGGGTGATTTGATTGATTGTTTGGATTAATTACTTTGTGATAATTCCTTCATTAAACACTCTCTCTCTCTTAAGAATGAAACTCCGTTCAGGTAAAACTATCAACATGTCAGGCAACGGGTACTCTTATGATGATGAGAATGAGAACATATTTGATCAATACGAGGACCCTCTCCAGGATTCTGTTTATTATGAGGGGAATTACCTCTCTCCTCACCCCCATTATTCACAAATTCATGTGGTTGACACCACTAACCATGAGGCGGACCCTTCGTCTCAAGCTCCACTTTCCAACACTTCGGGGAACCCTTCCCCATCCATTAATGTCACCGACTTGATCCAAGCTCTCTCCCAGTTGAATGACTCCCAGCGGCAAGCCATTCAGGCCGCTTTAAAGGGGAAGTCGGTTCTTTCTTCTTCTTCTAATCCCCCTCCGGCCGTGAGTGGCCACCAAATCATTAATGACCAAGCGGTCTTGCATCCCCCCTCCTCTCGTCCACAAACGCCTACCGCGGCCATGCCGGCCCAGCAGGCGAGCTATTCAGCGGTTAGGCATCAATCCTTCCAACCTCCTCGGATTCTACGAATGCCTATACCGCATTCTCAGAATCAAGCCCCGGTCGAGCCCGATACCAACACTCTCTTGCTTCAGAAGCTGGCCAGCATGGAGGAGCAGCTCAAGAAGGTCACAGCGACTAAGAGTGCTCCGGAAATTTCTCTCCCTACATTGCCAGTGTTCCATTTACCACCTTCTGAAATGCCGAATTTCCGGCGATATAATGGGACGGGCAACCCATTCATTCACTTAAAGGATTTTCGATATGAAACTTCCTTTTGGCAAGACAATAAGGCCTCCCTGGCCTATTTATTCAGGAGATCTCTTGAGGGGCCAGCCCTCGAATGGTTTTATTCTCTGGAGCCAGCCGATGCTGGTGATTTTGATGTCATTCAAAGAAAGTTCTTGCAAAAGTACAGAGACCGGGTAGGACCGTCCCTTTCTGTTACAGATCTGGTCGCTGAGAGAATGAAGCCCGAGGAGGACTTCATTGTATTTGCTGATAGATGGCGGTCTATGGCCGAGAAATTAAAAGACACATTGTCGGAGCAGGAGCAAGTGAAAATGGTCATTTCTAATGCAACTCCTCAATTCCGGCACATTTTGGCCATGAATCGGCTGACAACTATGGAAGAGCTCTATGAGAGAGCTCGTTACATACAAACACAAATGAAGGACTCGCCCATCATGGGCATGTTTGAGCCGAAGCCTCGGCTATTTAAAAAGAATACAAATGTCAACAGCGGGCCCACGACTGAAGGCACTGTTACAAACGAGCAGGTTGGCGTAGTTGGCAACCCCCATAATCAAGCTAACCCACGTCCACCACCACCTCCACGACAAAACCCTCACTTTAACCCTACTCCACCACCTCAATTTGCGCCTCAACGCTCTTTCGCTCCACCACAAAATCAAGCCCCCCGCATAGACCCCTCAGCTCCACCACAATACCATCAAGTGCCTCCGCCTGCCAACTACGGCCAACAACAACAACGGAGACCGCCACTTGGCCCCAAAAGGGACCACTATCCTCCACTCCCTGAAAGTCTCCCCGACATTTTTAACGCCCTGATGGCCGCCAACTTGCTCGCCCTGCCAAGGGAAAGAACAGTGTGGCCCGCCAATGTTGACACATCCCGCTATTGTGCCTTTCATCGTGGTCCTGGTCACAACCTGGATCGTTGCTTCCATTTCAGAGATTACATCTATGATCTAAATGACCAGGGTGATATCAATTGGGATGAGATGAGACAATACATAGCCGCCATGAAAGAAAGAAGGGCTTCTCGGCAACAGCAAAATCAGCAACAACAGCAGCCAGCTCCACAGCAAGTTCAGCCACAACCAGCTCCCGCACCCCAGCAGGATATGGGGATCGTCCGCAATCCATTGCCGGAGCACGCTCCTAACCAACACGTGAACCCTGTCACGTCTCTCTACGAGGTGGAGAGAGGGCAGGGATGGCACGAAGAAAACGCCTCTGTCGGGGCATGTCACCATGATCTAACACAAAATCGAACTCCGAGCCTTTTGTGCACACCTCCTTCTTCTTCCACCCTTCAATCGGGACGTCCCCTTTTACGCCCCGTCAATCCTTCTACCTCCACCAATTCTACGGCCCTGCCGGCTCGCTCGCTCCTTAACCGCTTACCACCTCCGCAATCCACCATTCCCCCTTTCACCACCGATCCCACACATGCGTCATCCAGGCCACTCCTACTCCGCTCACCGTCAGCACCCGCTAGCCCCTCTACCACTCCTACACCGGCAAGAGTTCCTCCGCCATCAGTTCAACCACCTTTTGTGCCACGATCTATCCTTATTCCACCACCTACCAATGCTCCTCGCATTCGGATATCCCTCTCTGCTCCCACACCTCCTGCGAGGGCACCTTCATCAAATACCCCTCCCATGCCTCCAGCGGGAGCATCGTTGTTAAACACCACTGTCACGTCCCCTACAGAGGCGCCCCTTTTATTGAATTCCCCTTCGATATCCCCTAGCAGGGTTTCTACTACCAACATTCCTTCCTCTTCTTCCAACCCTCCCCCTAATGTTGCCCCGACAGAGGCGCGCCAAGGCGTTGCACCACTTCGCAGTGGACGGATATTCCACCGTATTTTCCCACAGAGAGAGCTAGAGCCCGTGCAGGGGCCACAAGAGCAAGATCAGGAACAAGATTCAGCGCCGGGAACTCAGTATGATTTATTAAAGCATTTGGACCGCACTCCAGCCAGAATCTCCATTCTTGAATTGATCAAGAGGTCTACCATTCATCAGCTGGCCTTGAAGAAATATCTGCAGAAGGTCATGGTCAATGAGGACCTTCCGGTTGAACAGATAATTACAGTCTTGACCCCTGTCAGCAGTCAGCCGGCAATCACATTCCATGAACATGAGTTAGCACCTCTACCGGCAAGAAAATATGCCTTATGTATTACGGTTGATATCAACAAAGTGGCCGTCAAGCAGTGTTTGGTAGACACCGGTGCGTCTATCAATGTGTTGCCTCCGAGCACTCTGAAGTTATGCGGTATCCCGGAGAGCCAGATTCGGCCATCTACCATTACTGTCACGGCATATGACAATACAAAGAAGCCCCCTCTCGGTATGATTACTCTCAAAGTCAGCTTGGGTCCGGCCACCATTACAGCAGATTTTCATATTCTGGATATGGATCCAACTTTTAACGGCATTCTGGGTCGTCCTTATATTCAGCAGCTTGACGCAGTACCCTCTACAAACCATCAGTGCCTCAAGTTTCCGCACAAGGGCCGCATTATCAAGGTGACCAGCGTGCCGATCTTGCCAGAGGAAGACATTCATGCAGCTTCATCAGTTCCTTCCATATGGCCTGCCAACAAGCCGTTATTATCTGTGCTGGACGTTCCCCGTCCACGGCCAATGTTATCTGAGAATGTTATCACAGTTGCTATGACACCCCTGCCTTCTAAGGGGAAGAAGAAAAAGAAAAATATGATGAATACCCCCGGCTGGGATATTCTATTGAAAATGGGATATCAAGATGGCAAGGGCCTGGGCGCCAAACTCCAGGGCAAGATTAGGCCCATTAAGCCTCAAAAGATGATTGCACGAGGGGGCTTAGGCTACAAAGCACCGGGCAGGAATGAAGGAGAGCCGTGGGCTGTAATGACATCAACCTTTAAACCAGATCGCCAGCCGCTCACCTGGACTCTAAAGACACATTTTGTCACCGGTGGCATTCAGAACAATGAGCAGACTACCGTCATTACGTCATTACTTGATTGTCAAGATGTGCACGCCAGACAGTTTGCTCGTCACATTGCCCCACTAGCTACCTACAAAGCCCTAGAGTCTTTGAGGCCAGATAAAAGAAGAAAAATGGGCAACCCGGAATGTGACTGGTACAGGTGGTTTGACATGAATGATATCACAATCTCCCTGAGTCGCTTGTTCATGCCGACAGATCCAGAGTGGCCGCCGCTGATTCAAGAACTGATTGAAGTGCCAGTAGCAATCACAGATAAAAGGCAAATGTTAAGTGATTACACAGATACTGGGGAGCCAGATGTCCCTTTTGAAGAAGGTTTTTCCGTGGATAGGCTGTGGGCCGGCCTTTTCTCCCTCACTTCTATGCATCCATCTATGTTGGCTTCTCTCTATTCCCGTTGGTTTGGTCACGTGCCGCGACCACCACCGATTACCATCAACTTGTCTCCCGATTCAATTCAGATTTCCCTCCCGATTGCTTCTTCGCTCCTCGAGCGATTTTCTAAAATCTCCATCTCGCCCCCGCGCGGGCCGCCTTTCATTAAATCTTTTTCCAAAGTTGCAATCTCCACTTCTTCTGCTATTCTCCCTTCACATTGCTTTTTACTTGAAAAAGAAAATAAAAACAAAGGAAAACATGAAAACGAAAAAAAAACGCCAAATCTCCAATTTTCCAATCCTCCATTTCTATTGAGGAGACCTCCTATTTTTCTCCCGAGCGCGTCCCAACCCAGGGGCCGCTCTTCCAAGATTCCTTGGTAAATCTTTTCTCCCCCTCTGGTGAGGGGCCCTCCCCTGTATCACCTCCTGTATCCACTTTTTCACCTCCTTCTTTCCTTTCTAATCAAGCTAGTTGCTCTTCCTCCTCTTTTTCCTCTTCTTCTACTAAAAATCATGGGGTAGGTTCACACAAGAAGGCCAAGGGTAAGCAGATTCCTCGCAGATTTTTGTTGGAATTGGCCATCAGATGCCAAGCTTGTTTAGCAATCCCTGAGTTTGTGGAAGAACCGATCATCCTACCAGAATTAGAATATGAGGATTCTGTTGCTGCTTATGAGGGTTTGGGCGTTTTTGAAATCATGAATGATGAAGACCCTATTGAAGAGGGGGAAGAAAGTTATGAAGAATATGAGGACGAGGCTGATGCCTTTGCTAGTGGCATGAGAAGATTCGACGAACCGTCAGCTTCTGTAGAAGAGCCAACCAAAGAGATCAATCTGGGTACCGAGGAAGACCCTAGGATTGTCCTCATCAGTAAGAATTTGCCGCCCTCCGAGGAGGAGGCGCTCATTTTGGTTCTGCAAGAATACAAGGACACGTTCGCATGGAGTTATGAAGATATGCCGGGATTAGACCCTGCGCTCGTTGAACACCGCCTTACACTTAAACCAGGGTCTGTCCCGGTCAAACAACGGTTGAGGCGTTTCCACCCTAACATGGCTTTGAAGATGAAAGAAGAGGTCGATAAACTCCACAAGGCTAGATTTGTTAGAGTCGTCCTCTATCCCAATTGGGTGGCTAACATTGTCCCAGTTATGAAGAAAGATGGAAAAGTGCGAATTTGCATAGATTTCCGGGACCTCAACCGGGCGTGTCCTAAAGATGACTTCCCCCTCCCTCATATTGATGTTTTGATCGACAACACGGCAGGATTTGAAACTCTTTCATTTATGGATGGCTTTTCATGTTACAATCAAATTCGTCTGTCTGAAGAGGATCAAGAGAAAACCTCATTCACTACACCATGGGGGACATATTGCTATGTGGTCATGCCCTTTGGACTTAAGAATGCTGGAGCCACCTACCAGAGGGCTATGATGGCAATTTTTCATGACATGATTCATATTTATATTGAGGTGTATGTGGATGACCTGGTTGTGAAATCAAGAACAAGGATTGAGCATCCTGGGGTTCTGGCTAAGGTTCTACAGAGGTCACGAGAATATCAATTAAAAATGAACCCCAAGAAGTGCGTATTTGGTGTTTCTTCAGGGAAGTTGCTTGGATTCATTATCAGTAAGAGGGGAATTGAAGTCGATCCCAACAAGGCGAGAGCCATTAGAGATATGCCTCCTCCCAAGAATTTGAAGGAAGTTCGAGGATTAATAGGGAGGTTGCAATTCATTCGCCGCTTCGTCTCCCAGCATTCACAAAGATGTAGGCCGTTCTACGAGCTTACCAAGCCGGGAGTCAAGTTTAATTGGGATGATAAGTGTCAGGCAGCCTTTGACGGATTGAAGGATTATTTGGCTAATCCCCCTATCCTGAGGCCGCCAATTCCAGGCAAACCACTTATTCTCTATGTTTCAGTCTTGGATGACTCTGTAGGTGCTGTTTTAGCTCAAGAGGATGAAGAAAGTAAGGAGAGGGCAGCATACTACTTGTCTAAACTTCTTAACCCATGTGAGCAAAGATACTCAGCCATGGAGAAGACTTGTGCAGCTTTGGTTTGGGTAGTTCAGAAACTAAAACACTATTTCCTAGCTCACGAGGTTCACCTCATTGCACGCATGAACCCAATCAAATTCCTCCTTGAAAAATCTATCCTCACTGATCGATTAGCACGCTGGCAAAGCTTCCTTTCTCAATTTGACATCACTTACATTCAGCAAAAAGCTATCAAAGGTTATGCCATTGCCGAGCATCTTGCTCACCACCCTCTCCCCCGCTTTGATCCTGTTAATTCTGAGTTCCCAGATGAAGAATTAATGTCCATTAATCAACCCCTTGATCCTATGTGGACGTTACATTTTGATGGAGCTCTTAATTCTCAAGGAAGAGGGATCGGCATGGTTCTTTTAACACCTGAAGGGGTCACCATTCCATTTGCTGCTCGGCTCACTTTCCCCGTCACCAATAATATAGCCGAGTATGAAGCTCTTTTGGCCGGTCTACAGACCGCTCATCGATATGGTGTCACTCACTTACGGATTGTCGGTGATAGTCAACTCATTCTGCGCCAGGTGCTGGTCAAGTGCCGCACTATCAATCCTAAGCTTAAACCTTACCAGGAACTTGCTTCAGCTTATGCCAAACTCTTTACCAAATTAATCTTCGTTCATGTCCCGCGTAGCCAGAACATCTTGGCTGACACTCTCGCCTCTTTGGCCTCGGCTTTAGTTTTCCCTCCTGAGCGTGATTTTCATGTTCCCCTGATTCATCAGCGTGATACTCCAGCTATCAAGGATCGCGCGTTCCTTGACATTAGGGATCAAGTGCTTGAGAAGGTTAAGCAGAAGGAAGCTCTCAGAGGTAAAGAGGTCATGCTTTTGGACTGGGAAGAAGAGTTGGCTGACGAAGAAAAACCTTGGTATTATGAGATTGCCAGATACTGTAATGATCAGTCTTATCCCGAGGAAGCCACCGCAGAAGAAAAGAAAGCAATTAGAAGAGTGGCTCAGCGTTATACTTTGGTTGGAGGTGTACTCTACAGAAGAGGGCTCACCGGTGTTTTATTGAGATGCCTCGATGATGATGAATCTTGGAAAGTTGTGGAAGAGGCGCATTCTGGTGTGTGTGGTGGTCATGTGAACAGCCAGATGCTAGCTAAGAAAATCCTTAGGCTAGGTTTCTATTGGCCAACTCTAGAAGAGGATTGCTCTATCTATGTTCGTAGGTGTGTCAAGTGCCAACTGCACGCCGACAAGATTCATTCTCCTGCTTCTTCACTCCACCCTACGTCCTCCCCATGGCCTTTTTCCATGTGGGCTTTTGATATCATTGGACCTCTTGGTGACTCGAACCTCCTGACCAAGCAAAAATCATTCATTCTCACGGCAACGGAGTACTTCACCAAGTGGGCGGAAGCAGAAGCTTATGTGGAAATTAAAGCATCAACTGTTTGCAAGTTTATCATGAAGAACATCATCACGAGGTTCGGCATCCCGAGCACCATCGTCACCGACAACGGACCTCAATTTATCTCTCAAGATCTCAAGGATCTCTGCAACAGGTATAACATTGCATTGCATCATTCTTCTCCCTATTATCCGCAGGGCAATGGCCAAGCAGAAGCAACTAACAAAACTTTGATCAAGATCGTTAAAAAGACGTGTGAGGCTAATAAATTTTTGGACTGGCCAGACAAGCTGGTTGAAGCTCTTTGGGCCTACCGTACTTCCATTCGCACTCCCACTGGGCAAACCCCTTTCGCCCTCACTTATGGGATGGAGGCAGTAGTCCCTTATGAGATTCTTATTCCCTCTCTGCGAGTACAATTGGATGAGGAACTTTCTATTGATGAACGTCGTGATTCACTCCTTGCCCAATTGGAACTCCTAGATGAGAAGCGTCTGGTCGCCGCTGAGCATGCGCGCGTTTATCAAAAATAGGCTCTCACGTTTTTACCAAAAGAAAGTAATTGAGAGAAAATTTAAAGTCGGTGAAATGGTAATCAAGAGAATTTTTGTTAAGCCGGGTGGCCCCCGTTCAAAACTCCAACCAAATTGGGAGGGACCGTTCGTTATAAAAGAAGTTTTTCCTGGCAATGCTTATAAATTAACTAATGCTGAAGGTGAAGAGTTAACTCACCCTTGGAACGGTTTATATCTTAAGAAATATTACCCCTGATTTTCAAAAAAAAAATCCAACAAAAAAATGAATAGTTCCCAAAAAAAAAATCTAACAAAAATGAATATTTTCCCAAAATCCAAAAAAATGAATATTTTCCAAAATCCAACAAAAAAAATGAATTTTTTCCAAAAAAAAAAAAAATCCCACAACACAAAAAAAATGAATATTTTCCAAATCCAAAAAAAAGAAAAATTATTAGAATATTCGCCAAAACGAAACAAAGCACCAAAAAAACAGAAACTAAAAACAAACAAAAAAAAAGGGGGCTTTTGTCTTGGCACACAAAAGATCAAGGCCCGAAAGGTCAAAATTCAGAATTCATTCATCAGTCTTGATAGCTTAAAATGGGATTGACACACGCACACACTACACGCTTTATTCTTGAACTCAAGCAGTGCAAAATCTGATAGAAAGTCAAAAACCTGACTAAAAGTGAAAGACAATACCCGTTCTTTTCTTCTTCGGCCCATAAGGGGGGAAGGGAGACCTTGAGGCAGAGGCGCCAAGCCTGTCCGCCGCCCTAGTAGGTGGAAGTCAAGGCCCAAAAGGGAGCAAATGTCACAAAAGCCCAAGTACAATTAGGTTTATTTTTCATCAATGCAAATCAATTCCAAAGTGAAAGTCAAGTTATGAAAAGAAAAGCATGTCAAGAGGGCAAAGTCCCCGCAAGGAAAACCTTGGGCGTATGCGTGCATTATAAACGGGCAAAAAGGCAACAAATTCCCTACGCCAAAGACCGAACCCCAACAGGCATAGGGCAGGGGAGGTAACTTTACTTTGAGCATCCCAGAACCCCTTATGGGCTTCCCCTATATTTTCTTCCATCCTTTCTATGTGGTAAAGTCACGAACTGGCAGGATGGTCAAGACGAACTTAAGAAATTGCACTGTGCGAAATCTCGAATATAAGTCAACTTTGAGCACGTCGACTCCCTTTTAATTATTCAAGAAAGATTAATGAATCCTAGATGGTGACCGTGTAGGGCCCGCGATCTGGATAGCCTTGACAATCTTGTTTGAAGTTTCATATAATTCACGCCTTTCATTAAGGCGTTTTTAATTTAATTCACGCCCTTGAGAGGGTCGTCTTTATAAAATTAACGCCCTTGTTCAGGTCGTCTTTTCGTCAAATTCCAAAATCTTTCACTTGAGTCACGACCTAATCTAAGGCACATTTTTCAAGAAAATAACAAAAAAAATATAAATGATGCATTCTTCATTCACATGCTTGCATTCTGCCTGTGTATATTTCCTTTTATTGTTTGCATATGTGTGCTTGCATGATGCATCTCTCCTTTATTGGTTATTTCACTTTACCTTACTTGATTAAAGGCTTGGCCCCTTGACCCGTCATTAAGGTCAGAATATTACCACCCCTCGCTCATTGGGCAAGGGGCCAAGTCGAACGGATGAATTAACCTGTTTGTTCAAGTGAAAACCGCAGCTGCAGATACAGGGCAAAAGCAAAGTAAACACGAAGGACGTGAAAAGAAAAGTACACAAACACAAGTCCATAACCCCACAAGTGCTCAGGTAACAAAAGCTCAAATCTCATATATATATATATCATCATGTCTATCATGTACAGGTGTGAGGGTGGAAGGGTACAAGTATAAAACTCTCAGCTCTCGCCTCCACTCTCCTCTACTCTCCTACTCTCAACCTCCTCCTCACCGTCCCGAGCTGGTGCTGGTGGAGGAGGCATGGGCCCCCGTGAAGAAGCCGGAACCCGAACGTGGCCCCCTGCCTCACTCCTCTCTCGGAGGGAAGAGCCCGCAACGAAAGTGGAGCTAGTAAAGGAGTACCCTGCAGCCCGTGCTCGCTCACGTCCTCGCTGGAGACGCTCCTCGGACACTCGTAGCCGCTCCTGAGAAAGGATCAACTGGGTCCTCGAGTCGGCTAGCTCTCGCTCACGTACGGCTATCTGCGCCTGGTACTCCCCGCGCTCTTGAGCACGCTCACGTCTCTCCATCTCAAGAGCCACCCGCAGTTCGGCCACGTCCTGAGGAAGCTCCTCCCGTCGCCTCTGGGATCTCTCAAGCTCTGAGATCCGCTGGTCACGAATCGCCAACTCGGTACGTACCGCCCGAAGCTGAGCCACCTGTAAAAGGGTAAGCAAATCATCAATTCCACAATAAATGCAATAATTCAATAATTTAACGATGCATGATTGAATTACTCACCTGTGAGCTCGATGCTCGGAAGCCCTCGTCTACGCAAATAAGAGCGGCTCGGAGCTCTTCGGTCTGTAAGAATGAATTTTTATCAGTACACAATGCTATATCAATAAATTGAATTAACTGAGTTTGAGTTCAGAATTTACCCGTGAAGCAAGGTCTCGCTCCGCTGCCTCGGCCCGTGCAACCGCTCCAGCTAGCTGCTCTGATAGCGCGGTCACCTCCGCGCTAGGTCCCCTCGAGCTAGAGGCCTCCCCTGGATCTCTCCTCACTATTCCCTGCTGGGCACGCTGCATTCATTAAGATCGTCAGTGGCTAATCATCAATAATTCAACAAAAGATTCATTTGCATATAGAAGTAATTTAAGCATTCACCAGGGTCTCTAGGTCGGTCCGTGTGGCGGCTAGCTGGTCCTCCAGGCTGTGTAGGTGGGCCTGGGCGTCTATCGCCGCTATGTCCCTCGCATCCTGCACCCATTGCATGTTAGTCACATGATAATCATATAAACATTTGCATTTAATTTAGAAAAGAGTGCATTCATACATACCCCTAAGACCCTCATCTGGGGTCGGCCGGCGTGTACCTCTCAGTAGCGCCGAAGGTACTCGGAGCTGTCAGTCACGTGGGAGACAACTCGGGTCCCGCCACGCTGCCAGTCGGCGTACTGCTCCTCAAAACGTACCCTCCAGTCGGTTGTCTTGGTACGACCGCGGGTCTTCTTGCCAATCCCTCGAGGCTCTCCGACCTCGATCCACTCCTGGGGCAGGCCCAGGGTCCTCATCACCAACCTGAGCCGTAACGGCTCGATCTCGCTCAGACAGTGCAACCACAGCTCACGCCTGAAGCGAGGTCGCCCCGATACGACCCAAGGCTGGCCCTCATCTGTCATCCCCTCATATGGTCTCCACTGCACCTGCATTCATGAACACGCATCATTATCATTTCATCATATTCAAACAAACAACAAAAGAAATGCATATCATTCATTCATACATACCAGCGAGGGAGGGAAGTCGCGGAACTCTCTCCGTAGAACCCACAACTCGTAGTCGAGTGGAGCACCGAAAATGAGCGGTAACCAGCGTCGCGCCAGAGGGAAGGATCCCTCAGCTCCGGGCCGTGAGTCAACGCGCCCCATCGGCATGTATAGGTGGCTCCACACCTGCATCCATGCATTGCATTAGTAAGGCATTCACATGCATCATAATGACAAGAAAAGAACAAAAAAGATATGAAAATGAGAAGTTGCATACCTGAAGAAGAGGTGAGAACCCCCTGACGGTCGTCTCTCGTCCCATCCCCGTGGACAGATCAGCCATCAAATGCGCCAGCAGCGCCGCACCCCAAGCGTAGGTGCCAACCGCCTCCAGGTCCTCAAGAATCGCCAAGAAGCGGCAGTTGATGACGTCGGCTTTCGTCCCCAGTAGTAATCTCCCGAGCAGTAGCAGCAGGAACCTCCTCAGGTCTCGATCCGCTCTCTCATGGTCAGTCGGGTCCTGGCAGCATACCGATCTCACCCCGTCGGTCAGCCTCTGTACAAACTCACCTAAGGTCTCCCCCGACCTATGCCTAGCATCTCCTAAACCCATCACCGTAGTCAGGTCGGTACGGAAGATGGTCCTGCACTCACTAGGTACCTCATAGACCATATCCAGCCCTAGCAGTTTCTGGGCCATCTCTGTGTAGTCAGGATAGGTGAACCCACTCACAGCCTCACCATCCACCCTCAACCCCGTAATCCTGGTCACATCCTCTAGGGTAGGGACCATGTGCCCCCAGGGCATCAGAAAAGTCCGGCTAACCCTATCCCATCTCTCCCTCAAAACCTGGATCAGTGCTAGGTCAGGTCTAAAAGGCTCAATGGATAGAAAAGCCCTAAACCCCATGGCCTCTACCCTAATCCTCTGGAAGTCGGGGAGACCCTGGTATGCTGCCCAGACCATGACCCATGAGATACGGGTCCTCATCAGCCCCTGCACGCATTAAAAGAGAAGAATTTTGCTTAATTGTTTGGTTAAATCATGTGTAATTACGCTATGTTTTGCCTGGGCATTGATTTTAAACATTTTGGAAGTAACGACCCTCCTCAGGTCGTTTCTTGGTAAATTCACGCCCCTAAAGGGGGCGTTTTTCTAAATGTGATTTGAAGTAACGTCCTGGGTAAGGGCGTTTTTTTATTTCTGAAACGCCTCTGGGTAGGGCGTGATCTTGTGGTTAATTTCTAAAATCCTAAAATGTTTTTCAACTCACGCCCTCGGCTGGGGCGTTTTCCATTTAGGACCGTTCAGTTTAAAAGAGAACTAATGAAGAGACGCCCTCTGGTTTGGGCGTCTCCTGTTAAATAACGCCCTTGTGAGGGGCGTGGCTTTCATGATTTTCAGATATTTCAAATAAAAATGCCAGCATGTGAAATAATTAATGAAAACATTTAATAAGCATGGAATTCATGAAAAATCATAAGTTTTGAGAAACGACATGCTTTAGGGCGTTTTTCATGGAGGTTAATTAATTTTTAGAAAGTAAAAGAAATTTACGCCCTTGGTCAGGGCGTTTTGTTTGTGAATAACGCCCCCATTGGAGGCGTTTCTTTTCTGAGTTGAAGGTTTCATGACCGAGGGCTATGGAATATCAAGAAAAAATAAAATAAAATGAAAATAAAATATAAAAAATGGTTTTGGGGAGGGGGAACTTACCTTTTTGTGTTTCTGAGGTTGTGGCCGGGGCAGTGGTCGTCTGGGCCGCCGGAGTTGGCCCCGGGGAGCGACCGCCGCCGTGGGCGGTGGTCCTTCTTCTTCTTCTTCTCCATTTTCTTCATCTTCTTCTTCTTCTTCTTCTCCACCTTCGTCTTCTCCCCCTTCTTCTGTTGGTGCTCCTTCAGCCTCGTCGCCGCCGGCCACCACCGGTTCTTCTTCAAAGGCCACGACGGCGAGCTCCTCCACGGCGGGTTCCTCTTGGGCGTGGGCATCGTCGAGGTCAACAACCTCGGGGGCACTCACCCTCTGGCGTTTGGCCATGGCTCGGCCTAAAAGAGTTAGAGGGAGATTGAGAGAGTGAGAGAGGGAGATCGAAAGAGGGGGGGGCTCCGGTTAGGGTTTGCAGAAGGGGGAAATGAGGACGGAAGGAGGAAGAAGAAGGGGCCTCATGACTTTTGGGTTTCGAAAAGAATTCACGCCCTAAGAGAAGGCGTTTATAATGGAATTCACGACCATTCCTTGGGCGTTTTATGTAAGTTGACGATGAGGATTAAGGCGTTAATTTCTTTTGCATGGGGAACGATAACCGTCGTCAGACACATTGAATGAGCGTTGATTGATGCAAGGAAAGTAATCATTACTGTTTGAAGTAACGCCTCTGGTAAAGGCGTGTTATTCTTGAGACGTGACTAAGGCAAAGGCGTTATTTTTAATGGTTCAACGATCATATTCTTTAGGGTTTGAAACTAGTCACGCCTTGCTTGAAGTCGTTATTTAAAGTTACGCTCACTAGTGCAGGCGTCAATTTTAATGTAAGCGCCTTGAGATAAGGCGTGTATTGTTGAATTCACGGCACTCTTGGAGGCGTCATTCACAACAGAAACACGGGTTTTTGGATGATTTGGTTCATAATCACAGTGGTAATTGGCTCAATCAGAAATCAATCTTTATTATTTAGAAAGGATGAACTACAATGACTAATGAGCCACTTTGGGCCTTAATTTTCTCAATGAAATTACATAATTTTTCCACTGTTCCTTGTCTTCATCCAAGTCTTCCACAGGTTGATGAAGCTTGCTTAACCTCCACAGAGCTTGAATGGTGATGACCTCTTCTCCATCTTCATTGCTACCTAGGTCTCTTGATCTGATTGGAGGAAGATGAGAGATGTCTTCCAGCACTTGCCTTGGGAGCCCAAGCTGAGGAAGGCACCGGTGTGCATTATATAAGACGAATTCCGAAGCGCCAATAAGACGAAGGTCCGTCCCGATGGAGAAGCGTGCACGAAGTTCTTGCATTTTGAATACACCCGGGGCACAAGTAAAAAGATTCTTTGGCATTACCTTTAAATGCTCCCTCCAATCCCCTCTCTTCTTGATTTGAGGAATCCGGTTGGTCACTCTATTGCTTATGCCTAATGAACCGGTCATATATGAGAGTGAGCTCTTTGAGAAAATTCGTGAGGGTTGTTGGGCTTCATGGCATGGATCGAATTTGAAGTGAAGATCAACCCAACTTGAGAGTACTAGCATGCACCCGTAGATGGGCCTTCCCATGGCCGCTGAAGTAAGCCCGCTATAGAGATATGCTAGGATCGCCGGTCCGGCTCTTTCTTCTTCCCATAAGCTCACCACTGCGCTCAATTGGGACTCCTCTAGAAGGTCCTCCGTGGATGGAAACAGGAGTGCTCCTGCTAAGCACACCACGAAGGCTTTGGTCACCCTTTCTATCTCTTCTTCCTCCTTAGCTTGATCTGCTCTCTTGTACACCCACGAGGCGAGCTTCAAGAGGTTAATTCCTTTAGTGACCTTGATTTGGTTCACTATATTCGGGCTAGGTATCAACGAAGTTAGCAACTCATGGGAGGAGATTGGCCTTGGCATGATGGCCATCTTTTCTTTTTCTCTGTGTTTCATCCTTTTCAAGCCTAGGATCATCTCTATTTCTTCCAACAGGACGGTGGCTTCAAATGTGGAAAATAAGAAAGTATGGGTGGAAGGATGCCATGTTTCGACCAATGCTCCTATGGCGGCCCAATCTATGTAGATTTGATCATAATGCTTGGCATGGGTAATCAACCCCAAGAGATGCCATCTAGCTACATATACCCTCATGTCAGAAGTGAACTTGGAGAGGATGAGGGGCAACCATTTGATTTGGACATATCTTCTAGCTCCCGGAAGATTTGGATAGTCCTGTGAAGAACACATGTGGTAAAAACAAGCATGAGCATATGTAATGTGAAAGGAGAATTCGGCAGAAGGAGCATCGCAAAGCAACCAACAGAAGATAAAGCTTACCTGTTTCAAAGTAATGCGGTTGCTTATGTGCCCTTGTATTTCAGAGATCCTGGGAATAGATATCCTAGGTTTCTTCAGCATTCTGTCCATCGCCGCCTGCAGTTGAAAACAGAGGAAGAACGGAGAGCTTGCAGCAGAGAATCCGGTTGTAGAAGAGTTTGGATGAATTTGTGAAGGAAAGCTTGCCTTTTTATAAGGATTTGAAGAGTCCTAAAGGGTTCCGAAGATAGAAGTTCGATTGGGTTAAGGACTGTGTTCTTAAATCGGAAACGGGTGTTCGTGCTGAATTAACGCCTTGTGCAAGGGCGTCGATTTTTGATTTGACGACTATATCAGTGGTCGTGTTTTATGTCACGCCCTCTGTGAGGTCGTGTTTATTTTTGGCTTCCGCTATTTGTTACGCCTTGGATTGGGGCGTGTTTCAAGTGATTAACGACCTACTATCAGGCGTCTTTCGTGATGTTAACGCCTTGTCGTTAGGCGTGTTTTTATGGATTACAGATCTTTTGATGAACTTAAGTGCTATTATTTGATGAAATTGTTTATGATTAAGCACTTATGATCATGTCATGTTCTGGATGAATTAATGAAAGCTGATAAGTTTCAAAGTGCGGAAGTTTTACAGGTCGAGGCGTTTGGACCACTCATGGGAGTAACATCTTGTCGCCTTGTATCATTTTCTTGTAAGCATTGTTATTATATGATATCTACGTTATTATAATATGTCAAGGACCTTGTGGTTCTGATGAACCTGAAATTTGAGTTCCCCTTCATCAAAAACGATGATGATTTCAGGAGAATCTTGATCACACGGATAGGCCGTTGAGTTGTTAAAGGTTTGGGACGATGGTTCCACTTTCTGAGTTGATACGTGGACAAACGGGCTTCGGCTTAGTGTTAGCACAGAAATATGGATTCTTGACCAGACCTAAACAGCTTAGCAATATTATCCTTGATTATTTTCTATTTTTTAGTTTGTTTTTACCTTTTCCTTTAGCCCAGCATGCATCATGTAGGAATTTGAGTTTCATGCTGAAAACCTTTATATTATGGCAATAATGAAGTTCACTCGCTCTCGATTGAGTTGACATGAGATGTTCCACTCCAAATCAAGTACTTCGTTCTATTTGAAGCCGTTCAGGCTGATTCCTTGAAAGTGTCCCTTTTGTTGGATCTCCATCCCAATTCTCTTTACTTTTCTGCAAAATTTACCTTGGTTGTAGCACATCCACGTTGGCTGGAAATCGCTCTCCAATGGTCTTTCCCTTTCGTGCCCACGCGCACATCCCTTTATTTACTTAGTTTAATCTCCTTTTATCCAACAAATCGATGTTTCCTTGGAACCACTCAGAATTGTTTCACTCAGAATCTTGGAAAGATTTCAAATGCTTGGTGTCTGAGGCGTGTCACATCACACCTTGGCGTCTCCTTATCAGTTCATTCCACTTCATTCCTTTCATTACATTTCATTCCATTTCCGTCTCACTCCCTTGCAAAGTAGACGCCAAGGCGAGACAGCTGTAGACACGCCAAAATTGACGTTTTGTTGATCAAATCTCATGTTATTATGTAAACGCCCCAATTGGACTTCGATATTCCTATAACATAAAGTTTTTTCTATTTTCATGAGTTTTCTGCGTTTTTCCTGCATTTTTGTGAAACACGGCTTGACGGAGGGCGTTACTTTCTAAAGTAACGACCTGTCATAAGGCGTTTTAAAAGAAAGGACGACCACTGGTGAGGGCGTCAATTCCTGGTATTATCCGTTATTATCTGGAATTATCTATTTTCAAAATAAAAAGCATTTTTTTAAGTAACGTCCTTCCTCAGGGCGTGTTTTTAAGAAACGCCGTTATCTCAGGCGTGTTCCTTTAATGCTAAAACAAAGAAAGTTTTATTTCCAAAATTAAATCCAGGAAGAAACGGTCTTTCCTAGGTCGCGTTTCAAGAAACGTCTCTGTGCAGGTCGTCAATTCATAAATAGACGCCCTATCTGGAGGCGTGTTTTCACTCCAAAGTCCTTTCTTTTCCCATCTTTCCCTCACAGTTCCCTGCTATCCTTGGACTCTTACTCGATCTTAATCCTTCCGTGGATGACTCATTACCTATTCTTATCAATTCCTTGTTTGATCGCATCCGTTTAAAGCTATAAAAGAAAAACTCGTTCGATCGTGTAAGGGTTAATGACTCAGAGGGTAAAAAAAAAACTTTAAACACTCAGAAGGTTTAAGTGTTCAGAAGATTGCAAGGAGTCTTCTCTGCATCCGGCTTCTTCCCCTCTGCATCCGGCTTCGTCCACCCCATTCATCCGGTTTTCCCCCTTACTGTCGCCAGGGACAGTGGGGTTTCTCAGTTTCTTTCGTATATTTGTTCTACTGCATCGTATTCACTCATCCTTCGGATTTATTCACACCTTGTTGCATTTTTTTTATCATCATACTCACCCTCCTTTAAATCTTATTAAGGGGTTTTTAAAACAACAAAAAAAAGAGGTGCGCACGTTGATGTACCCCTTTATTTTATTTGCATATGCCATTTGGGATTGATACTACAACAGCACAACTGATTCTTTCATTCTTTGCTTGTTTGTTGTCTATTGTTACAAGGTAATCAAAGAAGAGAACCCTTCTCGTCGGCCGGCCGATTGAGGAAGGAGGAAGGAACTCCACACCATCCCGCGTTTCCGTCTTTGCCAGGTAATTGCGATCACTTTCCCCTTTATTCATCTCCTCTTGAGACCCTCGCGTCTCTGGCGATCACACAACCTCCTTTTAGCACCTCGTGCATATTTTTCTCCGCATTATTGATTATTGCTTATTCTTAATATTTTTCTTAAGAGCGGATTTTCATCCGATCTACAGTCATATGCTGGAGAGGGGTATGACGACCATAGCATACTTGATGGCATCATGAAGCAGACAGTTGCGAGCTGGTACGGTCACTGGGCCGTAATTCCATCGCATTATTACCATCACGGTGCCACCGAGTGGTTGATAGGTAATATGCACCATTATCGGGTGCCGCTGGAGCGGGCAGGGATCAGGTATGCGGTGACTACCGCACTGTACGCATACCCCTGTTACACTGGGCTACTGTAGGGGCTACTGGAGTGCTTCAACCGCCGTTGGAACATGGTGGCCACCACAGAGGGAGAGACTTCACTAGACTTGTGATCTCTGTATAGGTTTCTCTGGACTGCCGATTGGCGGCGAGGGGTATGAGGAGGTAGTGCTGGACGACCTCCATCGCTGCCACGGAGACGGACAGGGGAGGTACCGGGTACCTTTCAGCTACTGGTATCTCGTGAAGCCCTGGAGAGTCCTGGCCCTGGCGGGGAGAGAGAGAGCAGTACAAAATCCAAGAGTGCCACTGAATGTATGGGTTCGTCATTTCTACAACGGCCCGTTCTGCTTTTATCAGGAGTTTGCCAGGGACCAGGCTCCCTGGGAGGAGTACACGGAGGTGCTTCAGAACCTACAACAGGTACATCTATGCTCCACGGTGATGGGAGGAACCCCCATGGTCTGCCAGACGTGACGGACCTTGCCGCCTACCTGGCGTATTGGCTGGCGACATTCGTGGTCCCGCACGGGGAGGATGGCTTGCTGAGGGCCGAGCTACTGTGGCTGGCTTGCTTGTTAGCTGAGGGGAGACAGTTGGCCTTGGCTCCTACTGCACTGGCCAACATCTACCAGGGACTGGGGGCTTTGGCGGCACACTCAGCACCGAGGGAGAAAAGTATGCTCCTACCGACTCACTACCTTAGTGCGTGGGCCGGGTTGTTGTTCCCAGGCTTGGTGACGCGGGGGATAGTGAGGAACCCGACGGCACCACTCTTGTTCAGTTTCCCCGGGAAGCCTGACGGGGATGCAGAGGCATAGCTGGAGGGGGCCAGGTGGGCCCTTTGTTACTTGCCCGCTAGGGGCAAAGAGGGGCTACCCTTTGATACCACTACGAGGGACTCGCACCTCTTCTTGGGTTCTTCAGGAGGAGGGGTGACCAGCGCCCACCCCAGTCAAGAGGGGGTAGATACGGGGCTACAGGCCGAGTGGATACGGAGTACCCGGTCGGCTGTGCTGACGTTACACCGGTCGACGATGAGTTTCCTGGAGCCGTACTACCCTCATCAGTTCGTGAGAAACTTTGGGTACGACCAGGGGATCCCGCCGAATCGGGAGTTCCCTTTGACAGGGAGGTAGTACCGCGGCAGAGACGCCCACCTTTTTGCGACAGCATGGTGGGATTTCTACAGTCGTTGGGAGTCGGACCAGTTTTTGATGCCAAGACCAGGACGTCGAGGGCGGTTCGACGTTCACTATGCCAGGTGGTGGTTCGAGCACAGCCACCTGTACCGATAGAAGGCCTCCGCGATCCGGAAGGCGGAGGAGAGCTGTTTGTTGAGGGAGGATTTGCCTCCCATTACATTGGATGACGGGTACCTGAGGACCCGCATCGCTCGAGTCCGTCGGGAGATTCGGGGGGGCCGTGAGGAATGCGGCTTGGGTGCTGGCGATGAGGCTAGAACAGCTGGTGCTCCTACCATCAACCACTTTCAGGGCTCCAGGTATGGCTTTGTTTAGTTTGCTCCGTCCCCTTATTATTTTTTGGTTACAACATTGTCGTTGTATAATGCTGTGTCTATTGATAGGTTCGGGGACAGAGGGGGATAAACCCTCCACAGAGGCGTCCTCGGGAAATGGGGATAGCAGTTTGCAGCTGAGGCGAAAATGCCCTCGAGTGGAGGCTACAACGACTGAGACTGGCGAGCCCTCTGGAGGGCTCAAGACCGGCGGGCAGGCTGAGGCGGAGACCACTTTGAGTAAGTGTCGTTTCACCTTCTTTGATCCTACTAGGTTTAGCCATGGTACATGGCTAATCTTGTTTTGCTGGACTTGTGTTTTATAGCCCCACCGGAGACTAGAGTGGAGGCGACTTTCTCGCCCCCTCGGGAGGTGGCTCCTCCACCTGAGGAAGGGGACGAGTTTGAGATAGAGATGGAGGGGCTCCTTCATATGATGGACAAGCCTGCACCCCATGCTGGGACCTTCCCCGACTTTGAGTTGTGGGAGGCTACTGGTGGAGCTCCTTCGAGTAAGGGCTTCTGACGCTAAGTGTGAGCTGTGATCTCGCTTGTTTCTGGTTACTGACATAACCGTCTGGATTGTGTAGGGGAGGCAGAGGTGTCGGGGGACCAGGCCCCAGCTGAGATACCGAGCAGAGCCCCTGGGCAGGCGGAAGAGCCAGCACCTGCGGCGGCTGGTAGTGGTCCGGGTAAGTGTCCAATTATTGTCGAGGGGACCTTCCCGTCATTGTTGGACTCTTTTAGTAAGAAAGAATTATTGACTTGACTTATGTTGCTGGTTTGGCAGGTGAGGATGCGGTAGCTACTCTGGAGATGATCCGGGGGCTAGTTGATGCCGGCCCATCGGTCGTCCTCCCGCTCTTCGGGGACGAGACTAGGCAGGAGACCTCCGTGCTCCCATCCACCATCGGGGAGACATTGGGCAGGCTATCGGAGCTACTGGGGAAGCTGCCTCTCCCACCTTTACTGACCGTGGTGTCGGCTTGCGCGGTGGGGCTGGTGGAGTCATCCAACATGGGACCTTTAGGTACGTAGCTGAGTATTTAGTTGTTCCATGGTGGATTGCTCTACTTCGCCCACTCATACTAAGCCTTCACTGGGATTGATTGCAGGGACCTCTTCCCCCTTGGAGGAGGGAGAGCTACCCCGAGACACGGCCCGAGTCGCAGGAGATGAGCCTACTGTCGCAGCTTCTGCTGGGGGCGACGAGGAGCTCGTCAACATTGAGGGGGTCTCTGCAGGGGACACCCCAGCTGGTGAGCTTTTTCCCTAGAACCTTTGGTTTGGGAGTTGTCTTCTCGTGAGGCTATATTTGGGTAGTAGCCTTACTCGGCTTACTGGTGTGCAGGTGCCCCTGATCGGCTCATGGTCGAGAGTTCATCGGGGACCTCATCTGGTTCTTCGGGCAGCGGTAGCACGGCCATGGAGATCGACGGGAGCTCGAGCTCAAGCTCTTCTTCCTCCGAGGCTTCTTCCACCGGTGATACTGAGATGAAGGCAGCGCTGGAGGGTACGTGTAGCTCCTTTGCTCCCTTTACTTGTCTTTGATTCAGGCTTATGGCAGGGTTGACATTTTTGTTGTGTCCAGGGCTGGAAACTAAGGAGGAGCACGTGCTGACTCCTGTCGAAGAGGGTCTGGGAGAGCACTCTACTTTTCTGATTGTTACTGGGGACACCCGGATGACAGAGGAGCCGCTGCCCTCCCCGACCCCAGCAGAGGATGCTGCTGAGGTGGAGGGGAGACTACCTTTGCCGACCCCGAGTGGGGGTGTTATAGACACAACGGGGGCCATGTCAGGTAAGAGTCGGGCTCTTTTATCAGCTTTTCCACCTTGTCTTGTCATAGGGTCATCCAGAGCATTATTGACCCGTTCTGTATTTGGTGGCGTTGTGCAGGTTCTTCTGATGTACTGGCCGAGGTGGGCCACTCCTCCCTGGAGCTGGGGGTCGAGTGGCCTACATTTGTATCTCCATCAGAGCCGCTGCTGGACGTTAGTGTAGGCACGGCTTTGCTCCAGCGCGCTCGAGGCTACGCAGGAGGTTACCCTCTGCCTTCTCCGGAGGAGCTCCGGCAACGGTTGAGGGAGTGCACACAGGGATATCATGGGCTTGGGTTCCCACGTGAGCTCTGGATGTCTGGCTTGGCCGGCATTTGGACGGAGTACCTGTAGCTTCTCGAGGCGGAGGAGCAGAGGACTCGGTGGCTAGGGGCCGTCCGAGAGTTGGAGGAGCAGCGGGCTTGGCTTGCACTGGCGGATACCGAGCAGGTGAGGCGTGCCGACGCGGCCGTGTTGCTTGTTCAGGATCACGCCGCACGGCTGAGGGAGGCAGAGGGCAGAGCCGAGGCCCTAGCGAAGGCCCTGGAGGAACATCGGAGAGACGTGGAGCTCGCTAGGGCCGCGTGGCAGACTGCTGAGATGGGGGCTGAGGCAAGCGTGCAGCTTGCGTTGACCTTGAAGGCGGAGCTGGCTGCCACGGAGTCCCGCTTGGCGGAGCTGGTAGGGAGCGAGGCCAGGCCGTGATTGTATCAGCCCCCCCCCTTTTTGTTATCCAGATTGTACATTTTTTGTTACCCCAAGGGCATGTCTTGGGCCCCCTTTTGCAGAGTATTAATGACAAATTTTGGATTTTGACGTTGTTATTTGTTGAGTTGCTCCACTTCTTATTCCATGGAACTGTATTGAATGTAGGGAATGGCGACCACTCACCATTCGTCTGCTTGCTTCTTTCCCACTATGTGCTGGTGCAGAGTGTAGCAAGTTAGGTTTACCCGATTTAGGAACATCAGAGTAAGGAACTGGGCATGAGGGATAGTGTGACTGAGTTCTTGGTGCTTGGAACTGAGAGCTGGATACCGGGAAGTAGGAGCATAGGTCAAATGCTGGGGGCTAGTCTCTTGAAGAGGAAAGCCCATGTTGTATGAAGTTAGCGTAGGTTTGCTAGGATATGGTGACCTATGGGGTTAAGCTGGGGGTTGGTTCTGGGACGCGTCAGTTATAGGCCGACGCCTAGGTGTTAGTTGTCTTCATGTTGTTAGTCGAAAATGCGGTTTATATTAGGTTGAGAAGCTGAGGCTGTGATGGCCGGCTGACCACGAGAGATATGCCGGTCAAAGGCCAGAACTGGGAGAGGCTGGAGCTGGCCACCTAACTTGTGAAAGAAACGTAGCCAAGTTGTAGGAGTTGGGTACTGGTGTTGAGTCTGGGGACTGGCTCACGGAAGCGTGATGACTGGGTCGTCGGACCGACAACTGGCCCTGAGTGGCTGGCCCAGGGAGGCGTTGTAGCCATGATGCTGGAACTGGAGACTGGGACTGGAACTGGGTGGCTGGCCTGTGAAGGTGTTGAAACCACGGTGCTGGGACTGGAGACTGGAGCTGGGACTGGGTGGCTGGCCTGTGAAGGTGTTGAAGCCACGGTGCTGGGACCGGAGATTGTAGCTGGGATTGGGTGGCTGGCCTGTGAAGGAGTTGCAGCCGAAACTAGAACTGGGAGCTGGCGGCTGGCCTGTGAAGGCGTTGTAGCCGAAACGGGGACTGGAAACTGGCGGATGGCCTGTGAAGGCGTTGTAGCCGAAACTGGGACTGGAAACTAGCAGCTGGCACTAGGGATGACCGACCCTCAGGGGTGTAGTGGCCAACACTATAGTGGAATGATGTGAAAGTTACCGTCAGCGAGGTGTCGCGGTTGACGGCTTTCATTAGTGAAGAGTGGAGAGGGAGAGAGAGTTTTTTTCTCTTTACCAGCCCTACCGCCCTTGCGAGTTTTCACCAGAGTTGACCCCCTTTAGCTTTTTCCGGTGCGCCCTTGCGGGTTTTCACACCGAGGGGTTACCCGATTTTGCCTAAGGCGCCCTCTCGAGTTTTCACCTTAGCTGGGTTAGTGGCAATTTTTACACCTAGTCGGCTCCCTATAATGGATTCGACCAGGCCCGCCGGGGTATCTCTATTTTTAACCCCATTTTTTTATTTTTTTGAGACTGCCGTCCATAGCATGTTGCTGTCATGGGACGTAACCTGAAACCGGAGGGTGTAGGTAGCCGGATATTGTTCAGCCATTAATAAGGGCTTTTAGAAATCCTCACGCCATGGTGGCGAAGGACCATTTGCAGAGGATGTAGGATGTAGGGGCAGAGAATGATGAGTATCTGAGAGTGTATTGGGATTGAAGTCTACTGGGATGGTGACCGAGAGATTGATTTGTCACAGGGACTGGTTGACTTGTAGTGTCGAAGCAGGGGCCAAAGGTTGACCAAACTGAGTGGAAGTAGTACAAGGCCAACTGGGGATTGGACGGTTAGTGCCGTAGCAGCGTAAATGGATTGGAGACTAGCTCTGGATGAGGCTAACAGCGCACCAAGGAATAGGTGGAAGGCGTTCTGACTGGTGGGGAGAAGAAGATTTTATCGTTATCGGCTCACCACCCTTTCGGGTTTTCGCTAGAGCCGACCCCCTTTAGCTTTTTCCGACACGCCCTTGCGGGTTTTCACATCGAGGGGTTTCCTGATTTTGCCTGAGGTGTTCTCTCGGGTTTTCACCTCAGCTGGGTTGATGGCCTTTTTGCCCCCAGTCGCCCCCTTGTGGTGAGGATGACTAGGTCTGCCGGGGCATCTCTATTTTTAACCCTATTTTTGTTTGTTGTTTTTTTTTCTTTGCTTACCTATGAGCCTGGAGGCTAGATTGGTGCCGGTGCAGAAGCGCCCATGCTCCCGTGGTGACGGGAATGAGGGCAAGAAGTTAGTTCCCCCGGATGCCTGGCGGTGATTTCGAAGAGTTGAGCTGGCTGGTTGACTGGGAATTGCAGACTGGGAGGATTGGCCGGTTAGATCCTTCACGAGGAAGGACCGGCCTTACTGGTAGCAGCTGGAACGTGTGCCTTAGTCTGGCTGGAGCGCGAACTCGTGCTCTGGTGCGTAGTATAGTTTCATGTGTTTGCCGTTGAGAGGCGGGAACGGTCTATGACTTTTGTGATCAACGACCATGTAGACCCCACCCTCATAGACATTCTGGATGATGTACGGACCTCTCCAGTTCAGCAGAAGTTTTCCACTGAAGCGCCCTGCCATGACTTCCTTTTCCTTGATCATGACAAGGTCGCCTTGTTTGAAAGCTCGCTGCTTGACGAGCTTATCATAGGCCCGGGCCATGCGGGCGTGGTATACTTGCAGGTGTTTGTAGGCTTCGAGTCGCTTTCCTTCTAGATCGGTGAGCTCTTCTAGCCTTCTCTGGTTCTCACTTTCGTCAGGGCCAGCAAGACCGGTGTGGATTGTCACACGGTAAGATGCAAACTGGATTTCGATGGGGATAACTGCTTCTGTCCCGTAAGCAAGGGAGAACGGCAAGCACCCCACGGCGGTTTTGTAGACCTTCCGATAAGCCCATAATGCTTTGAAGACCTGTTCACCCCAGTCACGTTTCCGATGGCTAACGACCTTAGCAAGGAGCTTGCAGAGAGTTTTGTTGAAGGCTTCCGCTAAACCATTAGCCTGAGGGTTATAGACCGAAGAGGTTCTCCAGTCGATGTGGAATTTAGCTGCTAACTGGTATATAGCTGGTGCGGACACACGCCACTATACACGCCAGTGGACGAGGACATGGCGAGACCCGGATAGCTCGCGGAGGACGTAGACGCATCCGCCGAGCCTTCACCTTCATTTCCCATTTGTTTGGCCTTGCTGGGCCCTATTTGGAGCTTATGGATGATTAATGGGTTGTAATAAGGCTAATGGGCCTATGGTCTTGTAATGGGGTAGAATAGTATTGGGCTTGACTAATGGGCCTATGGTCTTGTAATGGGCTAGAATAGTATTGGGCTTGACTAATGGGCCTTTAAATGGGCCAAGCCCATGGGCTAGGTATGAATGGGTCAAATGGGTTAACCAATGTGAATGGGCCAAAGTGTGAAAAGGTCCATGAGTCTAGTGGCTATGTGTGAAAAGGGGTTCATGTGAACAAGGCCAAGGGCTAGGTGTGCTAAGGTGTGAATGGGATCAAAGGTTGGAGGCTGGTGGCTAGTGGAAGGGGGCGCCCCCCCCCTCCTTGGTTAAGGTTAGGCAGCCACCCCCCAACCTTGTCTCCCCTCCCCTTTGAATTTCAAAGGTAGGTAAGTCTATGTCCCCTTGTCCCCCTCTCTCCCCCTCTTATTGTCAAAGGGGCGCAGCCCCCTCTCCTCCCCTTAATCCCACGCAGGTCTCAACCCCTACCCCTTGCCAATTCCTATATAAACATGTGTATAGTGTTAGGGAAGAAGTTAATGAAAGATTAGTGAGAGAAAATTGCATTTAAGAGAGTGATTCTCTTGTTCTTCCTTGCGTGTGATGCCCTGCCAAATCCTGTGACAGGATTTAATCTGGGCGTGTGACTCGCCCCTCTATCCTCCCTATCCCCTTCATATCTGATTCTACAAAAATTATCAGTGAAGCTTCTACGAGTCAAGAAGATTTCAGAGGTGGTTTCGCATCTATCGGAGTTCTAGATCGCCGGTAACAATTCATCTCGTGACGGCGCGCAGATCTGCCCGAGCTTACTGTCCAGATCTAGAGTTTACTGATCCCGAATTTCTCCAGATCCCCTCTCAGGCATTCTGGATCTGATTTCCTGAGTGATTGAAGGATTTTTAGTCCTCTTCGTGCTACCGCCGATCTCGTCTCGATTTGAGATCTGTGCTGATCGTGGCGACGATTTTCATGGGATCGCGCAAGCTGATCTGTGCAGACCCGACTCAGCACCAGAGCCAACTTCCCAAAGTTGCCCCACCTCCTCCCTTATAGATCTGTGCAAGATCTTCAGTCTGTGTCTTCCTACAGACGTCGCCGACGAGGTGCCACAAACGGCGCCTCGTTCCGACATCGGCAACCAATTTTCCCATAATTATTTGTCTTCCTGTGCAGTTCTGAGTGCACAAAACCAAAAGCTGAGAAGAGTTGCTGTTGCACCCATATCTGAAAAGATCTCATCACGCCCTTCGGAGCAAACGATCTTCATCCTGTTGCCGATGTTCTACAATAAACAGAACCCCGATCCGGCATCGGATCTTGGATCACCGGCCTTCGCAAGTTTGCTGTACAGGGTGACCAGCGCTGGCAGAACCAACTCGGCTTCCAATCGGCTTACCCGATCGGCTCCGACTCGCTTCCCTCACCTCCTGCGAGTGCGGCCCATCAATCCGGGTTCCAGTAACCCCAAAATTGGTGTTTGTAACCCTTTACCTCCCTGCGTGGAGTGGGCGTTAAGTTCTGAAATTGTAAACTTAACAATTGTGTGTATTGGGGTTGTTCAGATTCGGCCGAGAATTCTTCCCCACGCCTAGTTGTGGAGGTACGTGCTCGTTCCTCTCTCACATTGCTGATTTAGTATATTATCTAGTATGCTGTGTTTGTGAGATTAGGGCCGTTATCTAGTTTCAATTACCGTGATTGTGTGCGAGTGAGAGCCGTTCCTTAGCTCCAGTCGAGCACCGAGCTCGGACTACACCACCCTAGGCGACAGTGGTTCCTTATTCGCTGTGATCCCCACGTTTCCCTCGCAAGGGACGATCGTCGGGCTAGTAGAGTTGCTGTTGAGAGACATCTCCACCTGGAGAACGCCACGGTAGCCAGCCGTTCGACTTACCTTAGTGGGCTAGTGCTGGCCGCACTTCGAGTCCGTCATACGTCCTAGCCCGGTCGAGTCATCCGTCCCGCATCAAATTGGTATCAGAGCGTGGTTGAGTCTAGGGTAGTCGTTGCACATGTCTTGCATGGTCTAAGTCAAGTTTAGGAGCATCATGTTTTAAAACAAAACAAAAGATGTCTTTTGGGGTCGCATTTGCATTCTAATATTTGGTATATTAAAAGGTGTTGTCCGAACGTTAGGCTACGTCTATCGGGAGGTCCGCACACTCGCGTCGAGGAGACCCTCGGGTTGAACCTCTGCCACATACCGAATCTTGGTTGTTTCTAGGTGTAGTCGAGTCTCATTCCAACCTTGCATTGTCTAGTGTTTGTCTCCACGTGTCGGCATGTCCACCCATTAGCTTCCCCATGTCCCATGGATCCCCAAGGGCCCACATCATATGAATGGTGGCGACACACCCGAGGATGGGGAATCCAACCCCACCACATCCGTAGGCCCAAAGCCTCGGACTTCTATGGATCCAAGGTCCCGAGCGACTACCTCCAATGGGAAGCCACTATGGACAAATACTTTGCATGTTATCCTATGTCCGAGGCCAGGCAATTCTATTTTTCCAAGGAAAGACTTCTACACGAGGCCACCGAAAAATGGGACCACATTGAACGTTTGAGAGAGGTTAGGAGGCAATGGCCCATCGAGTCATGGTGAGACATGAAGAGAGAGCTTAGGAAGATCTACGTTCCCCAACCGGTCACCTCCAACCGACCCCACCCAATCACCTCCAACCAAGTGGGTCCTAGTCGGAGGCAAAGAGCCCCACACGTAGATGAGCCTAGACCCAAGCCTAGGCCGGATGATTACGGGCAAGTCCACTCCGATACCCCTACTCCAACCTGGACCGTTGCCGAACTTGTGCAAATGATTTCGGATCGGGTGGATAGGAAGTGCGCTTATTTTGAGTCGTTGGTCTCCCCTTGCCCACCTCCGCGACCGGAGGTAGCTATACCCGAGCCTAGGGAGGCCATAGCCCGTAGCCCCAACCCGACCCCATCTATGGCGTCCCCAAGCCCTCTCTCCATCATAGAGCCCCCTCCTTCCTCACCTATGAGAGCTCCATTGCCATCTACTTCCGATCTTTATTCGGAACCATCTTACTTGGAGCCACCTCAGCCCGAGCTACCCGTGTTTCTAACGGGAAAGCTACTCATAGCCGAGCCGCTTCTTAGCTGGCTTAAAACTGGCTTGGTCCCTACCACACCTTACTCTCCACCCCGGGAGCCAACACTCCCAATAGTCCCCATTAACTCCTTTCAGACCACTTTCAAGTCCTTTTGCTTCATCGAAAGTGTAAAGGATCTATTAAGGAGTTTAGAATGTCAATGGGAGCTGACATATACATTGGCCTTAGGGTCTAACAAACCCTATACTCATAGCTTTATGCTCCCATCTTTGGGGTCTATTACCTCGGTGTACACCTTGGGTCCTATCACCACCGAGATCCTGTTGTTCCTCCCCATTCCCGATGAGCATGATTGCATTCCTTTCATCCCAAGGGAGGAACCATACTTTATATATGAGACCACCGTCCCATCTCCCTTCATGGATGAAGGTGACCATCTACACCTTCACAAAGTCCACACATGGGACCGTGTCGCATGGGAGTCCATCACATGGGGTCATACCTTCTTTGACCATTTTCACCCCTTCACTAGTGAACCTCCCGAGCTATCATATTCACTCCACTTCTTCCAAGGAGTTCACTATCACACCCCTACCCCTCGGTCTAGTTGGCATGCCTTACCTACGTCTAAGGGTGATGACGAAGGTAGTTTTAGATCTCCTAGTGTAATACCCCAATTTTTTTTTCAAGAAATTAATTAGCAATTAATAGAATAATTCCTTCATAAATAGAATAAGTTATATTTTGACTATTTTATAAAAATCCAAAAAAAAATATATTCTTGTAGAGGATAACACGCTTAACAAACTTATCTTCTGTGTCCAACCCAAATAAAATCTGTAAGAAGGCTGAATTAGTGGTTTAATCCCAAATTAAATACTTAGTTAATCATACCTTAAAATGCGGAATTCGAGCCCAATACTCAATCAATTGAGCCCAAATTGGTGGCAAATGAAAGGCTAAGATGAGAGGATCGTTTCCCCTCTATTAATCTCCCGAAACCCTAACCCTACGAGATGCAATCGGTGGAGTTTTGGCGTGTCAACAATTGCGGCGGCGTTCACATTGACTCGACTTACGCGGATGAATTCTCCCTGCATAGAACACCCTAGAAGGTGTGCGACCTATAAAAATGCTCCTTAGGAACCCTATTTTCATTTGGAAGCTGTGGCAGCCGACGAGAACCTTAGACGAGGGTGAATTCCAGCGATCTCTGACGTGGGGTACCTAGCGCGTCTTCTTCCTTTTTCTTCCATTCTTCCCTGATTGAGGTAGGTTCTCTCGGGCTCAAACCTCAAGTAATATATCAAAATGTTCAGCATCTAGTCCTTTTTCTTTTGATATATGAAGCCCCAAATATTATGTAGTATCCTGTGAGTATTTTAAGGTTTAGTAGAAGCATGTCAAATTAGGGTTAACTTTGTTCCTCTCCGATTTAAGTAGAGACTTAATAGAGTAAATATGAAATTGATTCATGCATCTCTTGTAGAGTTTTTCGTGCTCTTTTCATTGATTACAAAAGCCCCAAATTTCATGCTGTATATCATGCGGATTTCATGTTTTAATCTAACCCCAGCCAACCTCGCCGGAGGCAGGCAAGGCAAAAGGGGCGACGACCTGTTAAGGTTGTGCGGCTTCACGATAGACCGCCCAACCCTATAGGCAGCCGTATACTGACCGTTCAAGATTTTGATCTTTGATCATTTTCCTCGACCCATGTTCTGACTTGTGCGGCCACATGATAGACCATACATCCTATACAGGCAGCCATCTATTGACCATTTATATGTTTTTATACCTGATCGTGTCCCTGGAATGTGCGGCCGATCCCCAACTGCATACCTATCCTGCGGCTAGTTCCAGACCGCACATCCCTTCCAGCGGCACACTACCGACCGTCCATCTCCAGCAAGCCTTCGGACCTGAAGGGTCATGTGCGGCCTATCTGTGACCGTATATGGAGATGTAAGGTCCAGAACCGACCACACATCTGTAACAGAACAGATTTAATTATTTTCTACAGCATGTTATGTTAATAGATTAGTGGTAAATGGCATGTTAGCAACACACCTAATAAACTGTAATTCATGACAGTAAATAATTCTTGTTGATTTATTTAATTTGAGCTTGATCTTGATTGATCTTTCCAATGAATGTCAATTTAATTATATATGAACCATTTATAATTGAAATGGCTATCAGGTTTACACTTGTTATAACCGTTAATTTTGAACCATTTGTATTCCCTAGATTTGATTTAGACTCCATCGAACTGCTGTGATTTGAGTCTTAGTCCGAATTAGACTAACAGAGACTTGAGCGGCCACTTGTGGACCGCATAAACCAATGAACGGGCCCGTGGAGACCGTTCATGCCTGGTAGATGCCAACTTCTCTTGGCCGATTATCCTTGATCCATCTTCGGCCAAATCCTGATTTGATCAGTCCAGTAGACCCTAGGCCGACCAGCAAATAGTGGGCTGGACTCTGGTTCAGTTCCACCCTGCCTATGGTAGCTCGGGAGCCCACTTGGGCTAAATTCTAACTCATGGTGAGGCCCTGTGTTGTACGACCAGTAATGGACCAAACATATTACAGGCGGCCCTTATTGGACCGTTCAACTAGTGAGCGGCTCTGTTAGGGCCGTATATCATGACCTCGATTTTATAAACTTCTGGCCTTGTGCGGCCCATCCTTGACCGTTCTTGTGGTTGAAAGGCCCATCCTGGACCATTTATCCTTGACCTCGTAGTGGCTGATTTTAAGTCCAGTTCCTGGTAGTGCGGCATATCAGTGACCGTATAACTCTTGAGCGGCCCATTACTGACCAAGTATATTATAGTTTTTCGAAGGGTGATTATTTCATGATTTCGAATTATGTGAGCTACTCTAGCCTATCTAGGCTATGGTATTTCGCGATATGACCTAGTGTTAGGTCTATTGATCGTCAATTATAGTCCTGTGAGATAACTATTCCTCTCGATTAAGGAGCTTATTGTTTGGACTCTTAAGAATCATTATTCTTACGTCCTTTACCTTGACTACATGAACTCGACCTTGGAACTCTTGGCCATTAAATATTGTGGATGTCTAGTTTCGTGGGATCTGCGATCCAAACAAATCAATGCCATGGCAAACAAATGAAGGGCCCAGTCTGGTCCTGGGAGGAGCACCCGAAGAGTACTTGATCCCCGAGGAGGTGAATGACTAGGTGTGGCATTTGGCACCAGTACTATCTAGCGTGTTGGGTCTACGACATTCCACATTCTCGTGAAACTTGTTATTCATGTTTAAAGCTTGAAGTGCTTGCTTGCTTGCTTGACATGACTCGAATTGACTTGCAAATGGCCATTCACTAAAAATCTTGTTAATCTTGCTTGATATCTCGACATGCAATTATTTCTTCCATTTAATTATCATTACTATTTGAATCTTGATGATTATTTAGTTCTGCTTATTTTTCTCACGTTAATCATGCATATTCATTAATTGGTTAATCACTTAAACTATGCTTGACGATAGAGTATAATTCCTACTGAGCTTCTTGCTCACCCCTACTTCCAATCCTTTTCAGGTAACGCGGTAAACGGAACGTTGCAAATGGTGATCGGATCAATGTGATCGAGTGAACCTAGAACCTAGAGATTTTAGTCTGTCTTTTTACCTTCTTGAGTCTAGCTAGTGTCGTGAGTCTAGTTATTTCTTTTTCCTTCCCTTGTTATTTCCTCCTTTAATTTGAATCTAATATTGTAAAGTGGGTCAAATTATATTTTTAATATTAATAAGAGCTCGTATTTTCAATGTGTGTATGGCCTTCATGTGTTTAATCGTGGTTATTTATTTTCGCTCTTGTTATCATGACTGTTAACTGCCACGTTCCGAGTATCGCTTCCCGCTGCTATCGGTTCGGGGTGTGACAGAGGTGGTATCAGAGCCTCTGTTGTTTGAGTCCTAGGTTTTTGTCCAAGAGTATAGGTTACCCTAAGTCATATGACCCGTGTCATCCCTTGTCACCTAGTGAGATTGGGTAGTATCTTGGGTTAAGTAATAAAATATATACAAGATTGCGTTGTGTTACGCGTAAGGGTAATGAAAAAGTTAACCATATAACTATTTTGCAGGTCTCTAAGCCATTCTTAAAATGAAAGCGAGTGGGTCCATGGGTAAGCTAAGATTTGGTTCTACTAGAGACTGGCGAGTCCGTCATAAAGAAACCCGAAGTAATAAGAAGAAGAAGAGCAATATTACACAAATGAAATGTTTGTACTGTCACAAACTTAGTCATCTCGTAAAGGAGTGCTGGCGAAGGAGCGGAGCGTGTCTGCGTTGCGGAAATTAGGATCATAAAATGGCTAACTGTCCTAAGTTACTTCCACAAGCAAAAATATAAGAAGAATCGGAACCAACTTCTATCGAATGAAGAATTATATAAGGTATTGTTCTCTTTTATCCCTAACTACAGCTAAATTCTTTCGTCATTAGTTGTATGATTAACATGTTATTTTGATAAATAAGATCATCTTAATTCAAATATTTAAATAATTGATAATACCTGACGAATTTGGGGATCAAATTCCTTCAAGTAGGGGAGGATGTAATACCCCGATTTTTTTTTCGAGAAATTAATTAGCAATTAATAGAAGAATTCCTTAATAAATAGAATAAGTTATATTTCAACTATTTTTTAAAAATCCAGAAAAATTATATTCTTGTAGAGGATAACACATTTAACAAACTTGTCTTCTGTGGCCAACCCAAATAAAATCTATAAGAAAGCCGAATTAGTGGTTTAAGCCCAAATTAAACACTTAGTTAACCATACCTTAAAACGTGGAATTCGAGCCCAATACACAATCAATTGAGCCCAAATCGGTGGCAAATGAAAGGCTAGGATGAGAGGATCGTTTCCCCTCTATTAATCTCCCGAAACCCTAACCCTACGAGATGCAATCGGCAGAGTTTTGGCGCGTCAACAATTACGACGGCGTTCACATTGACTCGACTTGCGCGGACGAATTCTCCCTGCATAGAACACCCTAGAAGGTGTGCGGCCTATAAAATTCTCCTTAGGAACCCTAGTTTCATTTGGAAGCTGTGGCGGCGGACAAGAACCTTAGACGAGGGTGAATTCCAGCAATCTCTGACGTGGGGTACCTAGCGCGTCTTCTTCCTTTTTCTTCCTTTCTTCCCTGATTGAGGTAGGTTCTCTCGGGCTCAAACCTCAAGTAATATATCAAAATGTTCAGCATCTAGTCCTCTTTCTTTTGGTATATGAAAACCCAAATATTATGTAGTATCCTGCGAGTATTTTGAGGTTTAGTAGAAGCATGTCAAATTAGGGTTAACTTTGTTCCTCTTCGATTTAAGTAGAGACTTAATAGAGTAAATATGAAATTGATTCATGCATCTTGTAGAGTTTTTCGTGCTCTTTCCATTGATTACAAAAGTCCCAAATTTCATGCTGTATATCATGCGGATTTCATGTTTTAATCTAACCCCAGCCAACCTCGCAGGAGGCGGGCAAGGCAAAAGGGGCGGCGACCTATTAAGGTTGTGCGGCTTCACGATAGACCGCCCAACCCTATAGGCGGCCGTATACTGACCGTTCAAGATTTCGATCTTTGATCATTTTCCTCGACCCCTGTTCTGACTTGTGCGGCCACACGATAGACCGCACATCCTATACAGGCGGCCAGCTATTGACCGTTTGTATGTTTTTATACCTGATCGTGTCCCTGGGACGTACGGCCGATCTCCAACCGCATACCTATCCTGCGGCCAGTTCCAGACCGCACATCCCTTCCAGCGGCACACTACCGACCGTCCATCTCCAGCAGGTCTTCGGACCTGAAGGGTCATGTGCGGCCTGTCTATGACCGTATATGGAGATGTAAGGTCCAGAACCGACCGCACATCTGTAACAGAACAGATTTAATTATTTTTCTACAACATGTTATGTTAATAGATTAGTGGTAAATGACATGTTAGCAACACACCTAATAAACTGTAATTCATGACAGTAAATAATTTTTGTTGATTTATTTAATTTGAGCTTGATCTGGATTCATCTTTCCAATGAATGTCAATTTAATTATGAACCATTTACATTTGAAATTGCTATCAGGTTTACACTTGTTATAACCATTAATTTTGAACCATTTGTATTCCCTAGATTTGATTTAGACTCCATCGAACTGCTGTGATTTGAGTCTTAGTCCGAATTGGACTAACAGAGACTTGAGCGGTCACTTGTGGACCACATAAACCAATGAACGGGCCTGTGGAGACCGTTCATCCCTGGCAGATGCCAACTTGTCTTGGCCAATTATCCTTGATCCACTTTGGCCAAATCCTGATTTGATCAGTCCAGTAGACCCTAGGCCGACCAGCAAACAGTGGGCTAGACTCTGGTTCAGTTCCACCTTACCTATGGTAGCCCGGGAGCCCACTTGGGCTAAATTCTAACTCATGGTGAGGCCCTGTGTTGTGCGGCCAGTAATGGACCGTACATATTACAGGCAGCCCTTATTGGACCGTTCAACTAGTGAGCGGCTCTGTTAGGACCGTATATTATGACCTCGATTTTATAAACTTCTGGCCTTGTGCAGCCCATCCTTGACCGTTCTTGTGGTTGAAAGGCCCATCTTGGACAGTTTATCCTTGACCTCGTAGTGGCTGATCTTTAGTCCAGTTCCTGGTAGTGCGGCCTGTCAGTGACCGTATAACTCTTGAGCGACCCATTACTGACCGTGTATATTACAATTTTTCGAAGAGTGATTATTTCATGATTTCGAATTGTGTGAGCTACTCTAGCCTATCTAGGCTATGGTATTTCGTGATATGACCTAGTGTTAGGTCTATTGATCATCAATTATAGTCCTGTGAGATAACTATTTCTCTTGATTAAGGAGCTTATTGTTTGGACTCTTAAGAATCATTATTCTTACGTCCTTTACCTTGACTACATGAACTCGACCTTGGAACTCTTGGCCATTAAATATTGTGGATGTCTAGTTTCGTGGGATCTGCGATCCAAACAAATCAATGCCAAGGCAAACAAATGAAGGGCCCAGTCTGGTCCTAGGAGGAGCACCCGAAGAGTACTTGATCCCCAAGGAGGTGAATGACTAGGTGTGGCATTTGGCACCAGTACTATCTAGCGTGTTGGGTCTATGACATTCCACATTCTCGTGAAACTTGTTATTCATGCTTAAAGCATGAAGTGCTTGCTTACTTGCTTGACATGACTCGAATTGACTTGCAAATGGCCATTCACTAGAAATCTTGTTAATCTTGCTTGATATCTCGACATGCAATTATTTCTTCCATTTAATTATCGTTACTCTTTGAATCTTGATGATTATTTAGTTCTGCTTATTTTTCTCGCGTTAATCATGCATATTCATTAATTGGTTAATCGCTTAAACTATGCCTGACGATAGAGTATAATTTCTACTGAGCTTCTTGCTCACCCCTACTTCCAATCCTTTTCAGGTAATGCGGTAAACGGAACGTTGCAAATGGGGATTGGATCAGTGTGATCAAGTGAACCTGGAACCTAGAGATCGGTGTCTGTCTTTTTACCTTCTTGAGTCTAGCTAGTGTCGTGAGTCTGGTTATTTCTTTTTCCTTCCCTTGTTATTTCCTCCTTTAATTTGAATCTAATATTGTAAAGTGGGTCAAATTATATTTTTAATATTAATAAGAGGTCGTATTTTTAATGTGTGTATGGCCTTCATGTGTTTAATCGTGGTTATTTATTTTTGCTCTTGTTATCATGACTGTTAACTGCCACGTTCCGAGCATCGCTTCCCGCTGCTATCGGTTCGGGGTGTGATACCTAGCCCTTCCCCACCCAAATCCCATAGGTCGCCAATGCATGAGTGGTGCATATTAGGATGTCTAGGAGTCCTCCATTCTGTCAACCATCGAGTACATCTAGTGTATGCATGGCACACATTCGGGTGTCATGCTCCACCCTTGCATGTGTATGGGTCGGACTAACATTAGGTTTGTCTAAGGTCATGTGTGTGTGTCTATTTGCTTATATAGTTTGTTTGTCATACATGGAGTTTGCATTAAGTCATCCCAATGAAAGGCCAGCCAAGCACGTATAAGGAGTTAGCTGATGCACGCTACATGCCCGTGAGTTCAAAAGGGAGAGTACGTCATGATCAGGGTCATACGTGAACGGTTTCCTCTTGGGGGGCCGTAAAGCAACTCTAGGTCCGCGATACCCGCCCTTCCGGGTCAAGAAACAAGTGGGTTCGAATGCGTACGTTATTGAACTACCAGGTGACTATGGTGTCAGTTTGACGTTCAATGTTTCCAATTTGGTAGCATATCAGAACCCGCGGTGATCCCTAGTGAGTTTCGGGCTTTCTCATCCTGTTGTGAGTGACACACCACCCGAGAGTCCACCTCTTCCAGCTTCAACGTACACATATAGATTGTATACTGGATGAGCAGGTGATCACCACCAGGAATGGAGCCTACCAACACTTCATAGTGCGTTGGCGAGGATGACCCACGATGAACAACGCCATGATCACATGCGGAGAGCTCAAGCCTCGGGACCCTTACTCGACGGGGTCGAGTTCCTCACACTCGGGGAGAATTGGTGCGGACACACGCCACCATACACGCCAGTGGACGAGGACATGGCGGGACCCGGATAGCTCGCAGACGACGTGGACGCATCGGCCGAGCCTTCACCTTCATTTCCCATTTGTTTGGCCTTGCTGGGCCCTATTTGGAGCTTATGAATGATTAATGGGTTGTAATAAGGCTAATGGGCCTATGGTCTTGTAATGGGCTAGAATAGTATTGGGCTTGACTAATGGGCCTTTAAATGGGCCAAGCCCATGGGCTTGGTATGAATGGGTCAAATGGGTTAACCAATGTGAATGGGCCAAAGTGTGAAAAGGTCCATGAGTCTAGTGGCTATGTGTGAAAAGGGGTTCAAGTGAACAAGGCCAAGGGCTAGGTGTGCTAAGGTGTGAATGGGATCAAAGGTTGGAGGCTGGTGGCTAGTGGAAGGGGGCGCCCCCCCCCCCCCTCCTTGGTCAAGGTTAGGCACCCACCCTCCCACCTTGTCTTCCCTCCCCTTTGAATTTCAAAGGTAGGTAAGTCTATGTCCCCTTGTCCCCCTCTCTCCCCCTCTCATTGTCAAAGGGGCACAGCCCCCTCTCCATCCCCTTAATCCCACGCAGGTCTCAACCCCTACCCCTTGCAAATTCCTATATAAACATGTGTATAGTGTTAGGGAAGAAGTTAATGAAAGATTACTGAGAGAAAATTGCATTTAAGAGAGTGATTCTCTTGTTCTTCCTTGGGTGTGATGCCCTGCCAAATGCAGTGACGGGTTTTAATCTGGGCGTGTGACTCGCCCCTCTATCCTCCCTATCCCCTTCATATCTGGTTCCACAAAAATTATCTGTGAAGCTTCTACAAGTCAGGAAGATTTCAGAGGTAGTTTCACGTCGATCGGAGTTCTGGATCGTCGGCAACAATTCAACTCGTGACAGCGCGCAGATCTGCCCGAGCTTGCTGTCCAGATCTGGAGTTTACTAATCCTGAATTTCTCCAGATCTCCTCTCAAGACTTTGGGATCTGATTTCCTGAGTGATTGAAGGATTTTTAGTCCTCTTCGCGCTGTCGCCGATCTCGTCTCGATCCAAGATCTGTGCTGATCGTGGCGACGATTTTCGTGGGATCGCGCAAGCTGATCTGTGCAGACCCGACTCAGCATCAGAGCCGACTTCCCAAAGCTGCCCCGCCTCCTCCCTTGCAGATTTGTGCAAGCTCTTCAGTCTGCGTCTTCCTCTAGATGTCGCCGATGAGCTCCCACAAACGGCGCCTCGTTCCGACATGGGCAACCAATTTTCCCATAATTATTTGTCTTCCTGTGTAGTTCTGAGTGCATAAATAAATGGGCCAAGCCCATGGGCTAGGTATGAATGGGTCAAATGGGTTAACCAATGTGAATGGGCCAAAGTGTGAAAAGGTCCATGAGTCTAGTGGCTATGTGTGAAAAGGGGTTCATGTGAACAAGGCCAAGGGCTAGGTGTGCTAAGGTGTGAATGGGATCAAAGGTTGGAGGCTGGTCGCTAGTGGAAGGGGGCACCCCCCCGCTCCTTGGTTAAGGTTAGGCAGCCACCCTCCCACCTTGTCTCCCCTCCCCTTTGAATTTCAAAGGTAGATAAGTCTATGTCCCCTTGTCCCCCTCTCTCCCCCTCTCATTGTCAAAGGGGCGCAGCCCCCTCTCCCTCCCCTTAATCCCACGCAAGTCTCAACCCCTACCCCTTGCCAATTCCTATATAAACATGTGTATAGTGTTAGGGAAGAAGTTAATGAAAGATTAGTGAGGGAAAATTGCATTTAAGAGAGTGATTCTCTTGTTCTTCCTTGGGTGTGATGCCCTGCCAAATGCAGTGACGGGATTTAATCTGGGCGTGTGACTCGCCCCTCTATCCTCCCTATCCCCTTCATATCTGGTTCCACAAAAATTATCTGTGAAGCTTCTACAAGTCAGGAAGATTTCAGAGGTAGTTTCACGTCGATCGGAGTTCTGGATCGTCGGCAACAATTCAACTCGTGATAGCGCGCAGATCTGCCCGAGCTTGCTGTCCAGATCTGGAGTTTACTAATCCTGAATTTCTCTAGATCTCCTCTCAAGACTTTGGGATCTGATTTCCTGAGTGATTGAAGGATTTTTAGTCCTCTTCGCGCTGTCGCCGATCTCGTCTCGATCCAAGATCTGTGCTGATCGTGGCGACGATTTTCGTGGGATCGCGCAAGCTGATCTGTGCAGACCTGACTCAGCATCAGAGCTGACTTCCCAAAGCTGCCCCGCCTCCTCCCTTGCAGATCTGTGCAAGCTCTTCAGTCTGCGTCTTCCTCTAGATGTCGCCGATGAGCTCCCACAAACGGCGCCTCGTTCCGACATGGGCAACCAATTTTCCCATAATTATTTGTCTTCCTGTGCAGTTCTGAGTGCATAAATAAATGGGCCAAGCCCATGGGCTAGGTATGAATGGGTCAAATGGGTTAACCAATGTGAATGGGCCAAAGTGTGAAAAGGTCCATGAGTCTAGTGGCTATGTGTGAAAAGGGGTTCATGTGAACAAGGCCAAGGGCTAGGTGTGCTAAGGTGTGAATGGGATCAAAGGTTGGAGGCTGGTCGCTAGTGGAAGGGGGCACCCCCCCGCTCCTTGGTTAAGGTTAGGCAGCCACCCTCCCACCTTGTCTCCCCTCCCCTTTGAATTTCAAAGGTAGATAAGTCTATGTCCCCTTGTCCCCCTCTCTCCCCCTCTCATTGTCAAAGGGGCACAGCCCCCTCTCCCTCCCCTTAATCCCACGCAAGTCTCAACCCCTACCCCTTGCCAATTCCTATATAAACATGTGTATAGTGTTAGGGAAGAAGTTAATGAAAGATTAGTGAGTGAAAATTGCATTTAAGAGAGTGATTCTCTTGTTCTTCCTTGGGTGTGATGCCCTGCCAAATGCAGTGACGGGATTTAATCTAGGCATGTGACTCGCCCCTCTATCCTCCCTATCCCCTTCATATCTGGTTCCACAAAAATTATCAGTGAAGCTTCTACAAGTCAGGAAGATTTTAGAGGTAGTTTTGCGTCGATCGGAGTTCTGGATCATCGGCAACAATTCATCTCGTGACGGCGCGCAGATCTGCCCGAGCTTACTGTCCAGATCTGGAGTTTACTGATCTCAAATTTCTCCAGATCTCCTCTCAAGCCTTCTGGATCTGATTTCCTTAGTGATTGAAGGATTTTTAGACCTTTTCGCGCTACCGCCAATCTTGTCTCGATCCAAGATCTGTGCTGATCGTGACGACGATTTTCGTGGGATCGCGCAAGCTGATCTGTGCAGACCTGACTCAGCACCAGAGTCGACTTCCCAAAGCTGCCCCGCTTCCTCCCTTGTAGATCTGTGCAAGCTCTTTAGTCTGCATCTTCCTCTCGACGTCGCCGATGAGCTCCCACAAACGGCGCCTCGTTCCGACATCGGCAACCAATTTTCCCATAATTATTTGTCTTCCTGTGCAGTTCTGAGTGCATAAAATTAGAAGCTGAGAAGAGTTACTGTTGCGCCCAGATCTGAAAAGATCTGATCACGCCCTTCGGAGCAGACGATCTTCGTCCTGTCGCCGACGTTCTCCAACAAATGGAACCCCGATCCGGCATCGGATCTTGGTGCACCGGCCTTCGCAAGTTCGCTGCACAGGGTGACCAGCGCGGGCAGAACCAACTCGGCTTCCAATCGGCTTACCCGATCGGCTCTGACTCGCTTCCCTCGCCTCCTGCGAGTGCAGCCCATCAGCCTGGGTTCCAGCAACCCCAAAATTAGTGTTTGTAGCCCTTTACCTCCCTACGTGGAGTGGGTGTTAAGTTCTGAAATTGTAAACTTAACAATTATGTGTATTGGGGTTGTTCAGATTCGGTCGGGAATTCTTCCCCACGCCTAGTCGTGGAGGTACGTGCTCGTTCCTCTCTTACATTGCTGATTTAGTATATTGTCTATTATGCTGCATTTGTGAGATTATGGCCGTTAGCTAGTTTCAATTACCGCGATTGTGTGTGAGTGAGAGCCATTCCTTAGCTCCAGTCGAGCACCGAGCTCGGACTACACCACCCTAGGCGATAGTGGTTCCTTAACCGTTGCGATCCCCACGTTTCCCTCGCAAGGGACGATCGTCAGGCTAGTAGAGTTGCTGTTGAGAGACGTCTCCACCCGGAGAACGCCACGGTAGCCAGCCGTTCAGCTTACCTTAGTGCGCTAGTCTGGCCGCACTTCGAGTCCGTCATACGTCCTAGCCCGATCGAGTCATCCGTTCCGCATCAATAGCCTTATTCTTGAATGGTGTACCGTTGTCGGACACTATGCGACTGGGAGTACCGAATCGGTATATGATGTTGTACCGAACAAATCTGGCAACCACCTCACCGGTGACCTCTCGCAAAGGGAGAGCCTCCGCCCAATGAGAGAAGTAATCAGTGGCGGCCAAGATGTATTTATGGCCCTTGGAAGATGGCAGGAAAGGCCCCGCGATGTCCATGCCCCACTCAGCGAATGGCCAGGTGGGGGTTGTAGGACGTAGTGGGTTGGGAGGTCTTCTGGTTACTGGGCCAAAAGCTTGGCACTGATGGCATGTACGGGCATACTGGATGCTGTCCATGTACATGGTTGGCCAGTAGAAGCCTTTGAGTTTGATGTTGTGCTTCATTCGGTCTCTGGGCTGGTGTGCGCCGCACAACTCGGAGTGGACTTCCTGCATGACTGCTCGAGCCTCGGTGAGGGAGACACATCTCAGAAGAATTGACTGGTCCTTCTTGTGGACGAGCCTATATAGGGAGTCGCCAATCAACTCGTAAGAGGTTGCTCAGCGGAGTAGCTGGACCCTTTGAGCTCGGTCAGGAGGGACCCGCCCTTTCTTGAATTTGATGATGGGCGCATGCCAATCATCCTCTTCTGGAGGCGCGCTCTGGTCAAGGTCGTGGACCTCGTAAATGGTGAGATCGGTGCTGTCTTAGAGTGAGCTCAGCATCAGCCTTCTGTGTTTGATGATGATGTCCACCTCACCCTCGGGCGGAATCTTGATGGCCGCGGCCAATTTTGCTAAGGCATCCACCTGAGCGTTGCTGCTTCTGGGAATGTGATCTATTTCGAAGAAATAGAACTTTTGGGTTAGTCTGGTGACAACGGTGTGGTATGGAACCAACTCTGGCTTCCGCACATCATAGATGCCGAGGACCTACTGGACTATCAGCTGGGATTCCCCGTAGGCTTTGAGACATTTAATGCCCATATGGATAGCCATCTGGAGCCCAATGAGTAGAGCTTCATACTCAGCTTCATTGTTGGTCAGGGATTTCATGAGGGCGCAGGAGTTGTACAAAACTCCGCCCTGGGGAGTCAGGAAGACTATGCCGGCACCTACCGTAGTAGCTGGATCCTTGTTGCTCCGGGTGATCCCTCGGGAAGCACCGTTGAACTAGATCTCCCAGCAAGGCATGCTGGTTGTGAGAGCGCTTGGCTGCCAATAATGCAAGACATCTCTGCTCTGTTCAACTGGTTGTTGTGGTTGAGCAACAGTGGTTGCGAGAGTGCTTTGTTGCCAGTAGTGCAAGACATCTCCGCTCTGTTCAACCGATTGTTGCGATTGAGTAGCAAGGGACTCCACGTCCGGGAGCTCCGAGTTGAAGGGTGAGTCATCTGGCAATGGATGGGCTGCCAAGAATTCAGCCATACCTTGTCCCTTGATTGCTTTTCTGGGGACATAAGTAATGTCGTACTCCATAAACAGGAGAGCCCACCTTCCCAGTCTGCCTGAGAGGATAGGTCGCCGAAGGAGATACTTCAGGGGGTCGTGCTTGGATATAAGCTCGACATGATGGGACAGGAGGTAATGCCACAGCTTCTTGACTACGAACACTAAGGCCAAGCAGACCTTATCCATAAGGGAGTAGCGGTACTCGGCATCGATTAACTTCCGGCTGAGGTAATAGAGGGATTGCTCTTTACCTTCCTCATTAATTTGTGCCAACAGAGCTCCCAGCGAAGCCTCCATGGCCGCAATGTAAATGATGAGGGGTTTACCCTTGATTGGTGCCCCCAGGACAACAGGAGCAAGGAGGTACTCCTTGATTTGCTCGAAAGCCGCCTGGCATTTCGAGTCCCATGTAAACGGGGCATCTTTCTTCATCAGCTTGCTGAAAGGCTCGCATCGGCCAGAGAGGTTAGAGATAAACCTCTGAATGTAGTTCAGCCTCCCTTGGAAGGACCTGAGCTCTGTGATGTTGCTGGGTGGTGGAAGCTCCCGGATCGCTTTAATCTTGCTGGGATCCACCTCGATTCCTCGGTACCTGACGATGAAGCCGAGAAATTTGCCGCTGGATACGCCAAAGGTGCATTTCATGGGGTTCATCTTGAGCCCATATTGTCGGAGACGCTCGAAGACTTGGCGAAGGTCACGCAAATGGTCTTCTCGCCTTTTAGTCTTGACAACGAGGTCGTCGACATAGCATTCGACGGTGTTATGTAGCATCTCGTCGAATATTTTAGTCATGGCCCTTTGGTAAGTAGCGCCAACATTCTTCAAATCAAAGGGCATGCGTTTGTAGTTGAAAATCCCCTTGGGGGATCTGAAGGTTGTGTGATTCTTGTCTTTGAGGGACATCCGGATTTGGTTATAACCGGAAGACCCATCCATGAAAGATAAGGCCTCATGACCGGTGGTCATGTCGACCATTGTTTCTGTGATTGGGACTTGGAAGTCATCCTTCGGACAGGCTTTGTTGAGGTCCCGGAAGTCGACGCAGATGCAGACTTGACCATTCTTTTTCTTGACTGGAACTATGTTGGCGAGCCAAATCGGGTAGATGCACTACTCAATGAAGTCGACCTCTGCCATTTTATGGACTTCGGTCGAAACCTGGAGCTCCAGCTCATGGAGCATGCGCCGCTGTGGTTGCTTGATCGGAGCGATTGAGGGAGAAATGGCTAGATCGTGCTCCACCACGGAGGGGTCTAGCCCTGGCATCTCCTTGTATGTCCAGGTGAAGCAGTCTTTGTATTCAAGCAAGAGTTGCTTGTAGTCCGACTTCTCAGCCTTGGTAAGGAGAGCACTGACAAACGTAGGCTGAGGGGCTTCATCTTCGCCCAAGTTGATTTCAACGTGATCGTCGACGGTTGCCCGGTGTTTCGATGGGATTTATTGATCTTGTTTTCTTTTTATTAAAGATTATTATTTTTATTTATTATTGGGCGTATTTGGTTTATTTGCGCGTCGATCAACCAATTAACTAACCGGTAATTAACTGTCTGATTGATTGCGCGGGCGTGCCAGTCACGTACGTGACGAGTTTATTATGCGCTCTTTCTGACCCGTTTCGGGTGAGAGTGAGGTTCGATCGGGACCAGCAGTCCGTCACACCATAAAGGGTGTGGTGTTACTTACATCCCTCACGAGGTGGGAAAATCTTTGATTAATTGCCGAGATAGTGGGCTATCGAGGCCGGAATAAAGGATGCGAATGATCATGCAGGATACTATGATCTACCATGCACGATTTATTAGGGCGGACCCTCAGTACATGGCGGAGGACTTAGGTCCGAAGACCACCATCACGCATGGCAAGAACTTCCCGCCGGACGTTGCCCGGCTTTCTGCTCATGTCATTTGATATACCCGAGGCTCTATGCAGGCATGCATGTATGATGTTCGTGATTATGCTAAGCATGGCAGTAGAGTTGTATTGATGATCAGTGATCAATCAAATTATTATCCTTCCCCCCAGGGGGACAAAAATGATAACCTAAGCATGATAACGAAAGCGAAACGATAACAGACATGGTAGCAAAAGCGTGATAGTAATATGATCCAAGCTTGAACATCCCTATTCAATTTATTATTGATTAGGGTCATTAATTTCAACCGCGAGAGACGAGGATCGCTCCGAGGGCGAGTGAGTGATTAAAACATTACAGTGCTTCAAAACTGGCGCCACCGTGCGTAGGGATAGACTTCTCCGGCACGGCCAAGCGTAGGCAAATAGTTCTAATACGGCACGGCCAGAAGTATTGTTAATACGGCGCGATGGGCTTGGGGTGCGCCTGATTGGGGCGCGCCGGGAACCTGCCGTTTAAAAATAAGGTTTTATGAGTGTGAAGCTATTCCGGCACGGGGGGGTACCGCGCCGTATTAAGGCACGCCGGATTAAGACCGCGCCGTTTTAGCTAATTTTTTTATGAATTTTGAAACTATTTAAGTTTATTAAGATTCTGTTGAGAGTTTTGAAGTTAATTGAGGTGATTGTTTGTTTAATTGGAGTCCAGAGCCCCTAGGGGCGAAGTTATGAGCTAGTGCGAGGTTCATACTCGAGCACTAGGGTCCTTAGCCTTAGAACAAATGTTTTATTGAAGCCATTTTTATATGAGTAAACTCATAAGTTAGAAGAATTTTGCCAAAAATTGGGCAGCATCTCCCCCGTCCCTGAAGGATTGCAGGGGAGAAACGGGGTCATACCCACTTGTGGAGTAAGCCCCTAAACAACCGATCTGCAAGGTGGCAGCCAGCAAAACCCCAATCGGATAAGATACCCGAGGACTAGCCTACGAGGGGCACCATAGTTCCGTGGGTTAGAACAAGCGGAGCGAGCGACTAATAAGGGGGTGAGGTCCCCGAGGACTGGCCTACAAGGGGTACATGGCCCATAGTCAACTCAGGATCCAGCAAAGGGACGGTTCATAGGGATGAGAGGCCCCGAGGACTGGCCTACGAGGGGCATGCAACCCGTGACCAGCACAACGTCCCTGGGGACAGTGGGTTTAATGTTGGGCTAAACCCTATCAATCTTCACATTGTGGCCCTTAGGGACCCTCACCACTCACAGATGGGGGCCCTTTGACCAAATGGTGACTCTGAGATACCAACGGGGTATGTCCCCCCCTCCCCAGAATACTGAAACTACTGTTCTCGGAAATGTGGAAACCCGGCCATCATGAATCATGCGTAGGATAAGAAGGTCAGCAGATTAATGCTCATAGGATTAGTGGGTTAGCATTGCGCATTGCACCAATTGAGGTATAGAAACATCAGAATCATTAGCATATAATGGATGCGGGGATTGTAGAGATGACCCTGTTCGCTCTGGACTATGAAGAAGTGCAGAGG